>PVIW01002613.1:81841-208128 GCA_004026585.1 Noctilio leporinus
GTATTTCATTTTCCTTTTTCCAGTTCCTTGGATTGTTGGTGTCTTTGTAACTGGTTTCTTAAGAGCTCATATATGACTAAAATGTTAATCATTTCTCATGCATTGCAAATGAAATACCATGTTTTTGTTATTTTACTGTGCTGTTTTAATTTTTGGTTGTAAGAACTTGTGTATTGAAATATAATCATGTTCTGTTTTATGCCTTTTGTGTTTGTGTTTTTCTTTACAAACATGTTTACATTAGCATCAATACATTTCTGTCCACTTCTATTTTCATCATCTTATTTTTACATGAACCATTGGTTTTAAAGCATTATGGACACATGCAGTTTTCATGCTGACCTCTCAGCAATTAACGACTTGTCTTAAAATCTAGTCTATCATAAAAGAATCTTCACATTTAATTGGCTGACTTTTCTTTGTTTCTTCTATTAATACTTCAAAATAACTGGTTCTTGCTAGTCTAATCTAGTCCATTGAGTTCTGTCTCATTTCTCTTCTTTTTCAGAACATTCCCTGTCTATAATTGCACTTTTTCCTCTCATTTGCTGGTTAAAATTATTTTGCAAGTTGGAAAACATGCAGTTTTATTTCATTTGCAACAAATTTAATAGATTAATTAGGCGACAGTAAAACTCTTTAAAAGCGAGTCTTCTTATGCAACAAAAGGTATGTCTTTCTACTTTTAATCAAATTTTTGTGTTGGGATACTGCTACCATAGGTTTTTAAATTCACATTAAAGCATTTCATAGTTCTGTACTCAGAGATTATATAACTAGACAGCCCGTTTTGTATACTTAAGGTGGTAATCCATTGAAATTCCAAAAATAGCTAGGTATTTTAAGAATAGGTGGAGGCACAAAGATTTGATAAGCTTGCTGTCGTGAGGTTTGTTTTTGTCATTGTTGTTACTTTATGAAGCTTTAATTCTATTGTGGATTTTTAACCAAGTTTGTTGACAGGTTTGATAAAATGTCTCATTACAGTTGGAGAGTATTTGTTACAATTATTGGTGGTGCTAAATATTAACTTGGATCCAAACTAAATTGTGTGTATACATATCCCCCTATTATAAATGTTACAATTTTATTTGTGGTTTCTGAAACAATAATTTTAAACAGACTTATTTTGATAGTTATGTCGGGGTGTTATACTGGTTCATTTGAATTACTGAAAATTTTCAAGGTTTTTGATACATGCTTGGGAAAAGATGAGTATTTAACTTTCAGTTCAAAATTTTGGCTACCAAAATGTTGAAAATCAGCAGTTTTAAAAATCATTGTTCTCATATCTTCCGCAACGTTAACATGTTTCATATGCATGATACAATTAGAAAATCATGAATTACTAATGATGTAATCTTGGGCCTCTCCTTTTATAGGGATCCCACATTGCATATAATTATAATGTCCTTAATCTTTAGATTTGAGACAGTTGCCCATTTCACTTTGATGTCAATGAGTTAGACACTGGTGAAGAATCTCAAACATCTAACTTTATAATGTCCTTCAGTTTGATTTCGCATGGTCTTTTTTTGTCATTGAGATTGAGGTTGTGTGTTGTTGGCAGGGCACATGCTGTGACATGTAGCTAGTGATGTGCCTTGGATTAGGGAAGACAGTAAATGTCCTTTTACACTTTCACATGCTTATTTCAGCATTTCTGTCTTACCTTAAATACTCTGTTTACTAAGTTTTGCTTTGAAAAGTAATTCCTACATTTTATTAACTGAAAGTTGACATTTTTACTATAAAAAGTTATTCCTTATTCCCATTTAATACTTTGAATTACTCATTCACACGTTGTCATGGATTTAAATTTATTTTTTAGATTTGATTGAGAGACTTGTTATTTCACTTAGTCATATGTTAATTACTGGATCCTGCATGTGCTCTGACTGAGGATTGAACCCAGAAACTTCGCTTATGGGGGTAGTGATGTAAGCAGTGGAGGAATATTTTTACTCATTATTTTTAGAATGGCAGGGAGGAAGGAAGAAAGGGAGAGAAGCATCAATGTATGGTTGCCTTTAACCTGCTTCCAGCTAAGGACATGGCTTGTAACCTGGTTATGTGCCCAAGCTGGGGAATTGAACCAGCAACATTTGGGTTTGCAGGTTGGTACCAATTGCACTGAGCCACCAGCCAGGGCATTATGGTTATTTTCTATTATTTTTTTTTTTAACAACATAAAAGACTGATTTGGTTTTAGAGAGTAGACGGTCAGGAGGGAGAAAGGGATAAAGAAACATAAAAGTACGATTGCATCTTACATACCTGTAAATGGGGACCTGGTCTGCAACCCAGGCATGTGCCCTAAGAAATTAACTAGGGATCCTTTGGTTTGCAGGTTGGTGCTCAATTCACTGAACCATTCTCTCCAAGGTGTTTTCTTTATCCTGTGGATAAAAGTGATTACTTTTTCTCAAATTGTCCCATACTTAACAATTCAAGTCTCCATTGGGATGACCTCTGTATGTTATCAAAATGCCCTTAATTTTTCCTGAACCTTGTGGCCACAAAGTATTGATGTCCAAGTTCATTTTATCTTCACAGGTTTGACACCAGCCATTGCCCCAAGGTTCCCTAGGTCTTAATGGGGATTGGTACTTAAGGAGCAGTTTATTCACAAGAACTCAAAATTTTTAGGGCTGAGTAATAATTCCATTGTGTGCATACACCAGCTTTTATCTGTTGATGAACATTTGGGGTGATGAACACTTGGGGTTTGTGAATAATACAAGCTATATGTGGCTACTATCCACATTGTGAATGATGGTGTTCTGCACGTTGGTCAATAAAAACTGAATTTGTTTTTATTTCCATAGGATAGATGCATAGAAGTTAAATTGATTGGCAAGATACGTAATTCCAGGTTTAACTCGAAATATTTGAAAACCTTTTAAGTTAAAATGGTTGGGTTATGTTGGCTAAGAAAATCATATACATCATTCCAAACTTTTTCAGGGAGTTGTAATGCAAAATTTAAAAGGTAGATAAAATTTTATCAGTATTTTGCTGTATACAGCAAATCATAATCACCATTGTTATTTCCATGTTAAAAGTGAACAGACTGTATTCCTATTGTTACCTGGAATAACTTAATGGCTTAAAAGAAGTCCTCATGAAAAATTTTTAGTTGTTCCAAAGATTACCATTTGAAATTTGGTCAATACCCTCTCATTGTCCATGTTGATGGGATGTCCATTCTAGCTCCTTGGCTAACCTTGAGTTGTTACCATGCTTTTTTCCCCCTCCAGGTTGTTTTTATGTCCATCTTGGCCATTTGTCCTGATTTCCACTCGTAACTTTTGTTAGGACAGTTTCTCTAATTTTTATTAGGTATATTTTTTACATATTTGATTTTTAAAAATAATTTGTAACTTAATTTGCATGTTTGTTAGTATATTTTTATTCCCCCACTATCTGTAGTGCACTGCATTTCTATAAGACCTTGTGGTTACAGTAATTTCCACCCAGTGCGAGGATTTTCTGTGTTTATGCACGTTTGTATATCCATTTATAGACAACATAAATACCATTATAAGCGATAAATAAAATGCACATTTGTATTGATTGTAACAGAAGTACAGATCACAGAAAATGTATTTAGGGAGCTGAGTAACATGTACTGTTTCCAACTGGATAGAGCTTGGTGACAAGTAATTGTTAACAAGGGTCAATTATAAACTTGATCTAAACCTTCATATCTTAGTTTTACTAATTCTATTATTGATGTACTGACCTTAATTTTTAAAGTTTCATTTCAAGTAAAAGGTTTGACCATGATTTTAATATTCCATGAGCCTGCACTCACGAGATTTCTTAAAATATATTCCAAATAGAATCTTACGGCACATCCATTCTTGCATCTCTGATCCAAGGAATAATCAAGACCTTTTATTTTTTTAATTATTTCAAAATGTATATTGTTATAGATCAACATCTGGGGACAACAGACATTTTCATACATTCTTAAAGCCTGTTGAAAAATAAAACATTTTATAGTGATTGACAGTGGACTACCCAGTATCAAATGAAATACTTTCTTGTTATATCTTCTGTGTGTAAGTTACAATGTTCAGATCAGCACTTTTAAGAGTCATGCATTTTTTCCTTTGGTTTTTGAGAATATCAGTCTTACTTACCTTGTGTAGGTAACATTTTTAGCTCCTTGATATAGTGGATAGCATCCCTGTGGTAATGTTCAATATATTCCTCAGTTTTCTGCAGAGTTTTCAATGCCTTACTAGACTGCCTTTATCTTTTAATTATTTTTAGGCATATTTCCAACTGTCTCAGTTCATTATAAGGTTATTACGGTATCACATCACATACGTATAACTACAATGTAATCATTAAGCTCATTTCATTTTTTTGTCCACAAACATCTTCATTTCACTACTTGCATATTTATGAGTAATATTTACATAAGAACTTGAACCATCAGTGTTTAATTCAAAATGGTGTGTAGGTTGAATGCTGTTTCGTTATCAGTTACAGAATAACGAATTTAATGTCTCCAAATGTGGTTAGTAGAAATTACTGTACTATAGTCTAAAGACGACTACAAAAGAAATTTGATTACTTGGCTAATGACACTAGTAATGCAATTAGGAAATCAAAGCAGTAGAATAAAGCATTTTAAGTTTTCTAATGAGAAAAATGTACATTTAATAAAGTTCAGTTGTATAAGTTGAAGTTAGATGAGTTCTTTCTATGCCTTTCTAAATTTTAATTCATTTGTATATACCAGATAACATTGGTTTTTCTTTACCTTCATGTTTACTTTTCCTTTTAAAAATATTTTACTATTCATTTTATTCATTATTATTGTTTCAGAAAGATGCACTTTAATGCACTATAGCCTAAATCTTGAAAAATAATGTTGAACAAGTTGTGAATGTCATTTTGGTACTTAGAAGGATAAAGACAATAGCATTCCATTTCCTATGTAAATATCAAAAATTATGGTTATGATGGTCAATGTTGAGTTTTTAAACTTATGTGACTACTCTGTTATTATACATTGTTGTATGGCTTTATAATTTCTTGATAAGTACTTCTACTGCTCAGTTTTCTCCTCAGAAAAGTAGGAACAAAATAGCTTTTGTCTCAAAGTTCCTAAATGTTAAGCTATGAATGGCCTGGCCTGGCTCATCACAGTGCCTTTTTTATGGCTGTTGTAAATACTGGTCATAATACCAGCAGTGTTGTGAGCAGGTGGGATGTGGGACTTCGTATCGAGTAGGAGTTGAGGAGGAATTGGCTATGGATTCCAGATGTTACAACAGAATGTAATTGGAAACATGCTGGTGGGCCATGACTACAGAGTAATGCAATACGCCAAGTTGATGAGAAAATAGAAAGTCCAAGTTACCTACAATTACTGGGGTTTAGAGATAGGGAGGGAGCAATTTTAAGTGATATGATTTAATATATAGTCAAGAGCTAATGAACTTCTCAACTCATTAGCAATTAAAGTTGCTAATGATCCAATTAAATAGGATCTTACAATATAAATTGGATGGGAATGTAGTTTGCAGAAAATTCGAAGTACAACTTACGCTGTTTATGAATGATTTATAAATACTTGTGAAGTAATTTTGTAGTATGCTTGGAAATACATTAGAGATGGGACATCAGAAGTGATAATAGCAAAATTGTATTTGCTTTTATCTGAACGGCAACTGACTGTTTTTAAGCCCTGGGTGGCAACTGAAACATAAAACTGAAATAGTTTTGTTAAATAAAACCAACTGGAGTGAATTCGCAAGAATCGTTTTTTTTCTAATAAATTTTTAGGTTAATCAAAGAGCAAATTTTATCTTGTGTTTTTGCAATGGTCATGTGTATATATATCACAATTTTTCCATATTTCCACAGTTTTAACTGAGGTGTGTTACCAGCTTAAGAAGTGAGACCTCTTAGATGCTGGCATTTGTATATCCACATTCTAACACTTATTTCTGTGGACTTTTATCTTCAAAAATGCTGGTAAGAATAATCGATCAGTAACACTGGTGTACTGTTGGTTTATTTTTGACCACTTTAATGTGGAATCCAATTTTGTTTGTGACATTTTAAAATCTGAAACCAGATAGGAATTCCATAAAACAACTCAAATTGTAGAGTATTGGCAAATTATGTACCATACAAGGCTCTGTTTTTGATATTGTTGCTATACAGATTGTATAGGTTTTGGGTGTACTGCAGTGAACCTACTTCACCATAGAATGTGATGTTATCTAGACAGATTAGAACCTCTATAAACTGAATTTTAAACTTTAATGTTAAGTATTTTAGAATGACTACATTAATTTTGGATGGAAAAAGGGAGAAAAGTCAGTCAAGTGGGGGGCAATGTAAAAGGGGTATAAAATACTAGGAAGTGCATTGAGAATTAAGTAGAACTGAATACAAATACTGTAGTTCTAGTGACAGCAGGAAGTTGCATATGATTTACCAGATGCATCAGTTAAGGATTGCTGATACTCATGGGTAGACAGGGTGGAAGTCTGTTCTTAACAGCCTTTCATTTGATGAGTTCCTGAAGATGGTTCAGATATTTTCAAGCATTCCTTTTTTTCTTTATCTCACAAGCATCTTCCGTAAGCAAGGACCAAAGAGGGTTTGTCTGCAGGTAAGAGCATAAAGGTTTATATTCTGATTTTCAGATATCCTCTTGACTGCTGATGATGAATAGATTCTTGTTTTAGTTAACACCATATTTTATATTTTTATTAAGCCTATTATGTGGTGTATCTGAGTATTTTGAGGTTTCAGTTTAAAATAAGATTTTTAGAGTTGTCTTGTTAGTCAATAGGACTTAATAAAATCACAAGGTAAAATACAAGGGTTTTTTTTTTGTTTGTTTCTGTTTTTGTTTTTGGAAAGATTGCCACCAAATACTATACTATTTGCAGGGCATATGTATTTTTAAAGATTTTGTTTATTATTTTCAGGGCGGAGGGAGAGAGGCAGAGAGGGGGAGAGAATAAATGTACAATTAATTACCTTTGACCTGGCTGGAGACCTGGCTTGCAGTCTGTTTTATGTGCCCTGGCTGGGGAATTGAACCTGTGACCTCAGGGTTTGCAGGCCAGCACCTTATTCACTGTGACATAGCCAGGGCTCCTATTTTTAATTTAAAATATATCTTTGTACCATGTTTTTAATCTAGAACTTGAGATAGGGGCTATGAGTCTAGTGACATGGGGAATGTTGGCCTAAAGAATGCATTTGTGTTTGGCTGACATAAAAATAATCAAGAATGGAAGATGGCTACACAAGGGGACAATAAGGAGACTGCAACGGGAGACAGTTTAATATTTTTTGTGCATTAAAGCCTTGTATCTAGGCTTTGTAGCTTGGAGATACTTAGCATCAGGGTCCTGGGAGTTGTGTTGATGGAGTAGTGGGAAAATCCCTGACATGGAGATGACATGGTGAGATGTGAGGCAAGGCTCTGGAATGAATCTGTTGGTTTTCATCGCAGCGTGTCCCTCTGTCCTCTCCCAGGTTGTGAACATGTGGAGAACAGCATCCTAGACACCTGCTGATGTGGCACCATCCACAGCGTTAGCCCGATGCTGCCATGATCCCTTCTTTGGGAAGCTCACTGTGTCTTTGTTTCTCAGGAATAGGACTGACCTGCTGTTTGGCAAGTAATTGCCTGGAATGTTGTTGAGGACTTCACTGTGCTCTGAATGTATCACATGGTTTTCATCTATTGTTTTATTGGCCCCTGTTGGCATTTTATGATCCATGTTTTCATTTACCAGTGGGAGTGAGGCGTAGGTGTGGCAAATATAATTAGGAGGCTCATAGACGCCTTAGTCATTCCCCAGACAACAACCAGACTTCTTACAAGCCAAGTGTCTCCCACATGCTATCATGGAGCCATTTTTAAGAGACTTTGTTCTTCATTTGAATCAAGAGCCCAATTTTTTGTGGGGTCCCAAACCAAGGTCCATTTTTTAACAGGTGTGTCACCTGCAATAAACTACTGGGTTTTTCTCATTTTCATTGGACCAAGTGGGTTTCATTCTAGACTAGGATTTGGAGTTGACCTCTTCCCAGTGCCCCATTGTTAGACTTGATGGTCCCCACGACTTGGGCCTGGAGGGAGAGCCAGATCCTCTAGTGACATTTTTGGGAGCCATGGTGACACTCTGTCTTGTAAAATCAGTGGTTCCAGCATTTCTTTGGCATCACTGAAATTTTCTCCTTTGGGATTGGAGTGAAAAGTGGGTGGTAACAGATTGCACTTTTCCCTCCAGTGCTCTAATACAGATGGCTGAGTTCATTACAGGAGTCAGCCATCCTGAGGGCACTGCTAGCTGCCTCGCCAGCCTGTCTCAATAGACCAGCTTGACACCTAGGACATTGGGAATGTCCACCGAGAACTACTCACCATCCACCTTCCATTTTTAATTCCTAGGGGAGACAATAGCTAACCACTGGTGGTATAGCAATCAATAACTTCTCTAAACTAATACAAGTTTATGTTGGATTTTTTGATGAATATACCATCCTTGTGGTATATGTTGCTTTGCACCTCCATGTTATTAATAGTATATTGTGGATGTATTTTCAAACCAGTAAATATAACTTAGTAGGCTTTTTATTGGATGTAAAGTACATACCCTAAGGGGTTCATCCATTTCTCTGTTTGGGAAATGCAAGTGAACTGTGGATTCATTTTTGCTGCCAGATACAATGTTGTGATGTATATAATTGTATCTCTATTCATGCCCTGTGCTTCTAATTCTGCAAAATAGATTTCTAGATGTGGCAATTGGACATCATCAGTTCTGCATGCCTTTCATTTTGGTAGATACTGTAAAATTGCCCTTGAGGTGTTTCCCAGGCCAGCACACAGCTGAGGTGTGAAGGCTGTGCTGATATTCCTAAGAACTTAAACATGAAGGATGTTACCAATCCTTAAAGATTTTAGCAAATCTAATAGGTGAAAAAATGCTATTTTTAACATGAGCCTGATTTAAACACTAACTGGCCATGGATAAAATAGAACAAATAGATGATTTATTAACAAACAATACTTTTACTTTTATCACTAGTCATACTGGGTGTCAGCAAACACCATTGACCTTTTAAAAACGAGATGTTTCTTGGAAGTTCATAAATTTTCTAAGGATAAGGATACTTTAACTTTATTTTTGAAATAATTTTAGAGTTTCAAGGATCATACAAAGAGCCCCCATATGCTCTCTTGAGTTTTCTAGTGTTGTGTTCGCCTTTCTCTTCCCTCCTTACTTGTAATGATTTCATGAATTATTTGTGAGTAAGGTGCAGATACAGCACCTCTTGAAACCAAAATGTATTAGCATTCACTTTCTAACAGCCTGGAAATTCTCTTCTATTAACCCTGGTAGAGTTTTATGAATTAAGAGATTTATTACTATGTAAATTCATGATGTCCATAATCAGATACTACCAACATTCTAGTAATGCTATTTATTATTATATTATTTTATCTCTCACCTGAGAATATATTTTTCAATTGCAGAGAGAGAGAAGAGCAGTGATGTGAGAGAAACATGGGTCAAGTTGCCTCCTAACTGAGCCCTGACCAGGGATCAAACCCACAACTGGGTTGATGCTCCTACCAGTTGAGCCACACTGGCCAGCATTCTTGTCATGTTCTTAACAGTAATTTCTCCCCTTATTTGGGTCCCAGAAAAAAGGTCTTGTATTGACTTCCAAGTATCATGTTCCTAGTACTGTTGAATCTGCAACAGGTTTTCATTCGCTGCTTAGTCTTTGATGACTTCAGTATGATTGGAAAAAAATGGCTAGTAGTTTTTTAAAAGATCTCTTAAATTTTGAATTTTCTGATGTTTAAGAGAAAGATTAAGTTGTACATTTTTGGAATGAGTGTTCCATAATAGGTGTGAGAGTGTGTGTGTGTGTGTGTGTACACCTCAGTGATTTATGTGAGGTGACAAATGGTGTCCATTTGTTTTGTTGTTGGCTCCATGGACTTGAGTCACTTGGTATGTAGGGAGATTATTTCAAGCTTTGGTTGATTCTGTGTTTCACCAAACTTTGATGATATAGTTTCAGGAGTCATGGGTGTATCTTGGACTCGATGATGACTTCTTGAAATCTAATATTGGGTGTGTACACGAGTTGGTGTGCTGCTCTGAGGAGCAGTTTCTGTCCTCTGGCCTGGGAGGGATGAAGGAGTGGGTGACTCCTGGGGGTTGAGCAGGGACAGGGTCATCCGAAGTGTTGAAGTTTACATCTAAATTGTAGCGTAGAATACATGGGGCATACAGAGCTATTTAAAAGGTGGAGGATGAAGTATGTTCCTGTAACAGTGACAGGCGCACAGTGGGTAGTGTCCCAGGAGCACGTAGTGGGGTCATCACTGTTGGCAAGGTGCTCGACAGTTTTCCTGAGCTGCTAAATGTTGTGAGGCGGTGAGTTCAGGTTCAGCTTTCACTATACATTGATAGTCTACACAGATTATAAGTTAGAATTGTTGTTCCCTACTTTCCTTTGTTTCGTGTTTTCAAATTTTTATTTATTCATTTTAGTGAAAAGGGGAGGGGGGGGAGAAAGAGAGGGAGTGGAACATTGCTCTTTTGCCTCTCCCATGCCCACAGCCAGGGACCTGGCCCACAACCCAGGCTCAGGCCCTACCTAGCAGGGAGCCGAACTGCTGACCTTTTGTTTTGCAGGCCAGCACCCAACCAACTGGGCCACACCGGCCAGAGCATGTTTGTTATTTCATTAAGTTTGCATAAAACTCCTTACAAAGAGATTCTGAGACAGGAAGAACCATCGCTTTTGAGTTTCACTATTCTGATGACTCATTTGCACAAAAAGTGAAGGATTTTCTGGTAAAGCATTTAACCATAAGTTAATACCCAGCTATACAGCTGGGTGGAAATGCTTCTTCTGTATATATTTCACAGTTGAGTTTTCTTTGCTGCATTGTTCTACCCTACTTCTTCACACAGGATCTTCATAATCTTATTAGGTTCATTCGATTTCTTTCTCAGGACAGTTAAACTCCAGAATTGAGATACCACTTACTGATGGTAAGGAGTTATAATCCATCCCTTCAACAGCTTTTCCCTCCCATAATGTCTCATTTACTATTTTCCAAGGCAGTGTTCTTACTTAAGTGGTTGGGCAGAGGTCCTTTATTTTTCTATACTAAAATAAGTCCAGTGGTATAAAAATCACTACTGATAAATTAGCAGCAACAATGGAGTTAAGGATTCAAGTTACATGGTTCTTTTGGTAGTTGGATCATAGTGGTTAACGCTCAGTTGGTTGAGGTAGACATGTTAAGCCCTGAGATACAGCATGTATTTTGAAAGTGTTGTCAGCCCTATTAAATGAGGTTATTGGATGCTACTGAGTGAGATGGGAGTAGGAGTCAGACAGGACAGTTAGTCTCGTGCCACTGAATGAATGGTGTTAACCATTTGTCATGCTGGGCAAGGTTGGTTTTCTCCAAGTGATAGGAAGGAACTGTTCTGCCATTTTTTATCTGCATTAAACCCCTGGGTTAAGATGTTGACTTTAGAGGTAGAATGAGACTTGGCCAGCTAAGTGGTGGAGATTGGGGATTACAGTAAGAATCAGCAGTGTGCAACTGTTGCCTGTGGCCATGGGAGAGGATGAGATGGCTAGGTGGAGTCTGCTTGGGGGAAGTGATACTTGAACCTGAGGCCTGTGCCTTTCATTTTGAACTTGAGGAAAATCTACGAAAGGGGATTGTCCAAAGTGGCCAGTCACTGAGTGAAAACCAAAGGATTGGCTGGCTTTGTCAGGGCATTCATGGACAGAAAGGCACAGTTAAGCTTGGAAATACAGAGCATCACTGATGTCAAGTGAA
Organism: Noctilio leporinus; assembly: GCA_004026585.1. NCBI lineage: Eukaryota > Metazoa > Chordata > Mammalia > Chiroptera > Noctilionidae > Noctilio > Noctilio leporinus. The sequence goes on from PVIW01002613.1 coordinate 93,720, forward strand.
AATACTGTGTAGTGGGGGAAGGTGTTTACTACATTTCATATGGGCAAGAATGAATCAGTATCCCCTGGAATATACGGCTTGCCCTGTAATGATGTTACCAGGGTCAGCCCAGCACAGACAAGTGCTGGTAGCTTGTGAGTTTCTTGCTTGAATAATACAGTGAGGATATACCTCAGGCATACAGTTTTGAGATCCTGTTTGGTCTTCCTCATGGACATCCAGGATAGAGCTGTTTGTTTTCCTTACAACTTCTGCTTCTTCTCATAATAACATTTACACAACTTGACCCTTTGCATTCCCACTTGCTTAGGGTCTGTCTGCTCCTGCATTCAGTTGCTGAGGTTTAGGACACGTCACAAAGCTAAGGTTGCTGGGTAGTCTCAGAGATGGTGGTATTAGGGAGATGTGAAGCAGCCAGTGTTGAGGAAGGGGATGGGTGAGGCATTGTACGAAAGTGCAGGTAACTACCTGGTCGAGAACAAGTAGAAACAGTGAAGGAAGGAAGGTGCCAGGAATTGGGGGATGAAGTGAGATGGAATAAACAGAAGGTGGAATTTGCAAGGGAAGAGGGCAAGGCCGAAGCTCCATTTTAGGGACTAGTTAGTTCAAGGCCCAAGGGGAAATATGGAAGCTGAAGGTTTCCATTTGCGTCTGGGATATTTCCCAACTAATGGTTTAGAAATGAGTCTGGAAATTTGTGTCCAACTGGTCAAAATTTCCACCAGTTAGGTTTTTTTAAAAGATTTTATTGATTCCTTTTTAGAGGAGGGGGAGTGACAAAAGGGGAAAGAGGGAGAGAAACATCAAATGTGTGGTTACCTGACACAACCCCACCTGGGGACCTGGTTTGCAACCCAGGTATGTGTCCCTAACTAGGAATCAAACTGGTGACCCCTTGGTTCACAGGCAATCCACTGAGCCACACCAGCCAGGGCTATTGGGGTGGCAGTGGTGAATAAGATGACATAAGTTTCAGGTGTACAATTCTATGAAACAACATCCATATATTGCCTGCCATTTTGTTTATAAGGTGCTTTATGTCTCCTAACATCATAATTGGCAAATATTGTTTTATTTTTGTGTCTGTTTAATAGACTGGAAATAATGAGCTCCTTTGACAGGGATATTTTCCTATTCATTATTTAACTTTTTCATTACCTCCCAGAGCCTAGTGGGTAGTTGATACATGATTTCATAACTGCATGTTTAGCTTGTACATGAATGAGATTTTGATGAATTAGCCAGTCACTTCCAAGTGCAAGGTGAAGAAAAGGTGACAGAGGCCCAGTATGATGCAGCTCTGTGAAGTTGACGTCAAAGACATGCTGAGTTGGAATGTGCAGGTATAGACTGGCATCAGGGAATGGATTGCCTGCTAACTTAGACTTAGTGGAGCTTTGAATGTCTGGTGTGTCCCAGCAGTGTCCCTTTCTTCATTCTTGAGGATGCCTTATGAAGGTAGACAATTTTCTCTGGGTGGAATCAGCATATAATGTTTGGTTTTTTAATGCTCATTCTCTTTCTAGAAAATCTCTTACACCCTCCACTCTTTTTAGAATGTAGAGTAGTTCTTGAGGAGAGACTGATCTGTAAGACATTAAACTGTGCCATGTAATCACTTACTCATGGCTTTCATTCATGAAGACCACCATTCTGTATTCCCATAACTAACTTAATGTTGGTATATTTAATCATCTTTCTAGCTTTTCAGTATTCTGCATGTGTATGCTAAGTCCTACCATCTTTTAAGGCTCATAGCCACTATCACCCCTGTGACCCAAGTTACTTTCTTAGTGTTGATACTTGGATTGCTGAAGACTACTAGTCTACTGATGAGAGATGGGGGAACCATGTCTCATAGAGACCCATAGAGAGAGTGGAAAAACAACATGGGATTGGGTGTGATACTTTCCATTACTCTTAGGTTCAGAAAGTCTAGATAGTAAGAATTCTCAATTTCATGAGGATTGTGAAGTGGTAAAAATATAATAGCCTTTCAGCAGGGAATTTCCAAGATGTCAGCATGGATTTCTAGAGCATTGAAATATTAAGTGTACAGTAGACGTTCTTCCACCTGGCTTTTCATTGGTCTGAGTTCATTTAAGATTCTTCTGACTTGATTATATTTAGAAATAGAATTCCACTGGTAGTTCAGTTTTGGAGTGGTCATAGATTTCCCTCGAGCCCTATAAAAAAAAAAAGTGTTTTTTTTTTCCTTCATTGATAATACTCTAATGACTTGCCCACCATACATACTCCATTACCTTATGGGAAAAGTACTCGTGTACAGTGAGCCTCTGCATGGATCTAGGACAAAAGGGGACATTTGGGAAGAAACAGCAGTTGATTGGCACTGGTACTTGAAGTTTCAGGGATAGCCAATGCAGTGAGTGCTTGCTGCTTTGTCTCCCCACAGTGGACTTAAGTGAGGCGTCTACATCATTCTTGTTAACGTGCTTTGCAGTTTTCACTCTGTGTTGTGTGTTCTGAGTCCTTTCCCCAAACTGGGTATAATGAGCTCCTCCTTGACAGGGACGTTTTTTACTATTGTCTTATTTGAAAGTAAGACTTCTATTAAAGTTGTGAAGCAGGTTTGTGAAGAAGTGAGGGAGAAAGATTAAAATTAATAGAATATAGTATAGCAATAAAGGAGCAGTAAGTGTTACATTTGACAGTGATGAAAGAAGAACATAAAAATTGAGTGGCATTTTTTTCCCTGAAAGGTAAGTTGTAGATACTATTTTATCATAAAGTCATTTATTTAATAATGATAGGTAAAAACCAGAGATGTCTGAATTTGGGAAATTAGAAAAGGACCACCTTCTGGGCCTCCCTCCCAACCCTCTCACTTGTATGTTGCATAATTTTCTTTGCCTGTCTTACACTATGCTGTCCCTTGCGTATTTGAGCAGGGAAGGGAGATAACTGGTTGGGCTCTGTCTTTATATTTATTGGGCTAGGAAATGCTGTTGCCCATGGAAATGCAAAGACTTTGTTGTACCAGTTGGTACAACTTTCATTTAACACAGGTGAAAAAACCTGTGTTCCCAAAATTTTATTCCCAGCTTTATTGAGGTGTGATTGACAAGTAAAATGGTAAGATCTTTAAGGATAAAAATGAGAAGATATATAAAGCAATATTTAAATTGGACTTGATGTACATATATAATGTGGCAGGATTCCCCTCGTTAAGTAACTAAAACATTTGTCACCTCACCCATTTACTTTTTCTTTTGCGAGAGCATTTAAGTTCTCTTAGCAAATTTCAGTTTTACAATACAGCATTACCAACTTGAGTTACTGTTTATTATTAGATCCTCACACCGTCTACACCTTATAACTAAATATCAACCTTTCTCTATTTCCCCCACCCCACACCCCTGGCATCCACGTTTCTATTATTTTTCCATCAGTTTTCCTTTAAAAAACTTCTCATATGTAGGTGATACCAGACTGTGTTTGATTTGTTCTTTGCAATGGCTTTTTTTCACCTATCATGTCTCCTGGTGTCCTTGCGTCCCAGTTGATGCGATTACCTTTTCAGAGGTGTGTGCGCGCGCGCTTGCAGTACAGACGGTTCTTGGAGATTATTTTGTTTTTCGTGGAGGAACTTGCAGTTTTCCATAGTGGTTGTAGCAATGTACATTCCTACCAATAGTGTACAGGGGTTTTCTTTCCTCACATTCTCACCAGTATTCTTTGTCTCTTTTTAGAAATTATTTATTTAAAGATATTATTTTTAGAGAGAGGGCAAGGGAGGGAGAAGGGGAGGGATAACATTGGTTGCCTCTCGCATACGCCCAAACAAGGGCCTGGCCCACAACCCAGGCACCAAGCGTAAACCTTCAGTGTATGGGACAACACGCAACCAATTGAGCCACACCAGTCAGGGCGTCTCTTGTCTTTCTGATAAAAGACAGGTGTCACATGATACCTCATTGTGCTCTTGATTTGAATTTCCCTGATGATTACTGATGTTGAGCAACTTTTGAAGTACCTGCTGGCCATACATATTTCTTGGAAAAAATGGCTGCTTAGGCCTTGGTCCGTTTTTAAAACAGGTTAATTTGGTTTTGTTTTTCCCATTGAGTTGAGTTCCTTGTATAATTTGGATATTAACCTTTTATGTCATTTTCAGATATTTTGTTCTGTTGTATAGGTTGTCTTTTTCATTTTGTCATGGTTTTTCCTTTTGTGAGCAGATTTTTAGTGTGATATTGGCTCACTTATTTAGGTGGCTTTCGGTGTCTCATCCAAAGAGTCATTGCCAAGATTAATGTTGAGAATTTACTCCCCGTGTTTTCGTCTACAAGCTTATGGTTTCAGGTCTTACATTTAAAGTCTTGAATTCATTTTGAGTTGGTTTTTATTTATGTTGTAAGATAAGAGTCCAGTTTTGTTCTTTTAAATATGACTGTCCAGTGTTCAGAAAATCATTGACTGGAGACACTGTCATTTCTCCAGTAGGTATTGTTGGCCCTTTTGGAAATTTACTGAGCATATACTCATGGGATTGTTTCTGGTTGCTTAGTGCTTTTCCGTTGATCTAGGATTTGTTCATGCCTGTACCATACTGCTTTGATTATTATAGCTTTATAGTATAGTTCAAATTCAGGAAGTGTGATACTGCTGATGTAGTTCTTTTTCTGAACATGGCTTTTATTATCCAGGGCCTTTTGAGTGGCAAGAAATTTCAGGGTTGTGGGGTTTGTTTGTTTTTTGTTTGTTTGGTTGGTTGGTTTTGGTTTGTTTGAAAAATGCTATGGGAATTTTATAGAGATTGCATTAAAAATGTAGATCAGATCATCAGTGTCTTGTAGTTGCAAGTGTAAAGCTATTTCCCCTCCTTGATTAAATGTATTTCTAAGCATTTTATTATTTTTGATACTATTGTAAATGGGATTGTTTTCTTAATTTCTGTTTCTGTTTGTAGTTGGTGCACAGAGACAGACCTGAATTCTGTATACTGATTTTATAACCTGGAACTTAAATCATTCTAAACATTTTTTGGTGGAGTCTTTGAAGTTTTTTCTGAGTCATCCACTTCGTAATGACAATTTAGTCAATGCCAGGCCACATATATAATGGTGGGCCCCTTAGATTATAATGAGCTGAAAAATTCCTGTCACCTAGCGATGTCCTTGCTGTCACAATGTCATCATGTAACACATGACTCGTGTTTGTGGTGCTGCTGATTTAAATAAACCTACTGCACTGCAGTTCTATGAAGTATAGCAATACTCTTACAGCAGTAGGCCATGGCGTTTAGCTTTTCACTGTGAATGTGATACTATATTGCATTACGTCCCTCCAATTCCCAGTTTGCTGAGAATTATTATTGTAAATAGATGTTGTACTTTGTTAAGTGCTTGTTCTGAATCTATCCAGGTGGTTATATTATTTTAATCTTCATTGTGTTCGCGTAGTGTCTTATAGTACTGATTGACTTATGGATGTCAAATTATCCATGAATCACTTTTGGAATACCTTCTACTTGATCATGGTATATGTTCCTTTTGATGTATTGTTGAATTTGGTTTACTATTATTTTTGAGGTTTTGCATCAACTTGATACAATAGGGATATTGGTGTGCATTTTACTTTCCTGTGTTGACCTTAATCTGGTCTTTGCATCAGGATAATGCTGACCTTACAAAATGAGTTTGGCATTCTCTTCTATTTTTGAAAGAGTTTGAGAAGGATTGGTATTAATTCTTCGTTAATTGTCACGAAGGATTTACCAGTGAAAGTTTGGTCCTAGACTTTTCTTTGTGGGGCAGTTTTTGATTGCTGCTTCAGTCTCCCTTTTATAGTAACCTTACCTATTTAGATTTTGTGTTTTTCCATGATTGTCTTGGTAGATTGTATGTAGGAATTTCTCTTTATTCTAGATTGTAAACTTTGTTATGTATGATTATTCCTAGTATAGTCTGCACCTTATCACATCTTTCAATCAACAATGGACCACATGTACATACATGGTGGATCCATAAGATGATAATAGAGCTGAAAAGTTCCTATTGCCTTTTTGACCTAGTAGCCATCCTAAGGTTGTAGCACAACCCACTGCTGTTGTAAAAGTGTCTTTCAGCTTTTGTTTCTTGGGAATAGTTTTTATCTCTTCCAATTCTGAAATTTCACTTTGCAGGGTCGAATGATCTTAGTTAGTGGCTTTTCTTTCAGCCCTTTGTATATATCATCCACTGCCTCCTGTCCCGGAATGCTTTCGCTGAAAAATTGACGGCTGGTCTCAACGAGTTGCTTTTCCTTTGCTGCTTTTAACATTCTCTCCTACTCTTTAACTTTTAACTATTCAATTATGTCAATAAGATGTCTTTGTGTGTCTCTTTGGATTCCTCTTTCGTGGTATCCTTTGGCATTCCTGAACACGAATGCCTTATATGAGGGAAGTTTGTAGCCATTATGTATATAAATAAGCCTTGTGCTCCTTTCTCTGTCTTCTCCTTGGACCTGTATAATGTGTACGTTGGTCCATTTGGTGGTGCCCCATGATCCCTTAAGATACCCTCATTTTGCATTCTATTTTTCCTTTTGCTTATCTGATGAACTTTCGCTTTGTTTCTGCCAGACCTTTCTTCCACTTGGTCTACTCTGCCATTGAACCCCTCCCTTGAATATTTCAGTTCACTCATTGTGTTTTGTAGCTCTGTGATTTGTTTTTGATACTTAAAACATTATTTCTCAGCTTTGAAATCCTCATCGTGCTTCTGCATTGCTTGTCTGACTTCCATGATAATCTTGGTGAATATTGTTTTAAATGCTATCAGACGAGTCACTTCCCTCCATTGTATTACGATCTGTTTGTGGAAGTTGTGCTTTTTTGTTTGGAACAACAAATATTCCTTCATTTTCCTGGGCGCTCATGTTGTTTCTACCTATTAGGTAACAGGGTCATCCCTCCCAGTCTTCACAGAATAGTCTTATGTAAGAGATGAACCCTGGCCGTCAGCCCTGCCCAATCTCCTGGTTGGCTCTCAAAATTTTGTGATTGGTCGAGCCTTCTTTATTCTCAGGACTCCCAGTATTTGTGGGTTTGCCAAGCGTCCCTGAGGGGAGATTCACAGTCATCACCTATAGGTAGAAAGGGCAGGTAGAAGTTGCCCCTCAGGCAGCAACTGGGAGAGTATGTAGGTAATCCCTTTCCAGGGGTAAACTGGGAGATGGGCACTGTTGCTGCTTCCTCCTTTGTGGGCTCGAGTCTAGAGCCATGGTGGGGGCATGCTCTTGTGCCTGTGAAAACCTGTTTCTTAGCTACAACCCTGAGAGATTTGAGAATGCGAGCTCACTTGGCTGTTAGAGCCTGATGATCTGGGGCCTTTCATGGGGCTGTCACAAAAGTTGGGGTGCCAGATGAGAATCGAAACTCCTTCAAGGAAAATACCTGTATCTTGGTTTTATTGCTAGAGTGGGCCAGCGGGAAAAGTGGGAAGTGGTGTCTTCCTCCTTCCCTGGCCTCTGGGAAAAATTGCAGCTTGACCAGAGTGCCTACTGGATTGAAGATGGGCCTCCTGGCAGCATCTTTTTAAAAATTCTATTTCTTTATTCTTACAGAGGAAGGGAGGTAGAAAGAGTGGGAGAGAATCATTGGTGTGAGACAGAAACATTGATCTTTGCCCACAATCCAGGTGTGTGCCCTAGCCGATAATCTGCGACCTTTTGAGTTTATGGTACAACATTCAACCTACTGAGCCACCCCAGCCTGGGCAAGGTGGCAGCTTCCAAAGAATGCAGATAAATCTCTGTCAGGGACCGACTTTCAGTTGGGCAGTTAGCTTGTTCCTCGGTTAGCTGACCCCTGGGATGACAGCCTTGGTGAGGACTTGTGTGCCTGCCTGTAGTTGCTTCTCCATTTTCTGTGCTGTTGCCCCATGGACTCAACTTCATTGGATTTGAAATCCAGGGGTTCTGTGAACCCAGCTCCATGGTTTTAGTCCTATTTTTTACCTGTTTTGAAAAATACTTTTTGCATTTTTTAACATACATTTTTTACAGAGAAGGGAACAGAGGGAGAAAGGAGAGAAACAGTGACTTCCAGCTGCTTTTTGCCCCGACCGGGGACTGAACCTGTAGCCCAGGCATGTGCCTTGACAAGAAGCAAGCTGGTGACCTTTGGCTCTGCAGGACAACGCCCGGCCCACTGAGCCACACCAGTCAGGGCTTGATAAACATGTCAAAAACATGAAGATGTTTTCTCATTTGTCTGATGTGTGGGGATAACTCAGATGGGTTCTGCATCTCCTCCAGGGGAAACTTCTTGCCTGGGGGAGTTGTAAACTCCATGTGTCCCCACACCAGTAGGGGTCAGGTGACGTGGGGGACTGGAGCATCCCCTGTCACCACCTAGGTTGATTCCCAATTCCTGGAGTTTTGAAGTTTTCATTCTGTCAAATTTGTTTTTCTCTTCTCTTCTCTGACGTGATTTTCCCCAATTTGAAGTATTTTCAATAATGTCTTCAATAATTTTAAGCTCCTGCATTTTCTTAGTGTTTGGGTAAGATATCCCACTTCAATGACAGTATAATTTTTTTCTATTCTATCATATCTCTGCAGGATGAAGCATTTCATTCTGGTATTGACTGAACTTTTAAGTCAGGATTGCCTTCCTTTGAAATGGAACCAAGATAGGAACATGAAACTGGCAGTTCTTGTTTAATTACCAACGCAAACTTCATTAACTTCTTGTAATTTTCATTATTTCATATTGTTATCAGTTGGATGATTTTATATCTTTGATGATTTGGCTTTTGGCCTGCTATATGGTTTGTCATGATAAAGGTATCAAGTGCATTTTAAATACATTTATTGTACACTTGTTGGTGGCTTTAGTGTTTTTAAATGCCCATTATTTTGAGATGTTTGATAGTGTAGTTTATCACTTCTAGTGTGTCTTGTTCTATAAATTACTGAGAGTAAAAGTTAAATGACCCACTTATGGTGTAGATTTGTCTGTTAACTCCCCTTATTTCTGTCAGAATCATTTGGAACTATTAGTCACCTATTCAGAATTACTATGTTTAACATATTTACTCCAGTCTTCCTATACTTAACTGTATACGGTGTATAGTTATTTCATTTTTTCTTTCAATCTGTATCTTTTTATATGAAGTCATTCAGATAACATATTCAGGATGCTTAACCATTGAGTTCGTGTGTTTATTCAATTTGTTTAATTATTGAAAAGTTGGATTTGGATTTAAGTATACCATTTTTTATGCTGGTTTTTTGTTTTGTTTTTTGTTTAATGTATCTTTCCAGCCAGTGTCCTTCTGTACTTTGTTTTGTTATGGTTTGTTTTTCCTTCATTCCTGCCTTCCATTTGATTGTTTGATTTATTTTTTTAGAATTTTATTTATCTTTACCTTTATAACCCTACCTTTTGCATTTTAGTGGGTATTTATTGATTACAATATGTCTTACTCTCTGTGTCTCTCTCAGTTTTGATCAAATGAGCTCCTTTGACAGGGAATTGTTCATATTCTTGCCTCACACAGAGAATCATACTGAAATAATCATCACATTTTTTAGATGGCCAGTTTTGCTTTTATGGTATTTAGAGTGAAAGAGTAAGTTAGAGAGGAAGTGGCTGACTGGCAAAGAGAAAAAGCAATGTGAAAATATTGGTGTGAATTAATGAGAGAAGTATTATTTCACTTAACCGATAATACTACCATTACTGTCAAAGCATAGGAATAGAGAATTTTGTGAATGTGCCTGTGTTGTAAACATCAACACAGAATTGATCCAGCTATTGATATATCATGTTTTTAGTTTTAAGACTTAAGTGGTTTTACTGAAGACCTTAATTTTGGAAAGATGAAGTTAGTCTTCCAATTGTATCTGTTTGATTTGAAAGGCAAATCAAACAGTGTGTGTGACTTCATGTGTTGCAGTTTCTGTAAGGTGCACCATCTCCAGGATATCTGCTGTCCTGTTATCCTAGGAGAAATTTAGAAAGGGTTTTTCCGTGGACATGTGAGAGATTAAAGTGACATTGGAGACAGAAGTGCTCAGTTTTGAGAAAGTCTTAACTTTTCTCTTCACCTATCAGTTTGTCTTTAATAATCAGTGCATTTCTGCCTATCAACTATCTACCTACTTATCCATCAATCATTCACCTTATTACCTGCTATCCATGTCTTCTGTCATTGGGTATGAGTCAAATGAGGAATAGCAATGGCAAACCAAGGGGGTTCCCTCCCACAGTGATGATGATAGTCTCAGTGATGACGCATATCAGAAGAGAGAGAAAACAGGAAGACTGTGGACTCGGACCCCCTACCCCGCATCTCTCCACCCCAGCATAAACTTTGGCCGTATTCCTAGGCTTGAATTTGAATGATCAAAATAGAGGTGCCTCCATTTTATGTCAGCATCACATTAGAAAATTTACACTAAATGCAAACATTTTCAGCCCTGCTAGATTTCATATTTAAAATGTGTTTTTAATGACATGTAATTATCCCCACGGTCTTTGTTAAACCAGACCACAGATTGGCAAAGCCTTTCTGTAAAGGGCCAGAGACAGTAGACAAAGTCAGGCTTTCAGACGTTGTGGCCTCTGTTGGAGCTAACGTGCTGTGCTGTTACAGTGTGACAGCGACCCAACACCATGTGTAATGGAATGAGTCTGGCCGTGCGTTTTGATAAACCTTTACTTAAAACACAGGCTGTGGGCTTGATCTACCGGTCCCCAAACTGAAGAGCACTGGCTAAATATTAACCAGAAAAACAGCAGATTAATTCAGCCATGTGGTAAAAGTGCCTGATTCTTATTTGTCCATTTTATTTCTGTGAAAATTAATTGTAGCTCTTCTGTTGAATCTTCCTGTTAGAGAAGAAGTGAGTCCTGGAGGCCATCATAATTATCCATGTAAAATCACACTGTGGTTTTGAAGTGATAGGAACCCCTTTCCAGTTATAACCAACGGTTGGTAGCATTTCTCTGATATTCCATCTTTAAGATGCCCAAGGAATAGTGTCCAAGGTCCTGCCTGCCTTCCTTTCTGCTTCAACACAGGCCAGATTGAAATGCTCTCTCTTCACTTCCCCAACAGTGTCCACTCCCTTTGGGCAATGACTTGGGTCTATTTTTACTTCATCTGAGCAGTTGTAATTGGTTCAACATCTCAGAATAGGATTTGTATATTCCAAGGCTATAACTTAAGTAATTTATAAATATTTAAGAGGAAATAGCTGATAGATACAATTCGTGGTCCAATTTCTACATTGGTTCTTGTTTGTTCATTCTCTGCATTGGAGGGTTTAGTGGAGAGAAAGAGGATCTACAACCTGCTAATTTAAAATTGAATTGGGGCAACTTCATATTTTATATTCAATTAAATATATATATGTATGGTTACTTGAAACTACTATGACCAAATTAGTGTTAATAGTCTATGAAAGGCTAAATCTAATTAATTAGAAAATTACAAGAATTCCATTTTAAAAGCAGGAAAGCTCACACAGGATCAATTCATAAAGAAGAGTATTTTGAATGACCAAGAACATGGAAATATGCCCAAACGTATCGATTTTTGTAATCGGTATATAGAATAATTCTAAATATACAGTGAAATAATTAAATGTGTGTGTATGTACACACAGTGAAATAAATCAACAATTGGTTGTCTTTTTTCACCTATCAGATGAGAGGTACAATGTGGAGAATTTCAGACTCCTGGGAGGTTAAAAATCTTTCTGCTGGAAAATACGTGTTAAGTGGAAATCAGCACATTTCGACTAATGATTTTATTTATAGAAATTTATGTATAGGATGTAGTAAATAGTGTTCAAAGATGTATGTAAACCCAAGGGTCCTCATTGTAGCTTTAGTTAATACTTGTAAAATTGGAAGTACCTGTGTGTCAAGTCATAATGATCCATTTATCCAATTGGATTGCATTTAATTATATATAATAATGTATGTTCAAATTAAGTGATATGAAAATCTAGGTTTTTAAAAATCAGCTTTCCACCCGTTAATGGGTTATTAAACTGTGTTTCAGGCATTAGTGTTGTACTTCATTCACGTGAAATGGTATGTGTTTGTGCTTCTTTAGATATGGTCAATAAACTAATTTTATAGGAAGAATACTAAAAAATGCTGTTAACGAGTTCTGGTCATTATTTTACTGATTCACTTGTGTGGTGGTTGTGTATAGTTTCATATATACATATTTCAACTTTACGTAGCACTTTATGAATTTTTTGTATATGTACTGGGTGCTAACATAAACACTATTTTATGGATTAGCTCATTTAATATGTACAATAACCAGGCCAAGTGGGATAGATATTTCTTTTTAAATAATAAATAGAGGCTGAGTGTGATTATACAATTCATTCTGTTTTTCACAACTAAAAAATAAAGGACCACAGAGTGTCACAACCTTTGAAAGGTAATAATGAACCATACTTACCTTTTGCTTAATAGATGGAGCAAAACCATGTATTTTGGGGGGAAATTCACATTTCCAAAGTAATAGTCATGTTCTCTTTGACTTTAGGGTCAGAGTCATGAGAATTCTCAGTGCAGTTCTTCAGGCTAAAAAGTGGAAGTATTGAGACACTGCAGGAATAGGGGAAAGAGATGAACAGGACGTTGTGGACCTTTCTTTGGTAGAAACCTGCAAAGAATAACCTGTAGGCATATAGGCCACCTGTGCTTAGGAGGTGGCCCACTGTGCTCCTCCACAGAAACCATTTGACAGCCCTTGGATTCTGTGAGGACACAGATCAGAGAGAAATGGCTGGTAAAGGGAGTGTCACTAAAAGGAAGGGACTGACTGTGGAACAGACCAGTGACAGTCAGTGGGAAAAATCCAGTGAAGACCTCAAATAGAAACATCACAATCTGTTGTTTTTTCTAGTTGTAATTTATGACCACATTGTCTGGATTCTAAACATAACCCCTTTGAATATTTTACACAACTAGTTCATTTCCCCCCAGTTCTCTTTACTCATTCTAACACTTTCCTAAACATAACATCTTGTGTCTTGGAAAGTACAATTTGGTCTAGCAGCTGAAACATCAGCCAAAATAATAAGCAGGGGATTTATGACGTAAGTTGTATCCGACGAGGTCAGAAAAGTGGCTAAAATGTATTTAGAAAGTTCACTGGTTTATAAAGTAAGGAATGTGCCTAACTTCTTTTTATTCCCTGGTATTCTGAGGGAAATGGACTGTATAAGATAAAGTTGGGCTCTGCAGTGTTGAGAATAATGAAGGAGGAAGATAAAAACAGGAGAAAGCAGTGATGGATGAGCGACATCCAGCTGGGATCCACCTCTGGTTTTGACTCTGATACAATTTGGAAGTGTTTGAACATGATAATGCTCTGAACATGATAACGCTCTTCAAGGATGGTAAGATATTTGTAATGTTATGTAACTAATGTGAATGAATGAATGAATAGGTAAACTCAAGGATATTTTCATTGCTTTTAGGGGGAGAGGAAAGGGGAGAGAAACGGATCAATTGCTTTCTTGTGTGTGCCTTGATTGAAGATCTAAACTGTAACCTGGGTAAGTGCCCTGATTTGGAATGAAACCCTTGAATTTTTGGTCTTCAGAACGATTCTCAAACCAACTCAGCCACACTGGCCAGGGCTGGTCTTCAAACATGTAATGTCACTGAAGAGAAATGTTTCATAGTAGTGAAGACTAGAAAACCAAACTGATTGAGAATTTCTGTAATAGACATTAAAGAGAAAATTGGTAAAATTTTCAAGAAGGTCATGCTTGCTGCTGCTCATTCCTCTTAGGCCTGACCCTGCTAATGTCCTTTTCTATTTCGTTCTTTTTAGATTTTCCATTTAACTAATGAGACTTTCTTACCATTGTTCCACCAGCTTGTATATGCTGTTGTAATTCATTTTCTAAGTTTTCTCTCTTTTAGACTATGTCTCATGGCCACCTTATCATATATCTTTTCTTCTCCGCATCATAGAGCATTCTCATAAAGTCTTGATTAGATGGAATACAATTTTAGAATTTCTCATTCAAAGATAAAATCGCTATGTCCCTAATTGTCATAGCATGGTAGATGGGATTATCGATTATTGCAAAGTGAAGAATTCAGAGGAGAAATAAGTGTTGAAATGAAATGCCAACGATGACAAAGAAATAAGTGACTGACACGTGTGGCAAGACCGGAAGTGTGGGGGTGTCTTTATGATAAATAATTACAACAGAACCAACGATTGTATTTTATTCTGGAATGAATGTTCTGTGTTTTCTGATCTGATTTACATTCTTTGTTATTTTGCTGCAGGTCAAAGGCTAGATCTGTTCCCATACTTCAGTGAAGAGAGGTGAGCAGCCCTGGTACTTTGGAAATTGTTTATGTGTGTTGGCGCTAATGATGTCAGCGCTTGAAATTCTTTGGAGTCAGTCTTTCAAGGTTCTTTGGAGCATATTTTATGATAGAGTTTTTCCACTGAGGTGTGCCTACTTTGTGAAAGGAATCTTCCCTGCTGATACTTTCCTTCATTAAAGAAATACCCATTTAGAATGGCCACTGCACATGTACTGTTGTTTCTTCATAAGGCAGTGGGTAGTCAGCCTGCCTCAAAAGGAGCCTGGCTGTGGACGTGCATATTTGTTGGGAGGGGTCTTGTCTGGGTCACCGATGAACACAGTCGTCAGAGGATGCTGAGGTGGTTGTTGCAGGTGTCAATCTGAGGTCCAGATGAGTGGCTCTTGAGCAGAAACAGTAAGATTCTTAGAGCCTGGCTCTATTTGGTGGACCCTCCATGACAGCATCATCCCTGGTGTTCTAGCTAGGGAGGCAGTGTGCGCCTCAAGGTAGGACCAGCGACCCAAGACAGGCTCCATATTTTTCACTTGGAACAGAGTTGTAGATAGATACCTACATGCAGGAAATAAGTTCTGGAATAATGAAGGAAGGAATTAAAGATGTGGAATGAAGAAGGGACAAGGGACTATGATGCTGAAAGTTTCATTAGAGTTGGGGTAAAAGAAGGGAACTCAGCATGCCTACATTATGGATTGATAGAATCAATTTGAGTGCTTTGCTATTTCTACTGAGATTGTTTCTATCTTTGATTTTGTTCTGTCGTGTTTTCTCGGGGCAGAAAGGCTGGGTAGGGTCCTTCCCTTGAGAGAACAGAGCTGAGTAGGAACAGCAGGAACCTTGGAAATTGTTGTATGTCTTGTGCTGTATGTGATCTCCTGAGGTCTCTGTGTTTATCTCTTCCATGATCTGCTGGATGAGACCTTCATGTGTCATTTGGTGAGTGTCTTCACCCTCAATCGAAATTTAAAATTTTATTTTAGATGAGTTTTTGGTATACTGACATAGGTAGAATTTTGGAGAATTGTTGATTTTTTTGTTACAATTCCGTATTTCGGTGAAATACGTTTTGTGAGAATAAGCTACATTTGAGAATTCCCTTAACAAATTATGATAGTTTCAGAATGTTGACCCATATTTAAGGGCATCATATTCAGATCATTTTGGTCAGATACATCACATCATTATAGATCATGGCTTCTCTTCCCATCATTAACATTTGACTTTAATTAGCTTCTTCGATGTGGAAAGTTATATGTTAAATTTGATGAGATTGTAAGGTGTTGAAGATTTTAAATGATCTAAAAACCACAAAGCCCTCAGTTTTTTCTGAAAATATATCATGCCATGTTGGAATTAGCTTTGGTTAATCAAGTGGAGAGATTGAGTTTCGTATATTAAATCATTACTTGTTATTTGTTGTTAAAATGGAACCATACACCAACAAGAACAATGGTCTGTATATTCTTTAGCATTATTATGCAGAAGATTTTGTTACCTGAGGCTTGGTGTTGAATATTTTAGTAATAGAGAAGTTCAGTTTTTTTCTTGACAAAAGTTCTCATCACACACTTTCTTCAAGTGGTAAGTGTCAAGTCAGTCAGTCATTTATTCATTTACTTATTTACATCTCTGCATTTATTACTCCAGAACCTGGCAAGGACATTCAGATGAGCTCAAATATTAATAAAATAGCCATGAACACTAATAATTGTAACACCAGTGAGTAAAGGAGCCCTAACAGATACAGAAATGGACTCTAGAATATCTGTCATTAACTGAAATGAACTACAGAATATCCATCACTTAAAAATGCCTAATTTACAACAACAATAAAATTTTTAAAAATGCCTAATTCAGTTTTTAAAATCATAGAAATATACAGTTGAAACCTATATAAACTTATTAACCAATGTCACCCCAATAAATTTAATTTTCTAAAAAATGCTTGACAGTGAAAATGAATTATGGGGACATTGGAACATATTTTGATCTAATAAAAGTGATCATACAAATATCTACTTGTATATTTGCTTATGTTTGTTTGTAAGTAGATTTGTGGTGGATGGCTGATGTCTTAATGTATAGAAGCATACTAACATAACAATAACCACACTATAAATGGCAAGAAAAATGCATAACCCATTGTTTTAAGTAGTTGTTTTCCTCTTAAGATTGTAAGCAAAACAACAATGTCCTGTTTCATAACTTTCATTTATGCAAAGTATAACCTATGCAATAGGGCAAGAAAAGGAAATAAAAGGCATAAAGATCAGAATGGAAGAAATAAACCTTTTTTGCCAAAAGTATATAACTGTGATTGACTCTGATGCAAAGTGCTACATGGTAATTTACAATAACAGTCCTGAACAAGAAACTTAGTTTAGCAAGTTTAAAAGATACAAGGTAAATATACAAAAATCAGTCATGTTACCATTTATTAGCAGTGATCAATAGGATTTTAATTTTTTTAAGATTTCATTTATTATTTTTGGAGAGAGGGGAAGGGATAGAGGGAGGGGGAGAATGTATGGTTGCCTTTCACCTGTGTCCAGCTATGGACCTGGCTTGGCAACCTGATTATGTTGCCCTGGCTGGGATTCGAACCAGCAACCTTTGGGTTTGCAGGCTGGTGCCTCACCCACTGAGCCACCAGCCAGGGCTTGGATTTTAAAACAATGCCATTTATATTAGCACAAAAATGAGTTCCTTCAATGTGAATGGAATAAAACATACACAGTATCTCCATGATGAAAACTACAAAATGCTGGTGATGAAAGTTACTAAAGAGGATGCAGATACATACTACATTCATGAATCTAAGATCTTAAATTGTTTTATTGTTGTTTACTCCAATTCTGTGTATAGATTCAAGTGCAACCCTGATGTCACATCAGGTTTCTTTCTAGTTATTAACAAAGTCATTCAGTAATTCATATTGAAGGTATAAGAACAGCAGAAGAGATTCTGAAAAAGTTCTGAAGCCAGACAAGTCAACATTTATCTTATTTTAAGTGTTGCTATTATAATAAAAAGGACAATATGTTGGTAAGGGTTTAGAACAGGTTAAGGAAAATAATGATGTCTGGAACACAGTCATGGAAGCAAGACCCCATGATGGTTTCTGGAATGCTGGTAACGTTTATTTATTGGTCTGGGTATTGATTCATTGGTATGTTCAGAAGATGCAAATTTATTGAGCAATAGAATTGAAAGTATACACTTTGCTGTATTTATATTATAGCTCAATAGACATTTAAAATATTCTATCAAACTAGTCTAAATATTAGTTAAGACATAGTCTGGGGGTACTGCTCAATGAATTGCATTTTACTTCGACCTGATGCTTAATATCCTCAGGATAAACATGTTCTCCCTTTAACAAAGGCATTTATGCAAATTCTATCAGTAGTTGTTATACAGATTTACATGTTTTATGTATTTGCATATATTTCATGTGATTATTTACCTTTTGATTTTTCCTCTTATCATTATGTGCTAAACAATTCAGAAGTCTTAAATACTGTTAAAGGCATTTTATTCTTTTTGTTACTTCGACATGAAATTTTTTTTTTAGTTGTTATACAGTAAATGGTATCATTTGTTCTTTTGGTGTACATTTCTTTGAATTTTAACACACATAGATTTGTATGACCATGACCATAGTCAGGATACAGAGCTCCTGGGGACTTTCTGTCCTGAAACTGCCCAAAATAACCTTGTGCCTCTATAGTCATACTTATCCCATGCTTACCTCATGGGAACCGTCAATATTTCCTGTATCTATATAATCTTTGCCTTTTGAAAATGTTATGTAAATGAAATCATGCAGTATATTACTTTGGGCTATTTCAGTCAGCATAATTCCCTGGGACTTGTCCTTTCATCCTCTAAACTGTGTATTTCTCACAGCAAGAGTTTACGATTTTGATAAAGTCTAGTTCATCATTTTTTAATTGATCAGACTATATGTAATAAAGGTTTTCTTTATGGTTTCTTTATAATATGTTGTTATTTAATCGTACATTTATTTTTTAGTTCTTTAAAGGCACACAGGCTCAATAGCTAAAGCAATGTGAGATCTGGGCTCGTTCTTTTTTTTTTTAAGATTTTATTCTTTATTTATTGAGAGAGAAGAAGGTGGGGAGGAAGAAAGGGAGAGAAAAGTCAATGTATGACTGTCTTTCATCGGCCTCCAGCAGGGGACCTGGCTTACAACTTGGTTATGTGCCCAGACAGGGAATTGAACCAGTGACCCCTGGGTTGGCAGGCCAGTGCTCAGTCCACTGAGCCACACCAGCCAGGGCGAGGGCTTTGTTTTTCAATTTAGATTTCTAGTTGTACATTGCTGGTGTATATAAATGCTATTGATACTTCGATTTCTGTAAGTATATATGTTTCGTTATTTACCACAGTTTATTATTCAATATTTTATGATTAAGTGAAGAAATTTTACCCCATCTATCCTCCTTCCTTCGTGAATTGTTGTCTTAAATGTTTTCTTTCTTTACGTTGTGAAGTATGTCAAACAATGCTCGAGTTTTGCTTTTAATTATAAAATATTGGAGATCTCAAAAGGGCAAAGTATATTATATTTATTTCCCTAGGTATTTCCCTTTCTGCTGCTCTTCATTTCTGAATGTCCACGTTTCCTTCTGTTAACTATTTCTCTCTTGTCTGCTGGCCAGAAAAATTCTCCTGGTTTTCTTCATTTGAGAATGTCTTTATGTCATAAACATTCCTGAAAGGTGTTCTCACTGAATATAGGATTTTGGGGTGAGGAAAGGTGTGTGACTGTAGGTAGCAGCTGAGGGAGGACATCCTGCCATTTTCTGCATTGGAAGAGAGTGGGGTTCATTGTCACGTGCTACCTGATGGGAAAGGGGCTTGTCCCTGGCTCATTACTGTGGGATGTGAATGAAAGACCAGCCTCTGCTCCAGTCTTGGCAGATTTGGTGCCTGGTGGTTGGGGAGAGGGGTTTCATGGTCTTTTCTCTGAGTCAGACATAGGTAGTAAGCTGAATTCTTTCCTACAGGGCTATTAATTTCCCAGATCATTGACTACTTTTCTCTGGGATTGGTTTTCTGTCTTTCTCTCTTGGCATTTCTAGAGTACAAGGACCCTCTACCTACCAGGTTTAGACTGTGTAAGAGATCTAAATAAATGGTCCATAAAATGTATTTCTGGGTCATTCATGTCCCAACCCTAGTCAGTTTGGCTTCTTTCCTCAACCTTTCAGTGTTTATCAGTTGATTTACATGTTTTTGTTTTGCTAGGATTTTTAGGTGTAATTAAAGGACGAAGAATATAGAGTCCATCTTGTCCAAAATCAGAATTCCTTCCCTGAATTTTAACAGTTCTTTATTTTTCTTTTCTTGTTCATTTGTGTTCACCTACTCCTTTAAAAGGTAGTTTCTAATTAGTTAATAGGAATAACTGAAATTTATAGTGATTTATTAACAACTTAGGAGACTGAAATAAAAGTTATCTGCTTCTACTTTCCAGTTTAGATTCTTAGAAGGAAAATTGTTTGATATGCTAGAGTAGACTCCAATAAATACATGTGTAGGCTGATAGAAATTCTGTATTTGAATACACACTTTTAAATAGTTGAAACTTTGATAGAGTGTTGGATTTGAAAATTGACATTTTCTAAAATAGTTGAAGGAAAGCTCCAAGTCCGTAAGAAAAGCTCCAAGTGCATATTAAAAGGTCAGAATTAGTATCACTAATGAATCAGAAATATAAAATAAATGTTATTTCAAGAATATCTTTAACATATTTTCTGTTATAAGGAGAATTATTTTTTGTTGTTGCTGTATTACATTTTTCTCCCATTCCCCCACCCCAATTGTTCTCCCTTGTTCCATCCACCTCCCCTTCTCTTATATTCAATAAAAAAAGATTCTTTGCTAACCCAGTGAGTGTTTTAGATGCATTTTATCATATTAAGAAGATTCTTCCTATTCTCAATATCTTGAGTGGAAGGTGGGGAGGTGGGTTTTGTCAGATGCTTTGTGTCTATTTTGGTGATCATGCAGTTTTGTCCTTCATTTTATTTAAAAGCATGGGTTACACTGAGTATGTGGAACTACCAACATGCCAGGGGTACATCCTGCTTGGTCATGGTATATAGTTTTAAGATGCCACTGGATTTGGTGTATGTTTTATTTTATTACGATGCCATTTTTGGCTTTGGGATCAAGACTACATTGGACTTTAGAAGGGAGTGTTTTGTAGTATGAGTTAGGGAGTGTTAGGCTCCTCGTCTGTTTTTTGAAGCATTTTGGTAGTATTGGTGTTAACACTTCCTTAAACATTTGATAGAATAATCATTGAAGTCTCATGATGCTAGGGTTCCATTGCTGGAAATATTTTTCGTACTTCAGTCCATTAACTTTTTATCAATCTGTTAGTCCATTGAGGATGTTCTAACAAGATGCCACAGACTGGGTCGCATGGGAACAGCAGACATTTATTCCTCACGGTTTTAGAAGCTGGAGGGGCAGCATGGTCAGCTAAGGGCCATTGTCAGGGCTGCACCCTTGTTGAATCATCATAGCATGGAAGGAGCAAAAGAGTTCCGTTGGGGGGGGTCTCTTTTAGAAGAAACAGACCCCATTCACAGGTGCTTCTACCCTCAATATCCAGGTACCTCCCAAAGTCTCTTCATGAAAATACTGGGTTTGCCCAAAAGTCCATTGCACATTTTCAGTAAAAATAAGACACATTTTTTATTTTGCTCCAATTACTTTATTGTTCTGAGTATTTTGAGTCAGCTACCTCCCACTCTTGGCTTCTAGTGGGTAGAGGCTAGGGTCCCACTAAACATCTTCCAGTGCATAGACAGCTCCATAGCAGAGAATTATTTGTTCACAACGTCATAGTACCAAGAAATTGCACAAAAACACTTGGGGCACACATGATCAGTCACAGCACCTTCTCCATACACTGCACATCTCAGATGTGTTTTTACCTTTCTTGAAATAACAAAAGCATAAAACACTAAAAATGTTGCATACATTCTTCCACCTTCAATATTAGAATGGCTGCACAAAATTTCACCAATTTGAATGTATGCCAATATAACAGCTATCAATAAATCTTAACAAATAATGTTTTGAGTGAAGTTAGATTCAACTAAGCACTACTAGAGCCATTGGATGGAGAAAGCTAAATGAATATTTTGGCCAATCTAATACTTTACTGTTCAGGAGTTAGAATTTCAACATTGGAATTTTGTGGGGACACAGATTTTCGGACCATAACACAATCTATCCTGGCTTTGTACTAGTTTAGTTACTGTTCATTGTTCATAATTTTGGAATTGGCTCTTTCACCTAGTTTGTTTAATTTGTTGGTATACAATTGTAAATGTTGTTTATAAACCTTTCTATTTTTTTGAAGTCAGTAATGTCTGTTCTTTTCTGATTTTAGTGAATTGAGCTATCTCACTTATTCCTCTGGTCAGGCTAGTTTTGTGATTTTTGCCAAGTTTTTCAAATAATCAAGAGTTTTTGTTTTTATTAACTTTTATTTTTTCACTTGGTTATTTCAATCTTTAACTTTATTTGCACTATTTATTCTTGCTTTATGTTTGGGTTGCTGTACTTTTTCTAGTTTCTTATGGAATAAGGTTAGGGAATGCTTTCCACATTCCCTAAGTTTTGGAATGTTGTGTTTTTATTTTCATTCATCTCCAAAATTAATAATTTGCTTGAAATTTATTACTTGATTTTTTATTAGAAGTGGTCTTTGATTTCCACATGAGTAAAATGTTTAAATTTCCTTCTATTACTGATTTCTATTTTAATTTCATTGTAGTCAATGAATATACTTTATGATTTTAGTGTTTTAAATCTATTTAGACTTACTCTGATTTTTATATCTGGTCTGTTTTGGAAAATGTCTCATGTGCATTTGGGAAGAATGTGTGTTCTTTTAGGTGAAATGTTTCGCATTTGTCTCTTAGGTATAGTTGATTTATAGTGTTGTTCAAATCTTATGTTACCTTAGGATGAACTTCTAATTGTTTTTGTTAATGAAATTGGGATATTGAAGTATCCAAATATTGTACAATTTTCTATGTCTCCCTTCAGCTCTGAACAATTTTGCTTTAAATGCTTTGGGACTGGACTCTGTAGTTGTTTCTGTATAACAAATAGCTACATCTTCTTAACAGATCTATATTTATTTATTATGATCTGTTAGCAATTTTTATTTGGAGACTTTTGTTTGATAATAGTATAGTCATTACAGTTCTTTTGGTTAC
Source organism: Noctilio leporinus (assembly GCA_004026585.1). Classification (NCBI taxonomy): domain Eukaryota; kingdom Metazoa; phylum Chordata; class Mammalia; order Chiroptera; family Noctilionidae; genus Noctilio; species Noctilio leporinus. The sequence continues at coordinate 116,328 of PVIW01002613.1, forward strand.
TATGTAAATAAAATCTATTTTTCAGTGCTTTTATTTTCAAATAATTTGTGTCTTTGAATCTGAAGTGTCTCTCTTATAGATAACACATAGTTGGGTCACTTTTTAAATTTTTTAAACAATTCATTATTTTTAGAGAGGGGGGAAGGGAGAGAGACACAAAGGGAGAAAGATATCAATGTATCACTGCCCTTCATCTGCCTCCAGCTGCGGACCTGGCTGGAGACCTGGCTTTTGCAACCTGGTTATGTGCCCTGGCTGGGAATTGAACCAGCAGCCTTTGGGTTCACAGGCCAGTGCCTTATCCACTGTGCTACCAGTCAGGGCTTGAGTAACCTTTTTAAATCCATTTGCCAATCTCTCTCTTACTAACAAATTAAAGCCATTTACATTTATTGTAGTTATTGATAAAGGAGTACTTTGCCATTTTGCTACTTTCTCTATGTGTCTTATGTTGTTAGGTCTTTTTCCTTTTATTTTGTGTGCGTTCAAGAGATATATTTTAGTGCACTATCTTAATTTCTTTATTTTCCCTTGTTTTTTAAAGTACACATTTCTGAGTTGTTTTTAAAAAGAGAGAAGGGAAGAGAGAGAAGCCAAAAAGGGAGAGAGACATCAATGTATGGTTGCCTTTCCGCCAGCTACTGACCTGGGCAGAGACCTCACTTGCAACCTGGTTATGTGCCCTGGCTGGGAATCAAACCAGTCACCTTTGAGTTCACAGGCTGTTGCCTTATCCACTGTGTCACCAGCCCGAGCCTGAGTTATTTTCTACATGGTTGATGGAAAATGTCTAGATATCTGTTATATCTAGATATAACTGTTAACACCGTAATTTATAACAACCTTATTCAAGCAATACTAATTTAATTTCAATAATATATGTTTGTTTCCATATTGGCCCATTTTCCTTTTTTGTCATTGTCACAAGTTATGCACATATACTTTTGACCATAGACTTAAAACTATTTTATGCAGTTATTTTAAAATACTGTAGAAGAAAAGAGGAGGTACAAAAGTCACATTGATACTGGCTTTGGTACTTATCTGTGTAGTTACCTTTATTTTTATTATGTATTGCTTGACAGATTTTAAGTTACTTTGTGCCCATTATTTATTTCAGCTTCAAGGATTCTCTCTGGTATTTGTGGTAGGGAAAGGCTGCGAATCTACAGTTTTACAGGGAATTGTTGTCAAATAAAGAACTCCATTTTTCTTTCAGTACTTGGACTATTTCATCCTTCTGCCTCCTGGCTTCCATTTTATTTGCTTTGAAATTATTTGCTGATCTTACTGAGGATTGCTTGACCATGAGTCACTTCTCTGTGCTGCTTTCAAGATTTTTACAGTTCCATTCTGATGTGTCATGGTGTGGATCTTTTTGAGTTTATCCTACATTGAGTTCACTGGACTGATTGTGTAGGTAGATTATCATTTTTTAATGAACTTTCGGAAGCTTTAGCCCTTAGTATTTGAAATATGCTTTCTGCTCCCCTCTCTTTTGTGACGCTTAATATTAATGCACTTTATGGTTCCCTTTCAGGAAATTTAGGTTAATTTTTATCCTGTTCCTTTATCTGGATTATTTTATTTTTTATTCTTTAAGATTGTAGAGAAAGAGAGGAAGAGAAACATCAATTGAGATGTGGTTGCCCTCAACTGGGGACCTGGCCAGCAACCTTTTGGTTTGCAGGCCGGGGCTCAATCTAGTGAACCACACCGGCCAGGGCTGGATAGTTTTAATGGGCATATATTCAAATTTTGGTTGTCAGGTCAAATGTGCTGGTGAAACAGCTTTTAAAAGTATTTTGTCCCTGTTACTGTGCTTCAGAGTGTGGCAGGTCTGGAAATGAGACCATCACTCTCTCCTTCAGTTTGTTTTTGTAGAAGTTGTTTGAGGTTTGTGGTCACTGGAGACTGTTCCATGACATCATTGAGCACCTAATAATTGCACAGAAATCTCCTTCAAAACCTGAGAACATGAGATGTCCCTATATTTGCAAAACATCTCTCTTTATACATTGGGATAGGCCTTTAACACTCTGTCAGGCATTTTAAACTTTTGCCTTAGTCTCAAATTTTGCTTTCTAAGAGCCTCAAATTCATCTTTAGGAGTGAGCATGGGTCCTTATAAAGATTTTGCTGAGTATTCACACCATTCTACATGAGTGTTATACTTAGAGATTCCTAAGAAACACTGGATCTTCTCTTAGCCATTATTCCACACAAGGAAAATATCATTCGCTAACCATTACCTGTTGGATTTTGGTTAATTTATTTTTTGATAAAACTGTAAAATTGCTATCCATTGCAAGAGTAAGTAGTAACTAACACTGTAAATTACCACCAACCTATTTGTTAGAGCAATAAATGAGTTCTGAGTTAGGAGAAATAAAGTGAAGTTTTTGAGGGCATCTTATAGAGAGCCAATGTAGAAATCAAAAGAAATAATTACAATGTGGATATGAGGCTATGTCTGATGTCTTTAGAATGAATACCAGGAACATGGTGTATTATTTTCAAAATACCACTAAGCTAGGGAGTAAAAGCTAAGATTGGGGTAAGTTAGAACAGTGTTTACTGGCCTGAAGCAGTCAACTATTTTTTTAATGAAGAGGCTCCCTTGATTGTAGCCATTTCTTAGTGAGTTTCTAGATTTCCAAAGTTGATTCATAAAGTTTTACCTGTTTTTTGTTTTGTTTTGTTTTGTTTTTTTGTTTTTCTGCTGCCAACAGTTTATGAACAAACATTTTTGGAATTTTTCATTCCCTGCCACTTTTGCCAATTGCACTTTTCATTTCATATTTTATTTCCCACTCACCAGTGATGTCTGGCATATTTTAATGGGTTTGTCACTTCTATGTCTTTGTGGGGGAATCTATCTATTAAAATAATTTAAAATAACAATTTTTAAAGTTTTTTAAGATTTTATTTCATTATTTTTAAAAAGAGGGGAAGGGAGAGAGGCAGAGAGGGAGAGAGATATCAATGTTTGGTTGCTTTCCACCTGCCTCCAACCACAGACCTGACTGAAGACCTGGCTTGCAACCTGGTTATGTGCCCTGACTGGGGAATCAAACCTGTGACCTTTGGGTTCACAGGCCGGCACCTTATCCACTGTGCTACCAGCCAGGGCCAATTTTTAGTTTTTAATTAGGTTATTTGTTTTCTTGTTGAGTTGAATGAGTTCATCATATAATGAAAAGCAATGTTTAATTAGAGATAATTTGAAAATGTTATTATCAATCTGTGGGTTGTATTTCACCTACATAAATGGTGTCCATAGGACACATAATACATAACTATTGATAATGTAAGTTTATACATTTTTGTTAATTGTTTGATGAGATACTTATTCCTTCTATTCTTACTGTTATTCATGGTGAGAACTATATATGTTTATCTTTTGTAATAGAAACATGACAAGGAATGGGAATATGTGGCATCTCATGTTGTGACTGATAAAAAATAAAATGTTTCGGCTATGCTTCTTCAAGATACCTCGAAAACATGTGCATCATACTTGAGTCTATTTCATCAAGGTTTTGTGTTCCATTTAAGATGATGTTACTTTGACGAACTGCTTAAAGTTCTTTAGAAGGGACTGTGGTTGACTATAACGAAACCCCCAGATGGAGGAACACCAAGATTGCTGAATGGGAATGCGCCCTGTTCCCATCAGGGTTTTCCATGGGACATGAAGGATATAAAACAACAAATTGGCACAATTTAGGTGTTATTTATAACTGGGGCCTTCACTAAAGGAACTTTGTCGAGCATGCATGATTTCTGCAAACTGGGCTGGTAGACATGGCATTTCAAGGCTCTCCATTGGCCAACAAAAGAAAACCTTTCCGTTCTTTAATGACGGGAGATGTGTGAATCCTCTGGTTGTGCACCATGCCATGGGATTGCTCACAAAGCAAGCTCCTCTGTTCCCCAAGTTCTTCCATTTGCCGACAGACTTCATAGACCTGCTAGAAAGAACTATAGTGTTTCTAACACACTCCAGTGGTGTGTGGGGGCTTCCCACCACCAGTGGCTTGGATCTAGATTCTTAGGCTTCTGGAGAACTGGGATGTCATTGATTCCCAACACATCTATGGAGACTGCTGTCAGATTGTTCCTGCATTGCAGAATGTATCCAGACTGATGACAGCTCCCTCCTGTGTTTGAGGGAGATGGAGAGTGAGGGCCCAGGGTACTCCTCAGGTTCTTCTTCTGTTCTGAGGAGGGAGTTTGACTTAGCGGGAGCAGCTTTGGCACTGTGCCACTGTCGTTCACCAGCTTTTCCATGGTGGTTTGCTGTTTGGTTGGTTGGTGGGATTCCATCCAATGTTCTCCGGTGGAGGCTCCAGGGAGACAGTGCATGACGACATCACAGTCGTAGTCAGGAGAGTGTGTGCAGAGGTTGAATGTGATTTGTTCATGAGGCACAAAGGATCCTATAGGCTATTTTAAGAGACTTTGAGGTGTAAGTATCATCGTGTCTTTAAAGGGTCAGGGTGTGGTGCTAGGAATCTGGGTGTAAGGTATGCTTGTTTAGGTACTGAGTCCTCTGTTCAGAACCATGTGCACATAAACCTCCATGCCTGCCTACCTCATGGAGTCACACAGCTCTGCAGTGACGTGTGTGACACCAGGTGGCCTGAGACACAGATGCAAGGCTTCCCTGGGGGAAGTTTGACAGAGGACTTGTTACCTGAGGACCTGGGTGAATTTCTCAAATGTGCATGTCATTTCTCTACACCTCTCAGGGAGACTGGCCGTGCAAAGATTGCTGTCAGTCACGGACATAAGACCTTCTTCTCCTTGGATGACTGGAGGTTTGCAAGAGTCCTAGAGACAAGAGTGTCTCTCCTTGGGCACCATGCCCACTGATTCTCAGGAAGGTAAGTGTTTCTCTGACCTATGTTCTGTGACTCGTTAATAGATCTATCTGTGGCAGCCAGTCCACAGTCCGCTACTGTGTTGGGTTTTGCTCTACAAGTAGATTGACTCTACCTGTTAATCAGTGGTGGGGGTCTGGATGCTGCAGATCATTAGATTACTTTGAGGTCACTGGCTCACTAGGTGAGCATGCACCTGGCCTCACTAAGATGCACTGCGTCCCAGAACATGCTCGGATCGATGATGACTCCCTTAAAAGCATTCCTTGGAAAAGCTGAACAAAATGAGTGAGAACTCCAACCGTCGTTCTCATCGGATCTGAGGTCCAGCATGTGGAGGGCCCAGAGCAGGCAGGAGTGAGGGACAGCTGCACCCTGGTCACATTCATGCAAGTTCCACCCAGGGTGTCAACATTTCAGAACCTCCAGTTTCACTGTTGTCGTTTTGTTGTGTCAGTACCTGAGTCCATTGCTAAAATATGCCTGTTTTCTACATTTCCCAGGTGGGGTGACCATTCAGGAATGGCCATCAACCACAAAGACATGACCTTTATTTTTTTTGATGAGAGGAGTTGCCTGTGAGTCCTGGAGGAAGTGTGCAACTGGGTGTGCACCATTCACATGGATAGCTCAGGAGGGTAAGATTTCCTCTGCCTCAAATTTTGTTCCTCTATTTATTACTTAATAGACTCTCTAGAGTGGTGGTGTGTCCACTCATCCTTGGTGTCATGTGGGAATTTGGTCTAAGAATAGATTGACTCTTGGTCGGATACTTGGTTGGATCTGCATGCTTCCTGCCCTGGTAGGATTCTGTGGTCATTGGTTTATCCAGTGACCTGTCCTTTCTGCCTTTCTGAAATTTCCTGTGTCCCAGATTGTGCTTGGATCGATGATGACTCCCTTAAAAGCATTCCTTGGAAAAGCTGAACAAAATGAGTGAGAACTCCAACCGTCGTTCTCATCGGATCTGAGGTCCAGCACACAGAGGGCCCAGGGCAGGCAGGAGTGAGGGACAGCTGCCCCTTGGTCACAGTTATGCAGGCACCACCCAGGGTGTCAGCATTTCAGAACCTCTAGTCTCACTGTTCTTTCTCTGTGTTCGTTTCTAAGTGCATTGCTCAAATGTGCACGTGATTTCTCTCCACTTCCCAGGTGGAGTGGGTCATCATCAGCCACAAAGACAAGACATTTTTTTCCTTTGATGACCGAAGGAACGGGGCAGTCCTGGAGGAAGTGTGTCCCTGGCTGTGCATCATGCTTGTGGATCATTCAGAAAGGTAAGCATTCCTGTGTCCCAAGTTTTATCCTACTTGCTATTTACTAGACTCCTTAGAGTGGGGAGCTGTTTGCTTTAAGAATGGATTGGCTCTTCCTCTTGCTGAGTGACTTAGATCTTCATGCTTCCCACTCCTGGAGGGCTCTGAGGTCATTGGTTTACCCATTGACCTGTCCTGTCTGCCTTCCTGAATTTTCCTTTGTCCCAAATGTGCTTGGATCGATGATGAGTCCCCTCAAAAAGCATTCCTTGGAAAAGCTGAACAAAATGAGTGAGAACTCCAACCGTCGTTCTCATCGGATCTGAGGTCCAGCACATGCAGGGCTCAGGGCAGGCAGGAGTGAGGACAGCTGTCCCTTGGTTACAATAAAGCAAGGACCACCTTTTGCTGAGCTTGCAGAGTCTCTGGAATTACTGAGTATACTTTCACTGCGGTAGTTGTTGAGTATATTGCTGAAGTGTGCACATGATTTCTCCCCACTTCCCAGGTGGCTGTTCGGTACTAAACCTCAGCCCTGAAGAGGCAACGTGTCTTTACTTTGATGACTAGAGTTGTGTGGAAGTTGTGCAGGGTGCGAACCTAGGTGTACACCATGCCTGTGGATCACTCATAAAGGTAAGATTTTCTCTGTTTCAGTTTGTAGCCATTTCTTTAGATTTAATAGACCTGCTACACATGGTCTGTCCCTGTGTGCCCCATGTTTGCCTCTAAGAGTAGGTAGATTGTTTCTCATGCTCAGACACTAGGATCTTGATTCTCCCTTGTATTCAGGGTCTCAGGTCATTGTCTCCTACAGTGACCTGCCAGGCCTGTCCCAGTCAATTACACGGCATCCCAGAACGTGCTTGGATCAATGATGAGTCCCTCAAAAAGCATTCCTTGGAAAAGCTGAACAAAATGAGTGAGAACTCCAACCGTCGTTCTCATCGGATCTGAGGTCCAGCACGTGGAGGGCCTGGGGCAGACAGGAGTGAGGGACAGCTGCCCCTTGGTCACACTCATGCATATACCACCTATGGGGTCATATTTAGAGAGTCTCCTATTGACTGTTCATATTTTCTTGTCTTTAGCTAGGTGTCCACGATCAGTGATGTTTGGCTGAATGGCTGGTCTTTTTGTTTTGCCAGCTAGTGCATGTTATAATCCTGCCAGGGCTTTAGCAGGCGGAAGCTCCGGCCCCCTGAGACAGCAGAATGCATTAGTCCTGTTCAGGGTCTTGCTTCAGTGGTAGCCTTGGTCTTTGCTGAGTGGAGCTAAGAGTTGAGATCTCTATGGTTTCAGTTCAGAGCCCCAGGCCTGGCATTTTGGGAACTGGTTTTTCCCTTTGGCTGGGTCAGATAATTGATCCCAGTGTGTGATTGTGAGTAGGGACAGATGGCCCATTAGGCTGCATGGCTGCGTTGGCAGCTTCTTCAGTTCAACCACTGTCCGATGCAAGTGCCAAGTGGGCAGCCATGCAGTATGTGGTGTACCAGGTCTGAAGTCAGGTCATTGTGGTGCCAGTTGGCTTGGACGAAAAAGGAAGGTCAAACCACAGGTAAGGGTGTAGGGTCCTTACTTGGCCTCCTGTGTGATGTATTGTCTCCATTTGCTCCAAATGTGGCCACTAGCTTCCCACGCCGTCTCTCAGCTCTGGTTGGCTGCGAATTGTTGGGTACCAGGGACAGCTTTAGGGCCCCAGGGACTGTCGCCTTGGAAGGTGATGTCACTCACTTGGTTCTTCATTTCAGGTTAGTGTCATTCTGTGGTTCTGTTTCTAACACCTTCAGGATGTCCAGTTGTCCAATTAGCTTTACATTGCTTAGGATAACCTTCTCTTCCACCCTTTACCTAATGACACTAGGAAGAGGGTAATGTCAAAGTACATCTCCAGGGTGGTCTGATGTTCCTGGCACAGGGACATCAGGTGATTTACATTTTTCTTTTGCAGCCTGTGGGCATGGTAGGGACCAGGGATGCTCATGTGTCACATGCATTGCCAGGGAGCCATGATCCTCTTGGAAAAGATCCACAGCCATTCATGCAGGAAATATGTCATCTTTCATTTCTTGTCCTCGCCATTGTGAATGGAGTCTTGGGGCTTTGTGAGGTCATTTCTTACATAACCTACCAAGTTGGGGCCACTTGTCTCATCCTCAGAGTTTATCTCTACAAAACACAATCATTCGTGGATGCAGTCCCTGACACTCAGCTCCATCCTGGGGTTAGTGACAGGCTACTTGTCCTGAGCTGTCCCTTACAGGCACAAGAATGCTTATTCAGTCATAGCAGCCTAGTGTTGTATAGTATCCACAGAGATTGGGTCCTTGAACTTCCTGAATGAGGAAATGCCTGGTCCCAGGAGGGGCATGTACCCTAGCTTTGGTGGGTGTTCCTCTGGGTGTTGATGGGAAAACAGGAGCCCTTCCTGTCAACTTACATGCTGACTGGTAAGGACAGTTAGTCTTAGTGAGCTCAGACCTTAGCATGGCTCAATCTCCCTGGGCCAGAGGAGATTAAGAGAGGCCACTTCAGCCACCAGCAGCCCAGGTGCCACCGCCATGTGTGTGGATCTGTTGTTGATGTGGTTGCAGGTTTCCAAAAAGTTCTGTCTCAGGTGATAGCACTCGCAGACTCTCATGCAAAATGATGTGACACCCAGGGTGAGGAAGAGGGCATGCCTAGAATATGTGCAGTGGTGGTTCTGTTTTTGTTCTTGTTCCTCAGAGCCAGCAGCTGTGAATGGAGTCTGTAGTTTATTGTGGAAACTCTTGGGTCAGAGTTGGCATTCTTCCTTTTCAGTGCTAGTCTTCTGCCATTGGCAAGCATGGTGTGAATCTAGGGACCTGGGTCCGTGCCCATGCCATGCTTGTTCAGGAGCTGAATTGTCTGCCCAGGACCATACACACACATCTACAGTCACTTCTAAGGGACAGATGTGCAAGACAGGGAGATGCAAGGCTTACCTGGGGGAAATGTTGGTGTGATTTCCTGTTACCAAAGAACCTTGGCTCATTTCTGAAGTGTGAATGTGATTTCTCTATACCTCCCACGTGGAGTAGCCATGCAAGGCTTGCCGTCAGCCATAAATACTTTACTTTTCTGTCCTTTGGTGACTAGAAGTGTGCAGGACTCCTGGAGGAAGTGTGTCACTGAGTGTGCATCATACACATGGATTGCTCATGAAGGTAAACATTTCTCTATGTTCTGCCATTTGCTTTAGGATTTCATATGGTTGCTATAGGCAGCCTGTCCATGTTTCCCCACTGTAACTTTGGGCTTTACCCCAAGAATGGATTGACCATCCTTCTTGCTCTGTGGCTGGGATTTGAATACTTCAGGTGGGTGGAGGATCTGAGGTCACCGGCTCACTAGTTGAGCTGCACAGCTTGTCTTGCTAACATGCCCTGTGTCCCAGAACATGCTTGGATCGATGATGACTCCCTTAAAAGCATTCCTTGGAAAAGCTGAACAAAATGAGTGAGAACTCCAACCGTCGTTCTCATCGGATCTGAGGTCCAGCATGTGGAAGGCCCAGGGCAGGCAGGAGTGAGGGACAGCTGCCCCTTGGTCACATTCATGCAAGCTCCACCCAGGGTGTCAGTATTTTAGAACCTCCAGTCTCACTGTTGTATCTTCACTGTGTTCTTTTCTAAGTGCATTGCAAAAATGTACACATGATTTCTCTCCACTTCCCAGGTGGGGTGGCCAATCAGCCACAAAGGCCAGATATTTATTTCCTTTGATGACCAAAGTTATGGGGCAGTCCTGGAGGAAGTGTGTCCCTGGCTGTGCACCATGGTTGTGGATCATTCAGAAAGGTAAGCATGTCTGTGTCCCATATTTTGTCCCACTTACTATTTAATAGACTTGTTAGAGCGGGGAGCTGTTTGCTTTAAGAATGGATTGGCTCTTCCTCTTGCTGAGTGACTTAGATCTTCATGCTTCTCATTCCTGGAGGGCTCTGAGGTCATTGATTTACCCATTGACCTGTCCTGTCTGCCTTCCTGAATTTTCCTTTGTCCCAAATGTGCTTGGATCGATGATGAGTCCCCTCAAAAAGCATTCCTTGGAAAAGCTGAACAAAATGAGTGAGAACTCCAACCGTCGTTCTCATCGGATCTGAGGTCCAGCACGTGGAGGGCCCGAGGCAGGCATAAGTGAGGGACAGTTGCCCCTTGGTTACCATAAAGCAAGGACTTGGTATTGCTGAGCTCACAGAGCCTCTGAAATTGCTGTCTATACTACCACTGGAGTGGTTTCCGAGTATATTGCTGAAGTGTGCATGTGATTTCTCGCCGCATCCCAGGTAGAGTGACTGTGTTATGAACAGGAAATCTGTCTTTACTTTGATGACCAGAGCTGTGTGGAAGTCATGGAGGGAGTGTGTCCCTGGATGTGCACCATGCCTATGGATCACTCAGAAAGGTGAGATTTCCTCTTGTTTCGGTTTGTGGCCAGCTCTTTAGGTTTAATAGACCTGCTAGACGGGTCTGTCCCTGTGTGCCCCATGTTTGCCTCCAAGAGTGGGTTGACTGTTCCTCTCCCTCAGAGGCTGGGATCTTGATTCTCCCTTATATAGAGGTTCTCAGGTCATTTGCTTACACAGTGATGTGCCTGGCCTGTGTTGGTCAGTTACACAGCATCCCTGAACGTGCTTGGATCGATGATGACTCCCTTAAAAGCATTCCTTGGAAAAGCTGAACAAAATGAGTGAGAACTCCAACCGTCGTTCTCATCGGATCTGAGGTCCAGCACGTGGAGGCCCCAGGGCAGGCAGGAGTGAGGGACAGCTGCCCCTTGGTCAACATTCATGCAGGCACCACCCAAGGCCTTAGAGTCAGGGAGCCTCATGTCTTACTCTGTATACGTTCATGTTTGTAGTTGGGTGTTCATGATTGTTTGCATTTGGATGAATGGCCATTTTGTCTTGTCAGCAAGCATGTATTTTCATCCTAACAGGGGTGCAGTGTGGCTGGGACGCAGGGGCACTGAGATCATGGCTCAGGTGTGTCTTGGCCAAGGACTTCTTTAGATGTAGTCCTTGGGGTTCTATGTGTGGAGCCAGAGAACGGAAACTTCCATGATTTCTGAGTAGAGCCTGAGGGCTGGCAGTTTTTTGAACCGGTTCTTGACTGTTGTCCAGGTGTAGAAATTACAACTACGATGGAAATGGGGTAGGGGGTGAAGGGTGATAGACATGTCCTGGTGCTGCATTTGGCTTCTCTTCTAATTCAGCTGCTCGTGCACTGTGGTCAGTAATGGACTGTGCTGCAGATGTGGCCCTGAAATGAAGACAGAGTGGGGCTGATGACCTAGACTGGAACAGGTGGTAATGCCGAGGGCAGGTTATCATGCAGTTCCAGAAGCTTCCATTGCCTGTGCTGTCATGTCACATAACCTGAAGACCAGAAGGAAAATCAGGCTTAGTGAGCTGGACTCTTTGGCCTGAACTTGTTTTCTCCCCCTGAAGAAACACTGGCTACTGCCTTTTATGCCAGCTATTATGGGCGGTTTGTTTTCCAGAGGTCACTGGTTGCTGTCCAGCGTGGTATCCTGACAGCTTGTGTGGACACAGTGTCCAAGTTGACAGCACATCCATAGGCAGGAAGAGGATATAAGTAGAAATCTGTGTGATTTGTTCAAAAGGAACAATTGTGAGAGGATACAACAGATGATTGTAGAATCTTTGATTAGAGTTTACATGATTTCTTTTAATGCCTAATTTTCTTTTTATGTGAGGTAGTGTGGGATTCTAGGTTTCTGGGCCCAAGGCATGCTTGTTTGGGGACTGAGTCCTTTGTGCAGAAACATGTGCTCACACCACTGCATACCTGCCTACCTCACAGTGTCAAACACACCTGCAGTTACTCCTAAAGGACAGAGGGGCATGACAGGTGCAGGGCTTACCTGGGGGAAAGGTAGGCATGAATATTGTCACCAAGAATCTGGGAGAGCACCTCAAATGTGGACGTGTTTTTACTACACTTCCTAGGTGGAGTGGCTGAGCAGGGCTCACTGTCAGCTGTGAAGAGATGACCTGCCTTTTCTTTGATGAACAGAGCTGTGTGGCCATCTTAGAGAGAGTGTGTCTTTGGGTGGCACCATGGCCGAGAATTACGTGGGAAGGTAAGATTTCCACTGACTTGTTTTCTGCCATTTCCTTCAGAAATTCATAAGCCTCATACAGGCAGTCTGTCCTCATGTCCCCAGTGTTCTGGGTTTTGTTCTAAGTAGGTTAACTATCCTTTTTGCTCCATGGCTGGACCTGGGTGCTCCAGGCCTAAGGGACAACTGAGGTACCTGGCTCACTAGGTGAGCTCACTGGGCTGCCTCAGCAAAACCTCCTACATCTTAAAATGTGCCCAGACCGATGATGACCCTTTGAAAATGCATTCCTTGGAAATGCTGAAGAAAATGAATGACTATTCCCAATGAGAACGACGGTCTGAGGTCCAGCATTGGAGGCCCCAGGGCAGGCAGGAGTGAGGGGCAGCTGCCTCTTGGTCACAATAAGGAAAGCACCAACAACAACCTCAGCTTACAGAGCCTCTTGAATTACTACCCATATTTTCACTGTGTTATTTTCTGAGTATGTTGTTCAAATGTGCGTGCGATTTCTCTATACCCCCAGTTGGAGTGGCCGTGCAAGACTCGCCATCAGCCAAGATGACACAACCTGCCCTTTCCTTTGATGACCGGAAGTGCGTGGCAGTCCTGGAGAGAGTGTCCCTGAGTGTCACTATGTGTTTGGATTGTTCAGAGAGGTAAACATTCCTGTGATCCCAGTTATACCAACCAGTTTAGTACTTCAGGACCCTTGAGAAGCATCCCATCCTTATCTTGAGATGCAACTGTGGTTTGGCTCCAAGAGTGAAGTGACTATTAAAATTTCCCTGTGCCTGGCATCTGATGCGTTAATTTGGAGGATGCTGAGGTCACTTCACTGGCTCACTAGGTGAGCTGCCTGACTTCTCCAAAATGTCCTGCGTCTCAGAACGTGCTTGGATCGATGATGACTCCCCTCAAAAAGCATTCCTTGGAAAAGCTGAACAAAATGAGTGAGAACTCCAACCGTCGTTCTCATCGGATCTGAGGTCCAGCACGTGGAGGGCCCAGGGCAGGCAGGAGTGAGGACAGCTGCTCCTTAGTTACAGTAAAAGAAGGACCACTGAGGGACTCAGCTCACAGAGCCTCTTGACATACCGTCCATCTTTTCACTGTGTTAGTATCTGATTATGTTGCTCAACCGTGCATGTTATTTCTCTTCACTTTCCAGGTGGGGTGGCCATGCAATGCTTGCTCTCAGCCATGAAGACACAACCTTCCTATCTTATAGGGACTGACGGTGTTCCAGAGCCCTTCAGGGAGTGTGTTCCAAGGTGCCCAACATACGCATGGATCGCTCAGGAAGGTAAGCATTCCTGAGTCCCAAGTTTTATCTTTCAATTTACAGTTTAATAGACTCACTAAGTGGTGGCTAGCCTACACATCCCTGATGGCAGGCAGGGATTTGCTCCTATAAAGGGTTGCCAGTTCTTCTTGCTCAGTGACTTAGATCTGCATTCTTCCTGGACCTGGAGGGCTCTGAGGTCATTGGCTTACCCATACCTGCCTGCCTACATTTTCATGCATCCTGAATGTGCTTGGATCGATGATGACTCCCTCAAATGCATTCCTTGGAAAAGCTGAACAAAATGAGTGAGAACTCCAACCGTCGTTCTCATCGGATCTGAGGTCCAGCACGTGGAGGGTCCCAGGGCAGGCAGGAGTGAGGACAGCTGTCCCTTGGTCACAGTAAAACAAGCATCACCTAGGGCCTCAGCTCACAGAGCTTCTTCAATTACTGTCCATATTTTCACTGTCTTAACTTGCTCAAGTGTGCATGTCATTTTTCTCCATTTCCAGGTCAGGTGGCTGTCTATGGCTCTCTGTCAGCCAAGACATAATCTTTATTTCTTTTGACGACCAGAGGTGTGTGGAAGTTGTGGAAGAACTGTGTTCCTGGGTGTGCATCATACATGTGGATTATTGAAGAAGGTAAGATTTCTTCTGCTTCAAGTTTTGTCCTTCTGTTGAATAGACTCCCTAGAGTGGTGGATTGTCCACAGGTCCTCTGTAGCTCTCAGAAGGGACTGACTGTACCTTTTGCTCAGACACTTTGATCTGCCTGCTTCATGCCCTTGAGGGCTCAGAGATCATTGGTTTATCTATTGGCCTGACCTTTTTGCCCTGCTACATTTCTGTGTGTCCCAGAATGTGCTTGGATCAATGATGACTCCCTCAAAAAGCATTCCTTGGAAAAGCTGAACAAAATGAGTGAGAACTCCAACCGTCGTTCTCATCGGATCTGAGGTCCAGCACGTGGAGGGCCCAGGGCAGGCCAGGAGTGAGGGACAGCTGCCCCTTGGTCACAGTCACACATAGTCCACCAAGGGTGTCAGCATTTCAAAACTTCCTGTCTCACTGTTGTAGTTTCACTGTGTTCATTTCTGAGTATGTTGCTGAAATGTGTGGGTGATTCCTCTCCACTTTCCAGGTAGCAGCCGTGTAAGACTCATCATCAGCCAAGAAGGAAGACCTTTATTTGCTTTGATGAACAAAAGTGTGGGGCAGTTCTGGAGGAAGTGTTCCCATGGCTGTGCACCATGTTCATGGATCATCCAGAAAGGTAAGCATTCCTGTGTCCTAAGGTTTGTCCTGTTTACTATTTAATAGACTCACAAGACTGTGGGCCTGTTTGCTCTGAGAGCAGATGGGCTGTTCCTCTTTCTCAGTGACTTGGAACTGCCTGCTTCCTGCCCCTGGAGGGCTCTCAGATCATTGGTTTACCATTGATCTGCCTCTTCTGCCTTCATGAATTTTCCTGTGTCCTGAATGTGCTTGGATCGATGATGACTCCCTTAAAAGCATTCCTTGGAAAAGCTGAACAAAATGAGTGAGAACTCCAACCGTCATTCTCATCGGATCTGAGGTCCAGCACGTGGAGGCCCCAAGGCAGGCAGGAGTGAGGGACAGTTCACTGTTGGTCACACTCAATGTACACGTCACCCAGGGCATCAGCATCAGCGAGCTTTTCAGCTTAGCTGTCAGGCTTTCTGTTTTGTTTGTTGAGAGATTATAAGTGATGATTTTGGGGGAATGGCCAGCCATTATCTTGTCAGTGAACAGACAGACTAGTTTTAAAATTTGTATATTGTTGTTGCAAGAGCTACATGAGCTGTTGGATTGCGAGTGTCCTGGCCAGGTTGCTCCTTCAGATACAGGTCTTTGTGTTCCACTTAGGGAGACCAGGAACAGTTGATTCCACGGCTTCTGATGGAAGGTCCTGTCCTGGTCATTTATGACTCTTTTCTTGCCTGTTGCCTAGGTGAGGGCATCTGAGCCACCATGGGATTGGGAAGAAAGTCAGAGGGTCCATTAAGCCCTCATTTCAGAGTTGCGAGCTTCTTCAAATTCAACTGTTCACCCCATCCACATACCATTGACCAACCAGAGCCTGTGCTGAGCATGTATCCCTGGAATCACAAGTGGGTGGTGACTGGTGGCTCTGATAGGAAGGGAAGGTCACAGAGGACAAGGGGTACAGTGGTTCCATGGGATGTCCTGTCTCACTGTGCTTCTGTGTTTTTATTCTTTGGATTTCAGGGACCTCTCTTGTCTTTTAGGGTGGATACTGTAGGTACTTAACAACAAGGCCATCAGTGTTCCTGACTATGGTGCTGTGGTTTCTGGCCATTGTACGGATTGAGATTTGCCACTTGGTGTGAGCCTCTGGGTAGGTCAGAGCCTGTAAGTGTTAGTACCCCCTGCATAGATCTGTGAACAGATTTCCATTTTGGAAGATGTGTCATGTGTCAGGCTATAATTCTTCCTTCCATCTTGGGAATGGTACCTTGGAACTCTGTTACAACTAGGGCAGAGTTCTCAGGTGGTAGGAGACATTATAACCTTGAATCTCATGCGGTGGCCATATATGGTGTATTGAAATCTTTATGAGTGCTCTCTCCTGGTCACTGCTGTTCAGTGTGGTCCAGCATTTAAGCCTCCTTTTGGGGTGACACTGATCAACCATCATGAGGATGCTGTGTTTGAAAAGGTACCATTAGTACTTGAATGTTTTCTCCAATCTGAGAGCCCTGACTTGCGCCCAGTGGTGCAATGTCTGGTCTGTGGGTGCGAATGTGGCCTTGTTCAGTTGTATTTGCTTTCTGAATCATGGGGAGTGAGGACTACGAATATTCCCCTGGTTTCCCCTTGGCTCACTGAGGACCTTTGGCTTAGCACGAAGAGATGCCTGCCTTGAGGTCACTTGGCTCCTTTCTGTGAATTTAGGCTTGTGTAATTAGTGCACTAATGGTACCCGGTGTGCTCTCAGTGGTCTCATTTTTTCTTATGTCACCATGTTTCCATCAAGTAGAGGTCATATGTGAGCATTTGCTGGTCCATAGTGTTCAGGTGACTTCATCTCTAGCCGTAAAGAGCCTGTGTGAAGGATTGGTGTGCACCTTTATTTAGAAGAAGTGGATACTGCATACAGAATCTTTGGTGCATTTTAGGAAGCACTTCTGGTTGAGGAGTTGCCTTTTTGATATGTTTTGAAACAATAGGTCTTATTGCATTGGAGGTGGGGCTTGTGGCTACCACACAGTGGTACAAATTGTTCAGTGGAGGAGGCTTCTGCCCACAAACACATACACCATATTTGCCATTCAACCATGCATGGCATTACTCAATTATTTAGTCATGTGTCAGGGACAGAAGTAGGTGGCAGTTACATGGAAGGCTCACTATGGAAGGATGATGACATGGATTGGACCTGGACTCAAATACATGTACAATTTATGCCCACTATTCAGGTGGAGTTGCAGCATAACGTTCTTCGTTGGCCGAGAAAAGAAGACCTTCTTCTCCCTGGATGACTGAGGACCCTGAGATTCCCAGAGGAGGTGTGGCCCTGAGTGAGCACAGGGCCTGAGGACCATTCAGGAAGGTAAGTGGTCCTCTGCTCCAAGTTCAAGCATAGGCTTTCAGAGTTTTAGAACTGCCAGAGGTGCTTCTTTGCTTGCTTTGAATGGCCTGTCTTACTCCCCTGGCAAGAGCTGACTGAGTGTCCCTCTTGCTCAGTGGCTGGGATCTGGATCCTGCAGACTGCTGGAGGACGCTGAGGTCAAGATCATACAGTGCTAAATTTACCTTATTCTGTAGCGTGCTTGGATCGATGATGCCTCCCTCAAAATGCATTCCTTGGAAATCTGAACAAAATGAGTGAGAACCTCCTACCGTCGTTCTCATCGGATCTGAGGTCCAGCACGTTGAATACCTCAGGGACAATTAGAGTGAGGGACAGCTTCCCCTTGGTCACATTCCTGCAAGCACAATCCAGCATGCTAGCTTTTGAGCTAATTCTTGTGTGGATCAGTAGCTATACCGCCATTGTTTGTTCAGACCCTCTAGAATGTGTCCTAGGGCAGCCTGGCCTTGGCCCAGTTAACTCATTACCTTGCCCTATGCTGCCCAGGTTTCTGCTTCAGAATTAATCCTTGATGGTGTGGCTTTGGCACCAGTGACAAAAGATTCCATGGCTTCTTTTCAGAGCCACAGGTTTGGTAGGTAATGATATCTGTTCTTGCCTTGTGACTTGGTGAGGAATTTTGAGTTCCCCAGTTTGTTGGTGACCAATTGAATGTGATAAGAATATGGTTCTCCACTTGGAAATTCCAATTTTTAATGTAGTTGCTCAGCATGTTGGGTACCTGAAGTGAAGACATGTCTGATGGCCCTGTCCAGGAAGGAGGGTCACCTATGGAACAGGTTGTTGTGTGTCTCCATGGGATAGACTGTCCCTGTTCACTGGAATGCAATCGTTAACCCCCTAGGGATGCTTCTTGGCTCCGATGGCGCTGCTAATTGTTGTCTTCCAGCCATAGGACACATGGGTGTGGTGCTATGATAGTTGAAGGTTGTTCACTTGGAGCCTCTATTTTTCAGGATTGACAGTCAGAGGTTGCGTTTTAGCTTCTTGAGGGGGTACGGTGGCTAATTACCATGGACGATCTGATCTTGCCTCCTTCCCACAGCTTAGTTAACATTCCCTTTGACCCTTTGCCCTATTACAGTCAAAGAACACCTGCTGACTGGGCCGATTTTCCTGGCACTGTTGTCTCACACACAACTTCTTCTGATGGCTTAGCTCTTTCCAAGGAGGTCTGTGGGGCTGCCCAGCCTATGGGTGCTAGGCTGTTGGGCACATGACCAGGGACTGATGAATACGTTGGAAAATGACCATTTTGATTTCAGTTTCTGCTCTTGTCTTCTTGAAAGGAGTGTTTTACTTGTGAAGTCGATTGTGGTATTACCTGCCAGGTTTGGGGTCACCTGTTGTATCCACATGATAGAGGCATACAAAGTCAACATTTTCGTTCCTTTTTTTTTTTTTTTGGAAGGTTTTATTTATTATTTTCAGAGAGAGGAGGAGGGTATGGTTGCTTTTCACTTTCCTCCAGCTAAGCATCTGGTTGGAGACCTGGCTTGCAATCTGGTTATGTGCCCTGGCTGGGAATCAAACCAGTGATCTTTGAGTTTGCCGGCTGGTGCCTTCAAAGTCAGCATTTTCTACAGTTGAGCTCTCTGACACTCATTGAACCATATGTGCATGTAGTGACTGGGTTGCTTTTTTAGGACCTTCCCTTGTAGCTGTGAGGAAGATCCTTTGCTCCAGGTGCTAAAACATCTCTGTGCAAGCTGGGGCCCTGATGCTCCATAGAGGAGGAAATGCCTGGTACCTCAAGTGGAATGTGCCCTAGTTTTAGTCAGTTTCTACTTTGTGTCATGGTGGGTAAAGGAGCCGTTTTTGTCCGGTTACCTGGTGACCAAAAGAAAAATCAGGTTCAGTTGCTTGATGTGAACTAACTTAGCCCCTGACGGAAGTGACAGGCTACTTCTTTCAGGTGCCATTGGTGCCACCTTATGTGGGTGTAATGATAGCTCATGTGGACAAGGTGTCCTAAGTTGACATCCACATCCATGGTCATGCAGACGGTGTGAGTATAATCAGTATGCTTGTGCAGAAGGAAGCTCTGTGAAAGGGGGAACATAGACTTTTACAGAATCTTCTGAAGTTTGCAAGCTTCCCCTCAAAACTCGGCTTCTTTTTTGAGAAGTTGGGCTGCATTCAAAGGATCTGGGCCTAAGCTGTGCTTGTTCAGGTGCTGAGTTCCCAGCACAGGACCACACATGCACATACCTGCCTACCTCAGTGTCGCACATGCCTGCAGCCACTTCTAAGAGACAGAGGGGCATGATAGACTGGCGCAAGGCTTACCTGGGGGAAAGGCTGGTATCAGTCTTGTTACCTGAGAATCTGGATCCATTTCTCAAACGTGCATGTGATTTCTATCCACTTCCTTCCCAGGTGGAGTGGCCATGTAAGACCCCCCATCAACAAGACAAGATGACCTGCTTTTATTTGTTGAGCAAAGCTGTCCTGGTGGGGGGTGGGTCCCTGGGTGTGTACCTAGCCGGTGCATTTCTCAGGAAGGTAAGATTTCTTTTGACCCACTTTCTGTCATTTGCTTCAGGAATTTATAGGGTGGACACAGGCAGTCTGTGCACAGGTACCCAATGGTATGCTGGATTCATGCTAAAGGACAGCATTGTCCCTTCTGCTCAGTGGCTGGAATCTGGAGATTCCAGACAAGTAGATGACACTGAGGTCACTGCTCCCATGCTGCCTCCACAATATGTCCTGCATCTTAGAACGTGCTTGGATCGATGATGACTCCCTTAAAAGCATTCCTTGGAAAAGCTGAACAAAATGAGTGAGAACTCCAACCGTCGTTCTCATCGGATCTGAGGTCCAGCACGGGGAGGGCCTGGGGCAGGCAGGAGTGAGGGACAGCTGCCCCTTGATCACACTCATGCAGGCTCCACCCAGGGTATCAGCATTTCAGAACCTCCAGTCTCACTGTTGTACTTTCACTGTGTTCGTGTCTAAGTGCAGGGCTCAAATGTGCACGTGATTTCTCTCCACTTCCCAGGTGGGGTGGCTCATCATCAGCCACAAAGACATTTATTTCCTTTGATGATCGAAGGAACAGGGCAGTCCTAGAGGAAGTGTGTCCTTGGGTGTGCACCAGGCTTGTGGATCATTCAGAAAGGTAAGCATTCCTGTGTCCCAAGTTTTATCCTACTTGCTATTTACTAGACTCCTTAGAGTGGGAAGCTGTTTGCTTTAAGAATGGATTGACTCTACCTCTTGCTGAGTGACTTAGATCTTCATGCTTCTCATTCCTGGAAGGCTCCTGAGGTCATTGGTTTACCCATTGACCTGTCCTTTCTGCCTTCCTGAATTTTCCTTTGTCCTAAATGTGCTTGGATCGATGATGAGTCCCCTCAAAAAGCATTCCTTGGAAAAGCTGAACAAAATGAGTGAGAACTCCAACCGTCGTTCTCATCGGATCTGAGGTCCAGCACATGGAGGGCCCGGGGCAGGCAGGAGTGAGGGACAGCTGCCCCCTGGTCACACTCATGCACTTCCCACCTAGGTATCAGCATCAGAGACCTTCATACTGATTGTGCATATTTTCATTGCATTTGTTGGGTATTGATCATCAGTGGTATTTGGGCGAATATGGAGGCTTTTATTTAGTTAGCTAGCACATACTTGATTTTTGGAAGTGTGGTATATGTAGTGTGGCTGTGACTCAGGCCCATTGAGATGATTCATGGATGTTTTTTTCCTGGGTTTTTGCTTCAGATGTAGCTCTTTGTGTTAACATGTGTTGATGAGAGGTTTGTCCTGGTTACTTGTGAATCTGTTCTCTCATCTGTTGTCAAGGTGAGAACTTTAGAGCCACCATGTGGTTGGGAGAAAGGCCAAGCGATGCCCAAATTTGCTGCTACTTCTTTAATTTAACTTAGTCCCCCCATTTACATGTGAGGTAACATCCAATGACAGTGCTGAGCATGTAGCCCAGAATTCAAATGCATATGGTGACTGGTAGCCCAGAAAGGAATTGAAGGTCTCGGAGAGGACAGACTGTACTTTGTGTCCATGTGATGTACCATCTCACTGTGAATTCATCAGCCTCTCTTGTCCTTGATGGTGGACACCATGGATGCCTAACAGGAAAGTCGGTGTTTCTGGCTGTGGTGCTGTGGTTTCTGACCTTTGTTCACTTACTGCTTTCATTGTAGTTCATGGCATCCATGTTATTTTTCCTAGTATTTTTGAAGAATTCCACAGGCTTATGGCTGCCACCCCACCATCTCTGGTTGGATGTTTTGGCTAATATTTTCCTTGTCCTTTTCTTTCTGGTAGGGAACTACGTAGGCCAGAGTCCTCCTTAGAAGGGCGTACTCAGCACAGGTGGGCACAGTTCCGTCCCATATTCTTCAGAGGGGTTGGAACCACTTGGTACCAGCATGTGGCCACTTCATAGTGTGAGCACCAAGATCCCCTGCATGCAGTGGTGAATAGGTTTCTACTCTGGAAAATGTATAAAGTGTTGGATTTTAATTCTTCCTCCTAGCTTTGTGAATGATGCCCTGGAGCTTGGTGCAGTCAAGGGTAGAATTCCTGTATGGAATCTCTTGGGATCGCCATATGCAATGTTGAAGTCTTCGCCACTGGGCACCCTGCTGGTCACTGCTGCCCAGGGCAGCCTAGCATTTAAGGATACTTTGGGGGAGAATCACCCAGCCAGCCTGCAAGAAAATGCTGTTTGACATCACTCCTTTTGAATTTGAGTATTTCCTTGATTGTCAGAGCCCAGAATTCCTCTGAGTGGGGATTGTCTGGCCTAGTTTCAGTTGCGGTCACTTTTTCAGCCACAGTGGGAGAAGACCGTGAATATTGCTGTGGTTTCATTTTTGTCCCTTGAGGGCCTTTGGCTGAGTGTGCATGGACAGGTCTGTGGCGTGGGGTCATTTGGCCCATTTTTATGAACTTAAGCTCTTGTAGATAGGGTGCTCATGGAGCCTGGTATGCTGTCAGTGGTCTCACTTTGGCGTGCAATCTCTATGTTTCTGTCATGTTCAGATCACCTGTGACCATGTTCTTGGGTCAAAGTCCAACTTCACTTCATGTTCAGTCATTTATAGATGTACAAAGAATGAGTGTGTGTGTTTTTGTTCAGAAGCATTGGACATTGGAGTGGAGTTTTGGGCCTATTTTAGGATCTTTATGGGGTCAAAGTTTCTCTCTCTCATAATTTTTAAAGAAATGGGTCTTCCTTCAATGGCAAGCAGGAAGTATGGTGAGCCATCACTTCCAGGGCTTGCTTGTTCAGATAAGGAGCTCTCTGCCCATGAACACATACGGCTATTTGCAGACTGACCCGCATGCATGGAATCACTCTCCTTACGGTATACCTCAAGGACGGAAGTAGGTGACGATGCAAGCCCTGTTAAGGGGGAGGGGATGACAGGGGTTCATTACCCGAGCACCTGTGAACATGTCGCAAACATGCATATGGTTTCTATCCACTTCTCAGGTGGAGTTGCATTGCAAAGTACATCCTCAGCTAAGAAATGATGTACTTTTTCTCTCTGGATGACCGAGGTTCCCAGGTGTCCCAGAGGAAGTGTGGTTCTGAGTGAGCACCCTGTCTGTGGATTAATTATGAATGTAAGTGCTCCTTTGCTCCATGTCTTAATTACAAGCTTCAAAATTTGTTAGAGCTGCTTGAGATAGCTCGTTTAGGTATCGTGAAGGGCATGTTGAGTTACCCTTCAAGAGTGACTGAGTGTCCTCTGCATAGTGGTTGGGATCTGGATCTTGGAGGCCTCTGGAGGATTATGAGGCCATGGCCCATTCCAGGATCTGTCCAACTGGCCTTAACTAAATCTTGCAACATTTCAGAACATGCTTGGATCGATGATGACTTCCTCAAAATGCATTCCTTGGAAATCTGAACAAAATGAGTGAGAACCCCAACCGTCGTTCTCATCGGATCTGAGGTCCAGCATGTTCAGTGCCCCAGGGACAGGTAGAATGAGGGGCAGCTGACTTTCATTCACACACTGTTACAAGCACCACACAGGACATTGAGTGCACTCTTGTGAAGGTCATTGGGTGCTCAACTACATTTTGTTGTTCGTGATGGGAAGTTCTTGTTTGACTGCACAGTCTTTGTGGCTCTCTAGCTTTTTAGTCTTAGTCATTTGAGAGAGTGGCAATGGCCATGGCCAAGTTAACCCATGACAATGAATTTGTGTTGGCCAGCATTCTTCTTCAAAGTTATCTCCTGATGGTCTGACTTTGGTGCCAAGAATAAAGACCCCATAGCTTCTGATTAAAGCCCAGCAATTTTTATTTCCCCCAGGTCTTCACAGCCAATTGCAGATATTAGGCCGTGGTGCTGCAGTAGGACACTCCTATTTGTAACTTAACTTGCTAAGCCTATTATACATGTATGTTGCTGAATCATGGACTGTGCTGTGTTCCAAATGATGAGGTGTGGACTCTAGTTTGTTTTTCTTAAAAAAAAAAAATTTAGTTACTAGTTTCAGAGAGGGGGAGACTTTGGTTTCTTGTTGTACTTACTGATAGATTCATGGGTTGATTCTTGTGTGTGCCCTGACTGGACATGTGAGTGCACAGCTTGGTGTATGAGGAAGATCATGCTCATACCAACTCAGCTACCTGGCCAGGGCGTCTCTGTAACTTCTGATTCCTTGGCCCAGAAGGGAAGGTCACGTGTAGAGCAGGGTGCTATATGATTCAATGAGATGTACTGTCTGCATTCACTCAAAAGGGAGTCATTAGCTTCCTAGGGTTATCTCTTGGCTCTGATGAGGCTGCTAATTGCTGCATAGAAGGGGTGGTTTTAGGCTGATGTGGTACACCAAGGTAGTTCAGTTTCAGAGGAGTGGGGCCTGGCAATTTTGTTTTGAGAGCCTTGTTGAACTCCGTGATTTCTTCCAGCCTGCCAGTTGGTTGGTCCCTACTTAACACTGGGTAGCCAAACGTTCCCCTTTGACGTTTTGCCTTATAACACCGGGTCGTCTTCAGCTCAAAGTACTTCTGCTGGCTGGTTTTATTTTCTGGTATTAAAGCCTTAGATTTTCTTCAGATGGTTTACATTTTTCCCTGGAAGTCTATGGGCCTCGCACACAATGGGACATTGGGCTATCAGGAGGTGTACCAGGGACTGATGAATCCTTTTGAAAAATGGCCGCTTCCGTTTTTGTTTTTGTTTTTTTTTGGGGGGGGGGTGCAGGGGTTATGTTTTATTTCAATTCTTGCTCTTGCAACCATCAGTGAAGCATTTGAACTTTATTTTGTTACCTGCCAGGAGTCATGTCATTTGCTGAATCCCAGCCTGTTGCCTCCTTAAAAAGCAAAATCTTTGTGGCTTTGTTCTCTGGGAGTCACAGTGCAAAGGATGCCACCAACTGTGGATGGATTTGTTGTTCTGGCTGTCACTGAGTCCTGTTGAGACCCTGACATCATATCCGTGGTCAGGAAGAGGGTGCCAGAACAATTGGTGTGACTTGTTGAGAGGGCCCGGCTGCGAAGGAAGGAGTATGCATCATTACAGAATCTCCCCAGGTAGAGTTTGTGAGCTCTATTTTAAGGCCTTGTCTTCCTTTTGAGAATGAGTGTGATGATAGGGTTCTGGGGCATACGGAATATTTGTTCAAGAGCTTAGCCCTCGATCAGGACCATGGGCGCACACACCTGCATACCTACCTACCTTACGGTATCACATACAACTGCAGTCACTGCCAAGGGACAGAGATGCGTGACAGAGAAATGGAGGCTTACCCAGGAGGGTGTTGGTAAGCATCTTATTAAGTGAGTCACTGAGCTTATTTCTCGAGTGTGCATGTGATTTCCTTCCACTTCTAGGTGGAGTGGCCATGCAAGGCTTATCGTCAGCCATGACCAGACCACCTTCATTTCCTGTTGACTAGAGGTGTATGGGAGACGTGAAAGGAGTTTGTCCCTGGATGTGTACCATGTTCATGGAAGGTATGCATTTTTTCTCTCACAAGCTCTACCATTTGGGTTGGGAATTCAGAGAGGCAGCCTGTCCAATGTCACCAAGTGGCATGTGGTTTTTGCTCAAGAGTGGACTGACTGTCCCTTTTGCTCAGTGGCTCAGATTTGGATATGCCAAGCCAGTGTCCCTGCCAAGGTGGTGATTGCACTGAGTGAGCCCAGCCTGCCTTGACAAAAATCTTAATTCTTCCAATAACATGCTTGGATCGATGATGAGTTCCTCAAAAAGCATTCCTTGGAAAAGCTGAACAAAATGAGTGAGAACTCCAACCGTCGTTCTCATCGGATCTGAGGTCCAGCATGTGGAGGGTCCAGGGCAGTCAGAAGTGAGGGACAGCTGCCCCTAGTCACACTCATGCAAATTCCACCTGGGATTTTTGTATTTCAGAGCCTCTAAGTATTGCTGTTGCATTTTCATTGTGTTCATTTCTGATATATTCTACAAATGCGCATGTCATTTCTCTACATTTTGCAGGTGGGGTTGCCATGGAAGGTTCACCACCAATCACAAGGACATGACCTTTGTTTCCTATGATGTCTGTACATGCTAGGGAGTCCTGGAGGGAGTGTGCCCCTGGGTATGCATTATACATACACATCTCTTAGGAAGGTAAGAATTCCTCTGCCCCAAGTTTGTCCTTCTATTTACTATTTAATAGACCCTTTAGAATGGCGGCCTGTCCACAATTCTCTGATGGCATGTGGGAATTTGCCCTCAGAATAGATTGATTGGCTTGTTCTTCTACTCAGTGACTTAAGATCTGAATGCTTCCTGCCCTTGGAGGGCTTGAGGTCATTGGTTTACCCATTAGCCTATCGCTTCTGCTGACATCTTCCTGTGTCCTAAATGTGCTTGGATCGATGATGACTCCCTTAAAAGCATTCCTTGGAAAAGCTGAACAAAATGAGTGAGAACTCCAACCGTCGTTCTCATCGGATCTGAGGTCCAGCACATGGAGGGCCTGGGGCAGGCAGGAGTGAGGACAGCTGCCCCTTGGTCAAACTCATGTAGGCTCCATCCAGGGTATCAGCATTTCAGAACCTCCAGTCTCACTGTTGTACTTTCACTGTGTTCGTGTCTAAGTGCAGGGCTCAAATGTGCACGTGATTTCTCTCCACTTCCCAGGTGGGGTGGCTCATCATCAGCCACAAAGACAGGACATTTATTTCCTTTGATGACCGAAGGAACGGGGCAGTCCTGGAGGAAGTGTGTCCCTGGCTGTGCACCATGCTTATGGATCATTCAGAAAGGTAAGCATTCCTGTGTCCCAAGTTTTATCCTACTTGCTATTTACTAGACTCCTTAGAGCGGGGAGCTGTTTGCTTTAAGAATGGATTGGCTCTTCCTCTTGCTGAGTGACTTAGATCTTCATGCTTTCCACTCCTGGAGGGCTCTGAGGTCGTTGACCTGCCCTTTCTGCCTGCCTGAATTTTCCTTTGTCCTAAATGTGCTTGGATCGATGATGAGTTCCTCAAAAAGCATTCCTTGGAAAAGCTGAACAAAATGAGTGAGAACTCCAACCGTCGTTCTCATCGGGTCTGAGGTCCAGCACATGGAGAGTCCAGGGCAGGCAGGAGTGAGGACAGCTGCCCCTTAGTCAAAGTATAGCAAGCACCATCAAGGGCCTCAGTTTAATAGAGCCTGTGAAATTATTGTCCATATTTCCACTTTGTTAGTTTTTTAGTATATTGCTCAAATATCCCCATTATTTCTCTCCACCTCCCAGGTAGAGTGGCTGTGCAAGGCTCACCATCAGCCATGAAGATACAACTCTCCTTTTACTTAGATGACCAGAGGTGTGTGGGAGATATGGATGGTGTGGCCCTGGGTGTGCACCATGCCCATGGATCACTTAGAAAGGTAAGGTTTCCTCTGTTTCAGTTTGAGGCCATCTCTTTAGGTTTAATAGACCTGGTAGAAATGGCTTGTCCATAAGTACCCCATGTTTGCCTGCAAAAATGGATTGACTGTTCCTGTTGCTGGGATCTTGATTCCCCCTGCATTGGGGGTCTCAGGTCATTAGCTCACATAGTGATGGGCCCGCCTTGTGTTGGTCGGTTACACAGTATCCCAGAATATGCTTGGATCGATGATGACTCCCTTAAAAGCATTCCTTGGAAAAGCTGAACAAAATGAGTGAGAACTCCAGCCGTCGTTCTCATCGGATCTGAGGTCCAGCATGTGGAGGGCCCAGGGCAGGCAGGAGTGAAAGACAGCTGCCCCCTGGTCACACTCATGCAAGTTCCACCCAGGGAGTCAACAATTCAGAACCTCTAGTCTCACTGTTGTAGTTTCACTGTGTTAGTGCCTGAGTCCAATGCTCAAATATGCCTGTTCTCTACATTTCCCAGGTGGAGTGACCATTCAGAGATGGCCATCAACCACAAAGACATCACCTTTATTTCCTTTGATGACAGGAGTTGTTTAAGAGTTCTGGAGGAAGTGTGGGACTGGGTGTGCACCATTCACATGGATAGCTCAGGAGGGTGAGATTTCCTCTGCCTCAAATTTTGTTGTTCTCTTTACTAATTAATGGATTCTCTAGAGTGGTGGCCTGTCCACACATCCTTGGTGGCATGTGGGAATTAGCTCTAAGAACAGATTGATTGTTCCTCTTGCTCGGAGACTTGGAACTACATGTTGTCCTCATCAATTACACAGCAACCCAGAACGTGCTTGGATCGATGATGACTCCCTTAAAAGCATTCCTTGGAAAAGCTGAACAAAATGAGTGAGAACTCCAACCGTCGTTCTCATCGGATCTGAGGTCCAGCACGTGGAGGGCCCAAAGCAGGCAGGAGTGAGGGACAGCTGCCCCTTGGTCACACTCATCCCTAGGCCAAAGATGTCAAACTCATTTTCACCATGGGAGACATCAGCCTTGAGGTTGCTTTCAAAGGGCCAAATGTAATTTTAGGGCTGGATAAATGTAACTACTCATTAACAGTTAAGTAACCCAGGTAGAAACAAGGTGTGAGGTCAAATTTGCTGATCTGGGTAAAATAAGGTGGAGGGCCAGATTCGGACCATGGGCTTTGTGTTTGCCAACTGTGATCTAAGGCAGCACATGGGAGAGTGTCCTACTGATAGGATTTGCATGTGTCTAGTTGGGCGTTGATGAACATTATTTGGAAGAATCGTCATTCATTAGGTCTTGGAAACCAGCACATTTTCTAGTCCCAACAGTGGTGTGGTGTGGCTATGATCCAGGCCATTTGAGACCATGGCATGGATGTGTCCCAGCCAGGATCTTGCTTCTGAAGTTGTCCTTTGAGGGTGGAGGGGTCTCTGGTGCAGCCAAAGGGCAGAAGCTTCCATCATTTCTCATTAAATCCTTAGGATTGTCAATTTGGAATGGAAGGTCATGGAGAGTTCTTGTCATAGTGTCATTCCTGTGTTTCCAGGGGACTTCTTGTCTCTGTGTTTCTGCCAAAGTCATTGTACTTCAGGGACTTCTCAGGGCCTTGAATTGACATAAGGTGGGGTTCTCCCACTGAGGCTCAGCATTGCTGAGTGTGACACTGGTTTCTGACCTTTGTTCAGGGTCCTTTCTTCCCACTGTAGTGGTGTCCGTATTTCCTTTCTAGTCTGTTGCCAGAAGTCCACTGGCCCATGGCTGTCACTTGGCCCTGGATGAGTTTTCAGCCTAATTTCAATTAGATTTTTGTTCTGAGTCATTTGTGATGAAGACCAGGAATATTGCTCAGCTTTCTTCGCATGCACTGAGTGAACTTGGCTTAGGTAGCAACAACAGGGGCTGTGCCA
Source organism: Noctilio leporinus (assembly GCA_004026585.1). NCBI lineage: Eukaryota > Metazoa > Chordata > Mammalia > Chiroptera > Noctilionidae > Noctilio > Noctilio leporinus. The sequence continues at coordinate 145,245 of PVIW01002613.1, forward strand.
GAAGTCGCTTGGTCACTTTAGATGGAGACAGGGTACCTTTGACCCATAGCACCTGTGCTAATGGTTGCTGGCTCTTTCTCATTGGTTCCTTATTTTGGTAGTCATGTGTGCCCATTTGTGACAGTTTTCATAGATGAACTGTCAGTATAGACTTCCTATCCAAAAGTATGCATGTGGAATCTGTGTTGCATGCAAGGAGTGGTTATGAGAAAAGTAATCATTGGCCTGTTTTAGCAATCCAAGAAGGTCAAATTTTCCCTTTGTTGTTTTTGAAAAAACATGGCCTTCTTTACTGGGAAGCAGGGATATATCCAGAGATCTTTCCACAGGTTTTTCTCATTCATTTGAAGAAGCCTCTGCCCATGCATACATGCAACATATTTGCATGCATGATATCATACATGTCTTCAGACATTCCTCAGGCACCTAAAGTGGGATATAATCAAGGTTCAACAAGAGTGAAAAGCAAGGACCATTAAGTGTGAGAGGATGACATGGATTAATTATCTAGGACATGGAAATTTCTTAAACATACGTATGTATTTTGTCCACTTGTCAGGTGGAGTCACCCTGCAGGGTACTTTGTCAGCCAAAAAAACAAGGTTTATCTGTCCCTGGATGACCGGAAGGTCCTGTAGGCCCCAGTGGTAGTGTGGACCTGAGTGGACCTTGGGCCGGGGTATCACTCAGGAAGGTAAGCGTTCCTATGATTCATGTCCAGTCATCTCTCCGAAATCCTAGAACTGCTAGAGGTAGCTGGTTTTGGTGTCCCAGTAATATGCAGGCTGAATGGCCCTTTTGCTAAATGACTTGTATTTTGATGCTTTAAGGAACTGGAGGACTCAGAAGTTCTTGACTCACCTAGTGAGTCAACAGCCAGCCTTCCTCCATTTTCCATCATTTAGGACGTGCTTGGATCGATGATGCTCCCTCAAAATGCATTCCTTGGAAAGCTGAACAAAATGAGTGAGAACTCTAACCGTCGTTCTCATCGGATCTGAGGTCCAGCACATGGAAGGCCCAGGGACAGCTAGCGTGAGGGACAGCTTCCCCTCAGTCACACTCATGCAAGTTCCACCCAGGGTGTTGTCAGTACTTGAGTGCCTTCTGAGGGTCAGTGGCTTCACCATTGTTGCTGAGATTCTACAAATCAAAGGTTCTCGTTTCAAGGGTCAGTCTTGCAGGTGTTGTAGCCATGTAGCATTTTAGTTCTAGGAAATTGATACTCACATTGGCCTAGATCTGGTGACCTCATGCTGGGGGATCTCTGTTGGCCATGTTTCCAGTTTAGATTTAGCCACTGATGGTTTCTGGTCAAAGAACAGTGGTACCATGCTCCTGATAGAGCCCCAGGTCTATAGGTACCAACACCTGTTTTTCCCTTTTGACTTGGTCAGGACTTTTGAGTTCCCTAAGATGTTGGTGGCACATAGTGGGAGATTTCTTCAGTTCTGCATGGAAAGCTCCTGCCTGTAGTTGACTCATCCACTGCATGCTCCTGGGGGCCATCCGTGCACTGTGCCGTGCTCCATGCTCGATGTGAAGATGCTGTGGTGGATGATGGGCTGGACAGTAAGAGCAGACAACTGAGTGGACCGGTGGGAGTGGAATTCCACTTATTTCCGTGGGATGTGCTGTTTTCATCTGATCCTAAGGTGGTCATTGGCTCTACAGGATTTCTCTTTTGCTGATAGGATTAATGATTGGTACCTGCTAGGGAATGTTAGGGCTCTTGTATATAGTGCTGTGGTGGATTCAGGTTGTTCAGTTGGCATCTCTGTTTCAGACAGTGGATCTCTGTGGCTTGTCTTTAGTGCATTGAGGTGAGGCCGTGGCCTGTTTTAGCCAGCCAGCTGGCCAGTACTGGTCACATTGCTTAGGGCTACATTCCCTTTGACCTGTTGCCTGTTATGGTGTGGCAATTTCCAGGTCAAAGTGCATCTTAAATGTGGTGTCATTTTCCTAGGACAGGTGTCTAACGACATTTTCTGGAGGGTGAGATCATTTTGGTGGATACCTGTGGGCACGGCAGAGATCATGCATGGTGGGAAAGCCAGGCACTGAGTGGGCCTGGGAAGACTTCCATGTCTTTTTTAGTAGAACGTACGTATTATTCCAAATCTTGTTTTTGTAGTCATGTGAAGACCATTGGAGCTTTGTGAGATTGCTTTTTGTGTCACCTGCCAAGCCTGGGGCCCCTTGTAGCATCTACGTAGTGGACTTGGGCAGGATCTAAATCTTCTGTATGTGCTCCCTGATACTGATTGTATCTTCCTGGATGTAGGGACTGAGGCTACTTTTTCTGAGCCTTTCCTTGCAGGCATAAGGATGCTGCTTTAGTTAAGGCAGCCAAGTGTCGTTGTGCTCTGCACAGGCGAGGAAAGGCCTGGTCCCTGGATGGGAATGTGTCCTAGTTTCAGCCTTTTTGTACCCTGGCTCACAGTGTGTGAAGGGGCACCATTCCCATCCGGCTACGCACTGGCTTGTGATGATGATAATTAAGCTTAGTTATCTCAAACTCCCCCCGGCCTGAGCTCGCTCGGCCAGTTAAAGACTAATATAGGCCACTTTTGCCAGGTGTCATTGGTGCTGCTATATGTGGGGACGTTTGTTGTTCGGGCTGTTGCTGGTTTCTATCAAGTGTGGATTGTCTGCATCAGTTGCAGGTCAACTGCAGCCATGATGATGTCATGTTCAGAGTCAGGAGGATGATGTATGTGCTATCACTGTGATGTGTACAGAAGGAGCAGATGTGAGAGAAGCGGTCCGGTGACTGTTGTAGAAGCCTCCTGAGGTCGCAGTTTGCATCTTTTATTTTGAAGGCCTTGTCTTGATGTGTTGGGAAATAGGCTGTGAATCTAGGCATCTGAGCCTAAGACATACTTGTTCAGGAGCCAGGTCCACTGCACGGGAACAGATGTATAAACCTTCATGCCTGCCTACCATATGCTCTCACACATTCCTGCAGTCACTTCTAAGGGACAGAAGAGCGTAACGGGGAGATGCAAGGCTTCCCCGGGGGAGAATGTTGGTAAGAATCTTACTGAATGAGCATCTGAGCAGTTTTCTCAAGGGTGCATGTGATTTCCCTCCACTTCCCAGGTGAAGTGGCTGTTCAGGACTCACCATCAGCCATGACTTGCCTTTAATAACATGAAGCGTGTGGGAGTTTTGGAAGGAGTGTGTCCCTACATGTACACCATACCTGCAGGTCACACAGGAAGGTAAGCATTCCTCTATCTACATTCTACCGTTTGATTTAGGATTTTATATGTTTGCTCTAGGCAGCTTGTCCATATGTCCCCAGTGTTATGCTGGGCTTTGCTTTATGAGTGGGTTTGGTGTCCCTCTTGTTCAATGGCTGGGATCTGGGTGCTCGAGGCCACTGGAGGACACTAAAGTCACTGGCTCAGTAGGTCAGCCACCAGGCTTCTCTAGTAGGCCCTGCATCCCAGTATGTGCTTGGATCGATGATGAGTTCCTCAAAAAGCATTCCTTGGAAAAGCTGAACAAAATGAGTGAGAACTCCAACCGTCGTTCTCATCGGATCTGAGGTCCAGCACATGGAGGGCCTGGGGCAGGCAGGAGTGAGGACAGCTGTCCCTTGGTCACAGTAAAACAAGCATCACCAAGGGCCTCAGCTCACAGAGCCTCTTCAATTACTGTCCATATTTTCACTGTCTTAATTTCTGAGTACGTTGCTCAAGTGTGTATGTCATTTTTCTCCATTTCCCAGGTCAGGTGGCTGTCCATGGCTCTCCATCAGCCAAGGAGACATGAGCTTTATTTCTTTCGATGACCGGAGGTGTGTGGAAGTCGTGGAAGAAGTGTGCTCCTGGGTGTGCACCATACACGTGGATTATTGAGGAAGGTAACATTTCCTCTGCTTCAAGTTTTGTCCTTCTGTTTAATAGACTCACTGGAGTGGTGACTTGTCCACAGGTCCTCGGTAGCATGTGATAATTTGCTGTCAGAAGGGACTGACTATTCCTCTTGCTCCGACTTTGATCTGCATGGTTCTTGTCCCTGGAGGACTCAGAGATCATTGGTTTATGCATTGGCCTGTCCTTTTTGCCCTCCTACATTTCTGTGCATCCCAGAATGTGCTTGGATCGATGATGACTCCCTTAAAAGCATTCCTTGGAAAAGCTGAACAAAATGAGTGAGAACTCCAACCGTCGTTCTCATCGGATCTGAGGTCCAGCACGGGGAGGACCCAGGGCAGGCAGGCAGGAGTGAGGGACAGCTGCCCCTTGGTAGCACTCAAGCAAGCTCCATCCAAAGTGTTAGTTTCACTGTATTTTCTTTGCCTTAGTTTCTAAGTACGTTTCCCAAATGTGCGTGTAATTTCTTTACACATCCCAGGGGGAGTAGCTGTGGAGGCTCAATGTCAGCCATGGACAGATATCTTCCTTCCTTCTGATGTCTGGAGGTGCTCGGTAGTCCTAGAGGAAGTGTATACCTGGTGTGCACCCTACTCGTGGATTGCTCAAGGTCAGAGTTCCTCTGTTGTACGTTTTGTTCTTCTATTATTAAATAGACTCATTGGAATGGGAACTTGTCCACATGTCCCTGGTGACATGTAGGGATTGCTCCATGTATGGTTTACTTCTTCCTCTTGCTCAGTGACTTGGTTCTTCATGCTTTCTGCTCCTGGAGTTCTCTGAGGTCTTTGGTTTATCCATTGGTTTGCCTGTTCTGCTTTCCTAAATATTTTTTAAAGATTTTCTTTATTATTTTTAGAGAGAGGGGATAGAGAGAGAGGCAGAGAGAGAGAGAGAGACAGCGAGACAGCAATGTATGGTTGCCTTTCACCTGCCTCCAGCCACAGACCTGGCTGGAGACCTGGCTTGCAGCCTGGTTATGTGCCCTGGCTCAGAATCAAACCAGTAATTTTTGGGTTTGCATCCCGGCACCTCATCCTCTGTAGTACCATCCAGTGTTGCTTTCCTAAATTTTTCTGCATTCCCCTATGTGCTGGGATCTATGGTGATGCCCTCAAAATGCATTCCTTGGTAAAGCTAAACAAAATGAGTAAGAACTCCAATCGTCATTCTCATTGGATCTGAGGTCCAGTACGTGGAGGCAAGCAGGAGTGAGGCACAGCTGCCCCTTGGTCACAGTCTTGCACACACCACATGTGGTGTCAGATTTCGAGAGCTTCCTGACTCAAATGTCTGTATTGTCATGGCATTGGTTAGGCATCTGTGATTTAGCGTGTTGGAGTTAATTGATTGGCTTTTCATCTTTCAGGTAGCTGTGTCATATATCCACTCACACCATGGCCTGGATATTTCTTTCTCAGGTTCTTCAGATGTAGATCTTCAGGTGTCATACATTTAGATAAGGAATAAGAGGTTTCAGGGTGGCTGGTTGAGCCCCAGGCCTTGCCCACTGGGAATTTGTTTTACCATTTTGCTTTGTGAGAATAACGGGGCCACCATGGGACTGGGGTCAGGGAGAGAGGAATGATTAGGTCCTGGTACTATAGTTGGCAGCTCTTCTAATTCAACTACTTACCCAGTCCCCAGGTTGGTCTAGGATGGACTTGCTGTGGACATAGCTCTAAAATCAAGTCGCCGTGATGGGTCCTGGCTGAGGTAGGAACAGAAAATCTTGGAGAGGATGTGTCTTAGTGTGGTTCCCTGGGGTCATCCGGGATGTGCTGTCTCATTTCATTTCCTTGTAGCCAGAGCCATTGTCGTCATAGTTTCGGGATCTCTGGGGTCCATGAAGGGATATATCATATCTCTCAGGGAAGGCTTCAGCCTTCTTGAGTGGTATACTGTTATTTCTGACCTTTGCTGACTTAACTGTTTACAGACCACAATAGGTATGTCAGTGGTTTTTGTCCCAGTTTCTTGCAAGAGGGCTACTGGCCCATGGTTGTTACCAGTCATCCTGATTTGAATGGGGAAGATTCAGGGCCATTGCAGATGGTACTGTGTTGGATGAAGTTGGTTCTCTTTTCATATCCAATCCAAAGTCACATCACAATGGGTATGCCATGAATGCCCTGAGGTGGCCCGCTGCCTGATGCCAGCCTACATCAGGTTGTTCAGGCAAACGCTTTTTCACACCATGCTCTGTTAAATCCTTGAGATTTTACGGTCTCAAAATCAGACCCCAGGGTGGTCTGATTTTCCTGACACAGGTGTCTTACACCTTCTTTAGACAGTTGGGACTTGTGGAAACCTGTGTGCATGGCAAGGACATGCTGGGAAGTTAGATGTCCTGCTCTGTGTTGTCCAGCCCCTTGGGAAAGGCCTGTGTTTTATTTCATTTTTGTACTTGTCTTCAATAATGGAGTGATTGAGCTTTGTGAGGTCTTCTGTGGAATTATTAGCAAAGGGTTCATTCGGTTACTTATTGAATCCCAGGTTGTCAACTCATGCAGGATTAAAATGATTTGACTGTACTCCCTGACACTCACCATGCTGGGCTTGGGTGTAGTGTCTTTGGTACTCTTCTAGAGATGTACCTAGCTGTCATGGGCTGTCCTGTTGTCAAGGTAGTTGAGATTTTGATATCTCTGTGGAGGTCAGGGCCTTGAATATCCCTAGAGGAGTAAATTGTCAAATTACCAAGAGGGCATGTGCCCTAGTTTTGGTTGCTGTTACTCTGGGTCATGGTGGGGGACAAGGAGCCATTCTGTCTTATTACCCGCTGTCCTGTGTGGGTCAGAAGGGGGTGTTGACTTGAAGCTTCACTTACTCTGAATTTTCACCAGGTGCCATTGCTGCTGCTCTTTCAAGAGTGATTTACCTGTGAAAGTTTGAGGGAATATAATGTCCAAATTTTGGAAGGGTCCAGAGGTCAGAGTTTGTACCCCCCCCCCCTTTTTTTTTTTTTTTTTTAAAAAAAAAGGGATTCCTGTGTTTTCTGTTGGACAGCACAGAGTGATTGTGCTAGGGATCTGGGCATAAGGTATCTTTGTTCAGGAGCTGATGCCTTTGTGTAAGGTTCATACACCTGCAGTCAGTCACTCCTAAGGGAAATGGGCATGACAGAAACCCCTGTCATTTATGATGACAGATGGATGCAAGGTTAAGCCTCATTGGGATGGTTTGCAATGGAACTTATCTTGTTCCTTAGAATCTGGATATTTTTCTAAAATTTCTGTTTGATTTCTCTCCACCTCCCAGGTGGAGTTGTCATGCCAGAATCACAGTCGCCACAAAGAGACCATCATTTTGGTTTTTGATGACAAGAGGTAGAGTGTGTCCCAGGGTGTGCACCATGCCTGTGGATCACTCAGGAAGGTAAGCTTATTTTTATCCCATGTTCTGTCATTTATTTGGAGAATTTGTAGATATTCTATTGGCAGCTTGTGCCCAGGTCCTCAGTGGTATTTGGGGTTTCACTTGAAGAGTAGATGGACTCCCTCTCTGGCTTGCAGTTGGTATCTCAATGCTCCAGGCTCGTGGGGGACACGAGGTCATCAGCTAACTAGTTGAGCCACCCAGGGTGAATCCCTACATCTCCCTCCATCCCAGAATGTGCTTGGATCGATGATGACTCCCTTAAAAGCATTCCTTGGAAAAGCTGAACAAAATGAGTGAGAACTCCAACCGTCGTTCTCATTGGATCTGAGGTCCAGCACGTGGAGGGTCCAGGGCAGGCAGGAGTGAGGGACAGCTGCGCCTTGGTCACAGTAAAACAAGGACCACTGAGGGACTCAGCTAACGTAGCATCTTGAATTACTGTCTGTCTTTTCACTGTGTTAGTTTTTGGATTATGTTGCTCAAACATGCATGTTATTTCCCTTCACTTTCCAGGTGGGGTGGCCATGCAATGCTTGCTCTCAGCCATGAAGACACACCCTTCCTATCTTTTAAGGACTGACGGTGTTCCACAGCCCTTCAGAGAGTGTGTCCCAAGGTGCCAAACAAACACATGGATCGCTCAGGAAGGTAAGCATTCCTGAATCCCAAGTTCTGTCTTTCAATTTACAGTTAAATAGACTCACTAAGTGGTGGCCAGCCTACACATCCCTGATGGCAGGCAGGGATTTGCTCCCGTAAAGGGTTGCCAGTTCCTCTTGCTCAGTGACTTAGATCTGCATTCTTCCTGGACCTGGAGGGCTCTGAGGTCATTGGCTTACCCATAGCTGCCTGCCTACATTTTCATGCATCCTGAATGTGCTTGGATCTATGATGACTCCCTCAAAAAGCATTCCTTGGAAAAGCTGAACAAAATGAGTGAGAACTCCAACCGTCGTTCTCATCGGATCTGAGGTCCAGCACATGGAGGTTCCCAGGGCAGGCAGGAGTGAGGCACAGTTGTCCCTTGGTCACACTCACGCATACTCCATCCAGGGCATCAGCATCAGAGTCTCCTGACTGTTAATATTTTCACATCTCTAGGTGGGTGTCTATGATCAATGGTATTTGAATGAATGGCCATTGGTTTAGTGTTGCGAATGAGCACATTTTCTAGTCTTAGCAGACTAGAAATGGCTGTGGCCCAGTCCATTTGAGGTCATGGCATGGATGTGACCCAGCCAGGATCTCACATCACATGTAGCCCTTTGGGGGTGGGGGTATCTCTGTGGTGCCACCAAAGGGTGGAAGTTTCCATCATTTCTAATTAAACCATTAGGGTTGGCAGTTTGCAAACTTGCTTTTGTCTTTGGCTCTGAAAGGATAACGGAGCCCCCATGGGACTGGAGGGTGGGGGCAGAGGGAAAGCTGGGCCATGGGGCTGCAGTTTGCAGCTCCTCTATTCAAATATTTGCTCGAAACGTGTCAGGTAGCCAAGCATGGACTGTGCTGTGAATGAAGCTCTCGGCCTGGACAGAAACAGCAGGTCGTTAGGGAGATAGATGTCACTCTGGTCCTGTAGGCATCCATGGCATGTGCCATCCATTGTTTCTACCATCATTGTTGCCATTGAATTTCAGGGGTACCACGGCGAGAAATGGACATACATTGAGTTCCAATAGAGACAGCTTCTTTGATCTAGAATGTGTAATGTGGTTTCTCATCACTTCTCACTTAGCATTTCTAGTCCAGAGTTGTGGCTTTCATTGGGTTTTTAAGTACCATTTACCATGACTGCTACTGGCCATGAATAATTTTAACAGCTTGGCCAACATTCCCATTGTCCTTCTGCCCCTTGCCTGGGAGCATTGTAGGCCTAAGTCTTACTTCGGGATGTTGCAGTTTTCTTGCAAGCAGTGAGTTCCATCTTCATTGGAGGCCTTGAGACTCACCAGGGGCAGCCTGTGGGCATGATGGAGCCCGAACATACTGAGGGACTAGCCACACAGCTGTGGACAGATTTCTTCCTTGGAAAATTTCCACGTGTCCTTGTGCAGGAGCGTATCATGTTTAATTCTACCTAATGTCTTCAGGTTTGATGCCCAGAGACTCCACAAGGCCATTGGTGGTGTTTTCCTGCCAACAGAGGGAGGGGCTGCCTTGAATCAGATGAGGCTGAGCTTTGCAATGTGTCTGGATCTGAATGTGGCCCGGTTTCAATTGTGTTTTTGTTTGGAATCATGGAAGGCGAAGATCTCAAATCCATTTGGCTGAATTAGCACTGACAAGTGCCTGGCCTGAAGTTACGTGGCTCCTACAGATGAGAAAGGGCTATTTTTACCCTGTAGGTGGATTGCTGGTGGTGAGAGGCTCTGTGTTGGTGGCTTCCTTGTCATGGTGGTCACTGCATTGCCAGGGTGGCCACTTGTGAACGTTTGGGGAATCTAATGTCTTAAACTGACCTCACATCCATGGTCAGTAAGTTTGTCCATAGACCCACAATGCTGTTTGTGTTCCGAAAGACTGGTTTTCACAGGGGGAGACCTGGCTTATTTTATCAACTCCGTGAGTTCAAAATTTTCTTTTTCTTCTTGGGTGTGTGGCCAGAGATCTAGGCAAATGTCTTGTGTGTTCAGTTGAGGAGGCCTCTTCCCACAAACACATGTAACATTTGCACACTGACCTACACGCACAGTATTACCCAATACAACCACTTTCAGTCATCCCTCAGGTTTAGGTGATAGAAGTAGGTGACAATCAGAGGTAAGGCCCACCAAGGGGGCAAGGGTTACATTGAATAATTAATTACCGGAAGACTTGGGTACATTACTCAGGCGCATCTGTGATTTCTGTTCAATTCTCAGTTGGAGGTGCATCGCAAGGAATATCATTGGCCAAAGAAAAAAAGAAAGAAAGGCCTTTCTCTTCGTTGATGACTAGAGGTTTACAAGAGCCCCAGAAGATGTGTGGTCCTCAGGTGCATTATCCTTGCAGACATGCCTGAAGGTAAATATTCCTCTGCTTCAAGTTCAGAAATCAACTTTGATTTTTTAAAAGATATAGGATGTGGCTTGATTGCACATCCCTAATGGCACATGGGATTTCCCACCAAGGCTGGACTTAGTGTTCCTCTTGCTCAGTTTCTTGTATCTGAGTGCCCCAGGCTACTGGAGAACGCTGAGGTCATTGACTTATCCAGTGAGCCACCCAGCCTGCCTTTCCAGATTATCTAGTGCGCGATGACGTGCTCGGATCGATGATGACTTCCTCAAAAAGCATTCCTTGGAAAGCTGAACAAAATGAGTGAGAACTCCAACCGTCGTTCTCATCGGATCTGAGGTCCAGCACGTGGAGGGCCCGAGGCAGGCAGGAGTGAGGGACAGCTGCCCCTTGGTCACCACTCAGAAACTCGGCTCACAGAGCCCCTGAGATTACCGTCCATACTTTCACTATATTCGTTTCTGAGTACATTTCTCAGATGTGCACCTCATTTCTCTCCACTTCCCATGTAGAGTGGCTGTGCAAGACTCACCATTAGCCACGAATAAGTGACCTGTCTATACTTTGATGACCAGAGATGTGTGGGAGTTGTGAAGGGAGTGTGTCCCTGGGTGTATTCCATGCCCCTGGATCTCTCAGAAAGGTAAGATTTCCTCTTCCAGTTTGTGGCCATCTTTTTATATTTAATAGATGTGTTAGACATGGCCTGTCCATGTGTGCCCCATGTTTGTCTCCAAGAGTGAGTTGACTGTTCCTCTCCCTCAGAGGCTGGGATCTTGATTCTCCCCTGCATTGGGGGTCTCAGGTCATTGTCTCACACAGTGATGCGCCCAGCCTGTGTTGGTCAGTTACACGGCATCCCAGAATGTGCTTGGATCGATGATGAGTTCCTCAAAAAGCATTCCTTGGAAAAGCTGAACAAAATGAGTGAGAACTCCAACCGTCGTTCTCATCGGATCTGAGGTCCAGCACTTGGAGGCCTGAGGGCAGGCAGGAGTGAGGGACAGTTGCCCCCTGGTCATACTCATGCACACACCACTCAGGCTGTCAGCTTTAGAGAGCCTCCTGACTTGCTGTGTGTATTTTCAGGTCTTTGTTTAGGTGTTTATGGTTGATGGTGTTGGGTGAACAGCCAGTCATTGTGTCTTGTCCACAACTACACATTCTAGTCCCCAAGAGTGGTTTAGTGTGACTGTAGCTCTGCCCCAATGAGATCATGCATGGATGTGTCCTGACCACATTGCTGCTTCAAATAATACCCTTGGGCTATGGATGTTCACTCCATGACCAGAAACTTCCATGGTTTCCAATTAGAGCTGCTTACTTTGCAAATAATGAATGAGTTTGTTGCCTGTTGAATGAGTGAGGACATTTGAGCCTCCATTGGATGGGGACAGGACTGTGGTGTGATTAGGTCCTGCTGCTGCAGTTGACCACACCTCTGTTTTCAGTCGCCACCCATTTTAAATGCAAGGTGGCTGGCTCTGGACTTCGCTCTGAAATCAAGATGTTGTGGTCTAGACGGCAGCCAGAGGATGCGCAGGAAGCATGTTGGTTCTGTGGGATTGCATGGGATGTACTGCCTCATCTGTTGCATCCAAAGTCCTCATCATCAGACTTGGGGATTTATCAAGGTCTTGACAGTGTGCCCTCCGAGTGGCCACCAGGTGGTGTTCCGTGTTCTTGCGAAAGACATTATAGTTTCTGTCCTTTGTTCACTTCCTGTTTGTATTCCAGAGTAGTAGGGTCAGTGGTTTTGTTTCTAATAGTTTCTGAGAGATTCACTGGCCCACAAGAGCCACCATTTTTTTCTGATTGGAATTGCCTGGCCAACATTCACATACTCATTTGCCTTTTAGCAGTGGACTTCCCAGGTCAAGGTGCCACTTTGCAGGTGCTATCTTCTTGGTTCCAGTGTGTCCCATTTAGTTCCGAGGGTTGAGATTTCCCAGTGGAATGAGTGGTAACAGCAGACCCAATGCCTTGGACAGATTTCCGCCTTGGAAAATGTTCAGACACCTTTGTTCAGAGTAAGCACTGTATTTCATGCTGCCTCCTGTCTTTGTCGATGATACCTGTGGACTTGCCAAGGCCTTTGGTGGCATTTTTGTATTGAGAGAGGAGGGGTCACATTGAGTCCCAATGGGTCAACATTTGCATTGTCTCTGGGTCAGCATGTTGGCTTAGTTCCATTGAGGTTTTGTTGTGGTTCATGCTGTTGACCTTCATGATTCCCTGCTGGTTTCCTTTTGTTACCACAGAGAGGTGACTGTCCAGTAGTTGCTGGGCAACTCAAAATTAGGACATGCTACTTTTGCCCTATAGGTCATGCAGTTAGTGAAGGTGTTAGGGTTTGTGGTTCACTTAGGTCACTGTGTTTCCATCCTAGTAGTGCCCTAGTAGTGACATAGGGACTAAATGTCTAATATCTACAGTTGTGAATATATGGAGAATTGGTGTGTGTTTGTTTTAGTCAAAAGAGTGGCTATGGGAATGGAACTTCTTGCCCTATTGTAGCAGTTATATGAGGTGAAATTTTCCAATATTTTCTTTTATTTTCCATTTTCTTTTTTCTTTGAAGAAATAGGTCTTTATTCACTGGGAGAAAGGCACATGGCCAGGAATCTGCCACATTGCTTGTTTAGATGAAGAGGTTTTTGTCCTTGAACACAGGCAACATATTTGCAAACTGACCTACACATGTATGTTATCACTACCTCACTTTATACCTCAGGGACAGAAGTAGGTGACAGATGCAAGCCTTTGTAAGGGTGGTGGGATGGCATGGATTCATTATCTGAGGACCTCAGTACATTACTCAAATGTACATACGGTTTCTGTCCACTTGTCAGGCAGAGTTGTAGTGAAAGCTTCTTCATCATCCTGGGAAAAAGCCCCTTCTCTCCCTGGGTGACTGGGGTTCCTGGGACTCCTAGAGGAAGTGTGTCCCTGAGTGAGCACCCCACCTGGTGATTAATTATGAAGGTAAGTGTTTTTCTCCTCTGAGTTCAGGCATTTGCTTCTGTATTTTTGGAGATGGTAGAGGTGGCTTGTTTGGGTGTCCTGAATGACGTGTGGGGTATTCCTCCTAAAGTGGATGGAGTGCCCTTCTTGCTCAGTTGCCTAGTTGTGGATGCTGCAGGCCACTGGAGGACTCTTGAGGTGTCACCTCACCTGATGAGACAACCAGTGAACTTGCTAAAGAACCCAGTGAGCCAAAACATGCTCAGATTGATGATGATGGCCCCCTCAAAGAGCTTTGCTCAGAAAAGCTGAACAAAATGAGTGAGAACTCCAGTTATCATTCTCACCAGATCTGAGGTCCAGCACCTTCAGTGACCCTGAGGCAAATAGAGCAAGGGACAAGCTGCACTGTGGACACAATATTAAAAGTACCACGTAGCACATTAGCATTTGAGCACCTTCCCTCTGAGAGTCAGTATCAGTGGCTTCACCTCTCTTTTTGGGTATCCATGAATCAAAGGTTTGAGAGTGAATACCCAGTCATTGGAGTGGTTGCCATGTAGCATTTCAGTCCTAGGAGTCACAGGACATGATGGCAGCCTCGTCCAGCGAGTGTGTGGTTTGGATTCGTGTTGGTCAGTTTTCTGCCTCTGAATTACCCCCGTGATGGCCTGGCATTGATGCCAAAGAGCAGAGCCTTCCAGCTTTCCATTCAGAGTTCACCACCCAGCAGGTGGCAATACCTGTTCTTACCTTTGGACTTGTGGAAGACTTGATTTCCCTGAGGTGTTGGTGGCAAATTGCAGAAGGTTAGCCCTCAGTACTGGAATTGAAAACTTTCTACTTGTAGCAAGTCAATAGGAATGATGTACAACCAGGAATTATGTTTGGAGGTGAAGTTGCTATGGTGGCTGATGGCAGGGACATGAAGGAGGGTCCCCTATGGGACATGTTGGATTGTGATTCCATGGGTTTCCAGGGAACCTGCTGGTACCCTCTGTCCCAGCAAGCATCACAGGCTCCCTAGGGACCTCCCAGCCCAGTGGTGCCTACCAGGGAAGGTAGGGGCTCCTGCACAAGGGAACAGTGGTGGATGAAGGTGGTATGCTTGGCATCTCCATGTCAGAAGAGTGGGGCCCAGCGAGTCTGTTTTCAGTTTCTTGAGGCAGTCCTGCCCACGCTGCTTCCAAACGTACATGTCAATATGATTTTTGATGCTTAGTTCTGTTAAAGCCTAGAGGTGTTTAATCAAAGTAGATCTTCAGGGTGATTTGATTTTCGTGGCTCCATTTGTCATTCACCTTCTTTAAATGGCTAGTTTCACTTTTATTTTGCTGGAAAGTGTGCAGGCCTGGATGAAACCATGTTTTCTGGATGTTCAACTGCACTGCTGAGAACTGCTCACTCCCACTGGAAAAGGCACATTTCTGTTGATGTGGAAGACATGTTTTATGGCAGTTCTTGTTCTGGGATTTGTAAATAGGGTATTTGAGCTTTCTGAAGTTGCTGGGCCAGTCTTAAGGTCACTCATTGAATCTCAGGTTGTCGACTAATGCAAAATCAACCTATGCCTGTGCTCCTTGCTCCGTAGTAGTTGTAGGATGGGGGCTATGTTTCCATGGTCTTCCCTTGTGGACATGAGGATGCTCCTTTGGTCCAGGAAGCCTAGTATCCATTCATTTCTGTGAGGCTGGGATCTTGAATCTCCCCAGAGGAGGAAACGCCTGCTCCTTGGGGGTCACATGGCCCAGTTTTAGTCATGCCTCACCTAGGTCATGGTGGGGAAGAAGACCCATCCTGACTGGTTACCTGTTGGCCTGCGTGGGGAGTTAGGCGTAGTGAGCTTGAAAAGTCACCTGGTCTGAACTCATTTGGCCACTTAAGACTAAGACAGGCCATTTTGGCTCTGGTGCCATTGCTGGGCTAGTTCTAGTGTGTGTACATGTGACAACTGTGGGGACACAGTGTGTAAGTTCACTTCATATCCATGGTCAGGAGAGGGCGTGTGTAGGATCAGTGTAGTTCATTCAGAAACAGCAGATGGGAAAGTTTGCACCCCCCTTTTTTTTTTTTTTTTTTTTTGAATGCCCCGGGGAATCTTGTTACCTGTAAAACTGGATCCATTTCTCAAATGTGCATGTGGTTTCTCTGCACTTTCAAGGTGGAGTGGCTGTACAAGGCCTGTTCACTGCCAGCTGAGAAGATCCTACCTTCATTTGTAATTGATGGACAGATGCCTGCAGGAGTCCTGGGAGGACTGTTGCCCTTGATTTGCATTGTCTGTGGACCACTGAGGATGTAAGTAAGCATTTCTGTGCTGCAAGTTCAGCTATGGTGTCAGCATTTCATATACCTGCCATTGGCAGCTTATCCGTTGCATCTCCAGTGGCTTTTGGGGTTTATCTCCAAGGGGGGATTCATGTGTTCCCTTTGGTAAGTAGCTTACATCCAGATGCTTTAAGCCACTAAGAGAACTGTGAGGCCATTGGTTCATTAGGTGAGCCGTGCAGCCAGCCTTGGTAACGTGTCCTGTGTCCTGAACGTGCTTGGATCGATGATGAGTTCCTCAAAAAGCATTCCTTGGAAAAGCTGAACAAAATGAGTGAGAACTCCAACCGTCGTTCTCATCGGATCTGAGGTCCAGCACGTGGAGGGTCCATGGCAGGCACGGGTGAGGGACAGCTGCCCCTTGGTCACACTCATGCACGTACCACTGAGGTGTCAGCGTTTTAGAGCTTCTAGTCTCACTGTTGTATTTTCATTGTATTAGTTTCTGAGTACGTTGCTCACATGTGCGTGTTACTTCTCTACACTTCCCAGGGGGAACGCATCTACAAGGCTGGCCATCAGCCAAGAAGGGATGACCTGTCTTTCTTTTGAAAACCAGAGCTATGCAGGGGTCCTGGATGAAGTGTGTCCCTGGGTGGCACCACGCCCAAGAATTGCATAGGAAGGTAAGATTTCCTCTGACCTATTGTCCACCATTTGCTTAAGGAATTCGTAGGCCTCATATGGGCAGCCTATCCACATGTTCCCAGTGTGAGGCTAGGTTTTGTTCTGCGAGTGGATTGATGATCCCTTTTGCTCCAAGGCTGAGAGCTGGATGCTTCAGGTCTATGGATCAAATGAGGTTCCTGACTCACTAGGTGAGCTGACCAGGCTTCCTCAGCAAAACCTCCTGCATCTCAGAACGTGCTTGGATCGATGATGACTCCCTTAAAAGCATTCCTTGGAAAAGCTGAACAAAATGAGTGAGAACTCCAACCGTCGTTCTCATCGGATCTGAGGTCCAGCACGTTGAGGGCCCGGGGCAGACAGGAATGAGGACAGCTGCCCCTTGGTCACAGTAAAGCAAGGACCAAGGGCCCAGTTTACAGAGCCTTTTGATTACTGGCCATATACTTTTAAAAAGATTTTATCGTTATATTTAGAGAGAGGAGAAGGGAGGGTGGAAGGAAGGAAGGGAGAGAAACATCAATGTATGGTTGCCTTTCACCTGCCTCCAGCTACAGACCTGGCTGGAGACCTGGCTTGCAACCTGGTTATGTGCCCTGGCTGGGAACTGAACCAGCAACCCTTGGGTTCATAGGCCGGCACCTTATACACTGAGCCACCAGCCAGGCCCCACTGGCCATATTTTCACTATGCTAGTTTCTGAGTATTTTGCTCCAATGTCCATTTGATTTCCCTATACCTCCCAGGTGGCGTGGCTATGCAAGACTCACCATCAGCCATGAAGACACGACCTGTCTTCCCTTTGATGACCCGGAATGGTGTGGAAGTCCTGGAGAGTACCTGTTGCCTGGTTGCACTATGTATTTGGATTGGTCAGAAAGGTAAACTTACCTGTGACCCTATTTCTACCAGACACTTTAGGACTTTGTAGACTTGCTAGGAACATCCCATCATGTGTCTCCAGATTCATCCAGGGTTTGGCTCTAAGTGTGAAGTAACTATTACTTCACTTCATTTCCCTGTGCCTGGAATTTGGTGCTTCAGGCCACTGGAGGATACTGAGGTCATTGGCTCACTAGGTGAGCTGCCTGACTTCACCAAAATGTCCTTTGTCCCAGAATGTGCTTGGATCGATGATGACTCCCATAAAAGCATTCCTTGGAAAAGCTGAACAAAATGAGTGAGAACTCCAACCGTCGTTCTCATCGGATCTGAGGTCCAGCACATGGAGGGCCCAGGGCAGGCAGGAGTGAGGGACAGCTGCCCCTTGGTCAACCCATGCACACACTACTCAGGTTATCAGCTTCAGAGAACATCCTAATACATGTGAGGATGTTCATGGCATTAACTTAGTGTTAATGATTGATAGCATTTGGGTAAATTGTTGGTCCTTTTGTCTTGTTTGTCAGCTAGCACATATTCAAAGTCCTGAAAGTGGCATGGAGTGGCTGTGGCACAGGCCCATTGAAACTGTGGCTTTAATGTGTCCCTTTCAACATCGCTCTTGGGTTTTTGCTTTTGGAGGCTAAGAACAAAAACTCATAGAGTCTGATAAAAGCCCCCAGGTGTTGCAATTTTGGAACCTGTTTTTGTTTGGGCAAGGTGTGGATATTGGAGCGACCATAGAATTGGTGTCAGGAACAGAGGGGACAATTAGGTCCTGATGCTATGATTTCAGCTCATGGAAATCAACTATTTACCCATTTCACATGCCAGGCAGTCAGCCATGGACTGTGCTGTAAACACAGCTCTGAAATGGATGGGATACATCATAATGTTCTCTGAATTTGTAGGGGTTATATTGACTTTTTCTTTCTTTCTTTTTTTTTTTCCAACTTAATTTGAGATTTTCTGATTTGAGGGATCTCTCAGAGCTTTGCAGGGCCATGTAGTTTGCACCTAACCTTTGAGTGGGACACTGGTTTCTAACTGTGTACACTCATTGTGTGCATTCCAGAGGTGTGGCATCAGTGGGATTGTTCCTACGTCCATGTAAGAGGTTCACCGGCCCATGACTACTGCTTAGCCATCTCTGAATTGAATACGTTGACCAACATTCTTTTTCTTCATTGTGCCCCTTGGTAGGGGGCCTCCTAGGTCAAAGTTCTACCCAGGGGGGTGCTGTCTTGGTACTGTTGTCTCCCTTGTTGTTTGGAGGGCTTGAGATTTCACAGTGGAAGCCTGTGGGGGAGGCAGTGACAGTGGGCCCAGTGGGTGGATTTCTACATTGGGAGGTGTTCATGTGCCCTTGTTCAGATGATGTGTTATACTTTATTCTTTCTCCTGTGTCTGTGGATGAATCCCTGGAGGTCAGTGGTCATGGTGGTATTTCTGTACTAAGGGAAGGATCACACTCTGAAACCCATATGGTCAACATATACAGCATCTTTGTGTGACCTTGCAGCCCAGTTTCAGTTGGGATTTGTGCTAATGCAAATGGGCGGAGAATCACCAATTCCCCGCTGATTTCCTTTTGTTTCCCTCAAGCCTTTGGCTTAAATCACACAAACAGGTGGCTGGACTGAAGGTGCCTGACCACTTACTATTAAGAGAGGGCACTTGGCCCTGTGGCAGGTGTGCTAATAATGATGCGAGGATATTTGGGTGCTGTTGGAGGGAGGGAGGTTTGTTTCTTTTTCTTTGGTTGTCTTTCTTTTTGATGGTTGCTGTGTTTGTAGTAAGGATGTTTCACTGGGGAAAGTTGGCAGAGTCCAAACGTCTCAGTTTACTTCACAGCTGTGGTTAGTAAGAGCGCCTATGGGGAATAGCTGGACTTTTTTAGGTCAGAACTGGGTATAGGGAAGGAGTTCCTGGACTCCTTTAGCAGCCCAATGAGGTCCAAGTTTCCACATTTATTTGTTTGTTAGTTTGAAGAAACTGGTCTTCCATCAACGGAAACAGGGTATGTAGCCAGGAATCTACGCACAGGGCTTGCTCATTTAGATGAGGAGCTCTCTCTGTATGAATGCATGTTAACATATTTGTAGACTGACGAACACGCATGATACCATACCCACCTTATGTTATATTTCAGGGATAGAAGTGTGTGTGCCAGTGCGATACAAGAGCCTGGTTAGGGGGAGATGTTGTCATGGGTTCATTACTGAGGACCTGGGTACATTACTCACACAACGTGTGATTTCTCTCCACTTCTCAGATGGAGGTGCAGTGCAAGGTCCTTCATTGGCTAAGAAAAGAAGACCTTTTATCTCTCAGATTACCAAGGGTCCAGGACTCCCAGAGGAAGTGGTGGCCTTGAATGAGCACAGGGCCTGAGGACCATTTGGGAAGGTAAGTGTTCCTCTGCTCCAAGTTCAGACATTAGCTTACAGTTTTGTTAGAGCTGCTAAAGATGGCTTATTGGGTGTCCTGCATAGCACACTGGGTTCTCCTCCAAGAGTGACTGAGGACCCCTCATGCTCAGTGGCTGGGACCTGGGTGCTCCAGGCCACTTGAGGATGCTATAGTTCCTTACCTCACCTGATGAGCAACCCAGCAATCATGCTAAATAGCCCATGGTCCGATACATGCTTGGATCGATGATGAGTTCCTCAAAAAGCATTCCTTGGAAAAGCTGAACAAAATGAGTGAGAACTCCAACCGTCGTTCTCATCGGATCTGAGGTCCAGCATGTGGAGGGCCCAGGGCAGGCACCAGTGAGGGCCAGCTGCCCCTTGGTCACACTCACTCATACATCACCTGTGGCCTCAGTATTTCATAACTTCCAGTCTCACTGTTTATGTTCATTGGGTTCGTTTCTAAGTATGTTGTTCACATGTGCATGTTATTTCCCTATACTTCCCAGGTGGGGCGGCCATGGAAGGCTTGCTGTCAGCTACAAAGACATGACCTTTATTTCCCTTGGTGACCTGGAGGGTGTGGCCCTGGGTGTGCACCATGCCTGTGGATCACTCAGAAATGTGAGATTTCCTCTTTCAGTTTGTGGCCAGCTCTTTAGGTTTAATAGACCTGCTAAACATGGCCTGTCCATGTGTGCTCCATGTTTGCCTCCAAGAGTGGGTTGACTGTTCCTATTGCTCAGAGGCTGGGATCTTGATTCTCCCCTGCATTGGGGGTCTCAGGTCATTGGTTCACACAGTGACATGCCCGGCCTGTGTTGGTCAGTTACATGGCATCCCAGAACATGCTTGGATCGATGATGAGTCCCCTCAAAAAGCATTCCTTGGAAAAGCTGAACAAAATGAGTGAGAACTCCAACCGTCGTTCTCATCGGATCTGAGGTCCAGCATGTGGAGGGCCCAGGGCAGGCAGGAGTGAGGACAGCTGCCCCTTGGTCACACTCATGCAAGTTCCACCTGAGATTTTTGTATTTCAGAGCCTCTAAATCTTGCTGTTGTATTTTCATTGTGTTCGTTTCTGTGTATATTCCACTAATGTGCATGTTATTTTTCTACATTTCCCAGGTGGGGTGGCCGTGGAAGGTTTGCCATCAACCACAAGGACATGACCTTTATTTCCTATGATGTCTGTACATGCTGGGGAGTCCTGGAGGGAGTGTGCCCCTGGGTGTGCACCATACACACACATCACTTAGGGAGGTAAGTTTTCCTCTGCCCCAAATTTGTCCTTTTATTTACTATTTAATACACCGATTAGAATGGCGGCCTGTCCACAATTCTCTGATGGCATGTGGGAATTTGCTCTCAGAATAGATTGATTGGCTTGTTCTTCTGCTCACTGACTTGGATATGCATGCTTCCTGCCCTTGGAGGGCTCTGAGGTCATTGGTTTACCCATTAGCCTGTCCCTTCAGCCAACATCCTCCTGTGTCCTGAATGTGCTTGGATCGATGATGACTCCCTTAAAAGCATTCCTTGGAAAAGCTGAACAAAATGAGTGAGAACTCCAACCGTCGTTCTCATCGGATCTGAGGTCCAGCACATGGAGGGCCTGGGGCAGGCAGGAGTGAGGACAGCTGCCCCTTGGTCACAGTAAAACCAGTAAAACAAGCATCACCAAGGGCCTCAGCTCACAGAGCCTCTTCAATTTCTGTCCTTATTTTCACTGTCTTAACTTCTGAGTACTTTGTTCAAGTGTGCATGTCACTTTTCTCCATTTCCCAGGTCAGGTGGCTGTCCATGGCTCTCCGTCAGCCAAGGAGACATGAGCTTTATTTCTTTCGATGACCGGAGGTGTGTGGAAGTCGTGGAAGAAGTGTGCTCCTGGGTGTGCACCATACACGTGGATTATTGAGGAAGGTAACATTTCCTCTGCTTCAAGTTTTGTCCTTCTGTTCAATAGACTCACTGGAGTGGTGACTTGTCCACAGGTCCTCGGTAGCATGTGATAATTTGCTGTCAGAAGGGACTGACTATTCCTCTTGCTCCGACTTTGATCTGCATGGTTCTTGTCCCTGGAGGACTCAGAGATCATTGGTTTATGCATTGGCCTGTCCTTTTTGCCCTCCTACATTTCTGTGCATCCCAGAATGTGCTTGGATCGATGATGACTCCCTTAAAAGCATTCCTTGGAAAAGCTGAACAAAATGAGTGAGAACTCTAACCGTCGTTCTCATCGGATCTGAGGTCCAGCACGTGGAGGGCCCCGGGCAGACAGGGTGAGGGGCAGCTGCCGCTCGATCACACTCATGTGCAGTCCACGCAGGGACTCGGCATTAGGGAGCCTCCTGTCTTAATGCCAAGTTTCATTGCACTAGTGGTTTTGGTTGGATGGCATGCTGTTTGGTCTTTTGAGTAGTATATGTTTTAAGTTAAAATCTGATTGTGTATTTGTGGTGAAGGCCTAATGGAAACATAGCCTTTATATGCTCAAACACATTTCCTGGCCAAGGTAGCTGTTAAAAGTCTTTCTCTAGGAGTCAATGATCAGAATTTCTCCTGGTGTCTGATTTTAGCCCTAGACCTGGCACATCATGAACTGTTTTTACCTTTTGTCTTATTGGAGCAGTTTTACTATTGTTAGTTGGCGGTGGGGATAGAGGGTGTAGTTCACAGTTCATGTCGCTAAGTTTCCTAGTTAATACGCATGGAAGGTGGTCGACCTCTTTACTTTGGTTTCAAGTCCGGCTGCTCTGCTGGCTTCCCCCAGGACAAGGCAGGGGCTTGTAGCAGGAGGTAGGTAGTGGGATTCCATGAGCTTCCCGTTGGATGAACTGTCTTACGTTGTTTCCATAGAGATCATTGGCCTACGGTCCAGTATTTACTTCTTACTTTGGTTGCCCGTTGGTGCCTTCCATGGAAGGCTTCTTGGTCTCTATGAATGGCTGCATGCTAGGTGACCTTTGCTCTCTTGGGGGTGCCATTTCCCAATTATGGTCCCATAATAAGCATTGCCTTTTATTTGTATCCTGTGAGCTAAGAATGTTCAGTGTCAGTGTTATTGCAGGAGTGTTTTGTTTCCCTTGGCCTGGCAGCTCTCCTTTTGTTCAGAAGTGTTTGGCTGTATTATTGGAAGGATCTGGACAAGGGCGGTGCTTAGAGCACTGCAATCCCAGATGCACTGTCTCGGGCAGAGGTCTGCCTTGGAAAACACCCGTGTTTCCTTGTGTGGGAGTTGTTTTCTGTTTTCGTTCTTCGGAGTTTATTTCTTGTTCTGCAGGCCATGAGGATGCCAAACAGTGGACATGGCAGCCAAGTGTTGGAATATTTCTTCAGAGGGTAGGGCCTTGAATTTCATTGGTTTAGAACTGCATGCTTCTTGGATGGAAATGTGTCCTACTAACTATTCGGTGTTATTCTTTCTCATGGTTCAAAAATCTGCTATTTCTTTAGGTTCCTGCTGGCCCACCAAGGACATGGTGATTAGTTAGCAGGAGCAATCGCCTGTTCTGCACTCTTCTGGCAACTAGATTTTCAAGGTTGGTTGTTATTGCCCCGTAGCCATTGTCCCAGTGGTGCCAGCCTTTATATTGGCTGTGTGGTTGGTTGCAAATTTTCTATCACGTACAGTTGACTTTTGAAAGCTTGCAGGGTCATAGCCTGGAAGTTGACATGCTTGTGGTTAGGGATAATGTGTACCTAGAGTCAGTGGTTCTGTGTTCAGGCATGGATGTAAGAGATGGAGTTCACGGATTATTTCAGCACCGTATAGGGCTAAGTTCACATCCTCTTTTTGGAAGGTACTGCTCTTCCTCCATTGGGTGGCCAGGATTAATTAAAGTAGGACTTTGTGTAGAAGGTGTGCTCGTTCATTTGCTGGGTCCTGTACTCATGAACACCTGCACACATATCTGCATGCCTGCCTGCCTGCCCTCGTGCTGTCACACACCTGCTGTCACACCTGGCAGACACAGAAGCATGGCAGGCTGGTGCAGGGCTTACCTGGGGAATGTTCGACCTGGATCTTGTTACCTGAAAACCTGGGCACCATTCTTAGTCCTGCATGTACTTTCTCTACACTTCCCAGGGAAGCTGTCGATGAGCAGACGCTGAGGGGGCCGATCTGCACAGCCTGTGGTACCCGCTGCCGGGGGGAGCCCTCGAGTCCAGGGGTATGGGGTCTTTGGGATGTTGGAGGGTCCCTTGTGACGGTAAGCAGCCCTTGTTTTCAAAACCAACCAGTTCTGTAGGGCCCTGTTGTCTGTGGGAGGACCTATGTCTTCCTTTTCTTCCCGGTCAATAGATGAGGGCCTTGCGTCTCCTCCCTCTCAGTGCTTGGCTCATTGCCTGTCCCCCTGAGCCACGCTGGCCTGGGCTGGAAGTTACTTAATAGTAATGATTTCTTTTGATGTTTTATTGAAGACGACAGATAGGAAACTTGAGTTTGGGATTTCTTTTAGATGAAGAATGCTTAGGTGCTTCCAATGTGTCACACAGAGGTGCCTTTCACCAGAGAATGGCCTTGGGCAAATTTCAGGCTCTTGTTCAAAGAAGAGTAATTTGGGTTCAGTCAGTTTTCCTGGATGCCTGGATATTGTTGACATACATATTTTCCACAAATGATGGTCTTAAAAAATTGATGAGCTTCTTCTCCTCAACCTAAACATATATCCAGCAATTTGGAAATAATACTTTTGTCTTCTCTTTAAAAATGTCCACAAACTATTTAAGCAAACATGGATTTTTTTCCTGATAGTAACTAATCTCTGTTCCAGTGAAATCCTGTTCTAGTTGAGTGGATAGCGAAGGACATTAAAAAATCATGTTGAGTAAAAAAATGTTTTTGTTAAGCTAGAAACGTTTTTGCCAATCAGATAGTAAGGTACCTCCTTTGGACTTAAGCAGGTGGTAACACAGAAACCATTTTTTCATTGAGCTGCGTGTAATAGTAAAAAATTTATTTTTACTTACTTTTTAATTTATTTTTATCAATGTATGGTTGCCTTCTACCTGCCTCCAGCCATGGACCTGGCTGGTGATTTGGCTTGTGATCTGGCATGCAACCTGGTTATGTGCCCTGGCTGGGGAATCGAACCAGTGACCTTTGGGTTTGCAGGCTGGCAGTTTATAGAAATTTATTTTTAATGTTCAGCCTTAGTAGTATGGAAATACTTGATCTTGTGAACAATTATTAGCCAGCCACTCTCTGTGTCTGTGGGTTGTCAGGGTGAAAGAACTGCAGGTTGTGTTTGTGTCTGTTCATTTGAGGAATCCTCATGGAACTTGCCCGTGTTCACTCTTCCCAGTCTGTGTGCAAGACAGGCTCTGCACACCCCAGAATGTTCGGTGTCAAATTAGATCACATGCATTTGTGTTTGCATACAGTCTGTATGTACATAAAGGTACATTTACATCTGCACAGATTCTTTCTTAAAGTGTTACTTTTCTTCTTTTTTTCCTTTTTTAGGTGTTGGTAGAGTCTGTAAGGGAAGGGAGACAGCCTATACCTTTGCCTTAACTCTTGAGAGTTAGTTCCAGTCAAACTTCTCATTCCTACCTGTGGTCTTGTGGACACCCTCACAGGTATGACCCCATGGGCAGGAAATGGCATGTGTATCGGAAACAGGTCTAGGACAGCTAGAGGCTGATAAATCTTGTTTTTCTGAAACAGTATTTTAATTCTAGCTTAATGAAAACCAGAGTGGGTACAATAATTGGAAGTAACAGTTGTGGGTCCTAATGAGCCTTCCTAAATGGGGTCTTTCCCCCACATTCCCATCCTGAAACTGCACCTACCCATATAAGACCATTTATTGAGTTCTTTCTCAACTCTGTGCATGATTGACTTATCACATGTACTTTTAATTTCTTATGGCCTGATGTTTTTCAGTTCATGTTTGTGATGTAAATGGCTGGCCTTGACTACACCCCTGATAGACTTTGAGAATGGATATACGAGTACATTATTTTTAGAGAGCTTGTAAATAACCTGGCCAACTAAATAAAAAATGATAAATCATGAAGGGACAGGTGATCTTTAGTGGAATTCAGGCAGCCCAGTAGGTCTTGGAAAAGCAGCGAAGAACCCTGTGCATGGAGCTGACAGATGTTGACACGTGGAGAGGGACAGAGCAGGTAGCTGAAGTATCAGAGCTGAGAGGGCAGAGCAAGAATCAGTTTCCAGATGAAATCAACACAAAGTGTATCGAGGTGAAATGTCTTTTTCACTGGAAGTGCTTGTTTTATTCCCTCAGAGTGATGTCTTGGGACCTCTTTTGGGAGTGAAAGACCCAATGAATCACAAACACAGGAGTCTGCAGACAAAGAGCCCCAGCCCCCCTGTTGTGCAAGTGCTGCATCCTGCAGGTGAGGTTCTGTATTTCTAGGGGCAGCCATGTCTAGGCAGGAAAGTAGATGCTAAATTCCTAAACCTGGGTGACTTATGGTTGCATTCTGACTGTCCAAGAACCCAATTGCATAATGAATTAAGAGACATGGCTTTGCTTATATACCTTTACAGCTTATCCACATCTGAGTCAATCCCTTTCCTGCCACTAGGAAGGATTTTGCTATCCAACCATGCTCTTCGTCAGCTGGGTCCATTATGTTGGCAGAGAATTGCTGTACATATGAGACACAGTAGATTCTCTGTAACTATTAGGTGGAGGACAGACAAGTAGTTTGGTCTGAAGTGGTTGATTGAATGAATGAGTGATCTAGAACACTTCTTGAAAGTATACGCTTCACTTTTTAAAAACCCTCACCTGATGGTATGTTTGAGGGGGAGGAAGGGAGAAAAGAGGGAAGGAGGGGGAGAGAGAGATAGAAAGATGAAGGGGAAGGGAGGGAGGGAGAGAGAGAGAGAAAGAAAGAAACATCAATCATACGCACCCCAACCAGGGGCAGAGCCCACAACCTTTTCGTGTACAGGACGATGCTCCAACCCACGGAGCCATCATGGCAGTGACCTAGAACTTGTAAGAAGCCGTTTACAGAGGAGAAGAGACAGATAAAATCTGATGCAGTTAGAGATGTCCATCGCTTTGTATCCTACCAGAGGGAAAAAACATAGCCCCCATATTTGTCCTTTGATTTTGGGAAGTTTTAAAGTCTTTTTTGCTGGCTACAGTGTGAGTCCCACAACCAAAAATGCACCTTTCTTTGTGTGTCCTGGGTAGGATTGCTCCAGCACATGTAGAAGAGTGTGTGAGGATTTCATGGGCCCCCGACATTGGGAAATGGTTTCCTCACCTTAGCCAATTTCTGCTTCTGTGTCCTGGCAGGTGGATATGTCACTCTGGGTGCCATGACTTCTGCCATCCGCTTCCCACACACATCGACATCGTCCTCCTTCTGCACGGGGACTCCTCTCTGTCCTGTTTGCAGCGGATGCCTCCTGCAGATAAGAATTGCTTAACTGAGAAATGGTCATGTTGGGATGTCATCGCTGAGACTTTAATTTGGGCGTGTGACTGTTACCCTTCTGCCACTTGACTCAGTCAATCCCAGGAGCCTCAGTAGAGGACACATTATTGCCCAAGACACTCAGTGATGGAATGTCTCAGTGCTTCCATCTACATATTCATCATTTTCATTTGCCAGGTGGTACATTTAAAAAATAGGGTCTTATCGCAAAGAAACTCGGCATGTCTTCTTTTCCAAAAATTTGAAGCATATCAAAATACTTAATGTATACATTAAGTGCCCTCCTGTGCTAATTCTACCTGTATTAAGGTAGTTGTGTGCATTTTTTTAAGTGGACAGGTGTGCCCTCATACGTGCTATTTTGGGAGGGTTCTGGAAGCGAAGCCATATTGTAACAAACCTTCCACACTCTGCCTTTTGTTTAACAGTTTTTTCAGTACCTTTTTAAAAAAGATTTTACTTACCCCTTTTTAGAGAGAGAGGAAGGGAGGGAGAAAAACAGGAAGAGAAGCATCAATGTGCGAGAGAAACATTGATCAGTCACCTCTCGCATTCCCCTAACTGGGGACCTGGCCTGCAACCAGGTCACACTTGTGACCTCGCTGGGAATATCACCAGCAAATTTCTGTTTCTACCCACTGAGCCCCACCCAGTCAGGCTCAATGCTGTTTTTCTATTTTAGTAACACGCATCTATGTCATTTATTGAACGACTGCCTGCCCTAGTCGTAGATTGAATATAATTAAATGGTTTTAGGTTTTCTCATGCATAGACATTTATGTTAGCCCCAAGTTTCTGTGCAGTGAACCTCCTCCCTCTCTACAATCATTTTACATTTGTCTATTATATCACAATAAATTACTTAGCAGTTGAAATACTGGGATTAAGAATATGCACATTTAAAAATTTGGAAATTTTCACAAAATGTTCTTAAACACATGACGACAACTTTCCCACAAGCTCAGAGGTCATGGATTTTATAAATATCGAAACTCTTTGCCAATGTGATAGCCCAAACTATTGTCTTAAATTGTATTTCTTTTGTTTTTGAGTTTGATCATTTTTTCATGTTTATTAGCCATCTGTATTTTTTAATTTCCTCTTTATGTCTAATTTTGTTGGTGGCGGGAGCCTTCAGTCTGTTCCTTATTTCAGAGAGCTCATTTATTACTGGGAAAATAAGCTTTGAATTGTCAAGCATTACAGATATTTTTTACACACTTTTAAACCTCATTTTTGTTATAAGAATGTGTATGATTGTTCTATATGTCCAAGCACAACCATGTTCGCTTCTATAGCTTCAGAGTTTCATGTCATTTTGGAAAAATATTTATACTGATTCCATGAAACCCTTCACCTATGTTAACTTCTAATTATTTTGTGTTTTTTCAATTCCAATTCTTAAATCATGAGAAATTTTTTATTTGAAATCTTGAAATTGCCAAGGTATTTGCCATTACTTGCTATTATTTGCCAATAATTGCGCATTTATCTGTAATGCCATCTTGCACTGTGCTGTATTCTCATCTGTGACTGGCTCCATTTTTGTTCTGTGGGTCTGTGTGTCTTCTTCTGCCTCCTGTCTCATGTCTTCTCATTGGGAGAAATTACAGTTTAGACTGCAATTTCATCAATTTTAATAAATTAATTTATGGGAAAATTGGTTTTTAATAATATGTCTTCCTGTCGAAGGATAAGGTATGTCTTTTTCTTTATTCAATAACTTTAATTACAGTTAATATTTTCACTTTGTGGTGGGGTATTTTCTTTCAGTTTATTTCCTTACATGCTACTTTCTTATATCTGAAAGTTTTGTTTTTGCAGGTAAGTGATCACTATTTTTTCTTGTGACTTTTCAGATTTTTTTCAAAGTACATTTTAAATACGTTTACTGGTGGTTTTGTATCTCCTCTTCCAAATAATAAGGGATTTATGTTGATAAACTTCACTGACTGTTACTTTTAGAGCACTTAAACAGTTGTGGAAATACTGTCCACCCTTGATATAATCAGATGCTTACAGAATGCTTCTTGGTCTTGACCAGCATGTTGATGTTGGTCTGTTATGTAGAAACACTCCCCGAAAGAATTCTTAGGCAAAGTAGAGTTTATGAAACCTGCAGCAAGGGAAGACACCACTTTGACAAGGGTTAGCAGTGTTTCAAAAGCAGGAAATAAATGATAACTTAATGGTTTCTTAATTTTCCTAGCCAGGAACTGGTTACAGTTCAGCATGACTTGTCCTGCCCCATGTAGTTCAAGGTTGGTGGAAGAGTGAGCTGAGGACCTTGATGTCAGCCTAGGTCATTAAATTCTCCCGTGACAAACGAGCTGTTTACTTACATCACTAAAATGTTATTGAGAATATTTTCTTAGATGAGCAAACTGTGAATTGATAGGTTTCCAGTTCATTTTCTTCATAGGATTTGGCTGGGGTGGTTTCAGGCCTCAGCATCAGTAGGTAAGTTATTTGTAGGGGGTGGTCGCAGCCATTGATGTGCAATACTGATCTTCAATTTGAGATATTTTCCTGTATTGTGTTAGGTACATTCCTAAAGAATTTTAATCAAAATCAGGTGGTACATCTAATCCAATGCTTTTTGCATACACATCTATATTCTTCAAGCTTGTGTCATTGTGCAATAATTCATTTTTTGTTATTGACCTTTCTTTTTATTTCTTGAATTTGGTTAAAAGAAAAAGTGCTCATCTTTTGAAATTTACTACTGAATCATGACTTAATCTGAATTTTGTTGAGAATTTTTTTAAGTAATTAAATTAAAATTGATCTCTAATTTTCTTTTTTTTTCTATTTCCTTCATGCTTTGATGTCATATTCTCTGGAGTGTTGAAATAATTTTGAGGGTTTTCTTCTTACTCTGTGTTCTAGATTTGGTTGTAAAGCTCTGACATTAATACCACCATTAAGTGAACACATCAAGTCATAAGTCATCCTAAATCCACTTTGGGTTGGTTTTGCTTTCAACTGAGACTAGAAGATTCCCTCACCTTTTTCCTGGAGTTACTACTTTTTAAATATATATCTTAATTTAATTTCTCCTCAAAAATTATAGTTCAAGCAGATTTTCAAACATGGTAGCATGAACTTAATACAAAGTGGT
Organism: Noctilio leporinus; assembly: GCA_004026585.1. NCBI lineage: Eukaryota > Metazoa > Chordata > Mammalia > Chiroptera > Noctilionidae > Noctilio > Noctilio leporinus. The sequence goes on from PVIW01002613.1 coordinate 175,271, forward strand.
TTTTATCTCTATTAATTTCTATTATTTCAATTAATGTTCATACTTTTTAAAGTTCGGGTGATTTTCTTCTGTATTTTTTATTAAAATAAGTTAGACTCATAGATTATTTTTTAACATCACTGTTCTTCCTTCCCCTCTCTCCCAGTACCCTGGTATAATTTATCAGCCTTTTCTTTTTCTTAATTTTCTAGTTTATTTATATATTTTTTCTTAATTCTTTTGTGTTTTTATCTAATACATTCTTAAATGTGTATAATCCCATTTATTTTTACCTGTTCTTGGTAATGAAAGATTTTCTCTGTTGTGAATTCTGTAAGACCTTTCATCATGAACACACTATAAGTGTAGATATTACCACACAAAGAGCAGTGAGCATGAACCACTTAGCTTCTTCCGTTACCACCGTTTTCCCACATTTACTTCAGGTTCTTGCTAAAGTATCTTCCAATAATTTAGTGAAATAATAATACTTCTTTCCTCCAGAAACATTTAAACTTTTATTTTAATATTCATAATCTATACCCTGGCCAGCATGACTCGGATGGAGCATCGTCCTATAGACCAGAAGGTCGCAGGTTCAATTACTGGTCTAGGTATGTGTGAAAGGCAATTGATCGATGCTTCTCTCTTGTTCGTATTTTGTTTCCGTCTCCCTCTCCTCTCTCTAAAATTAATAAGCATGCCCTTTGGTGAGGATTTCGAAGTTTTCATAATGTATGATACAAAATTAAAAATTTACAGAACAATATTCAGTGATTGGTAATTCACCTTCTCAACTCTGTGCTCCATAACCACCCAGTTTCCCATTTCTGGGGCCAACTAGTGTTCTAGTTTCTTGTTTTTTTATTCAGACACACACATATGTACCTGGGTAACTACTATCTTATTCACAAGTAGAATTTATTTTTATTAGTTTTAGAGAGAGGGGAAGGGAAAGAGGCAGAGAGGGAGAGAAGCATCAATGTATGCTATGGTTGTCTTTCACCTGCCTCCAGCTATGGACCTGGCTGGAGACATGGCTTGCAACCTGGTTATGTGCCCTGGCTGGGAATCGAACTTTTGGATTTTCAGGCCAGCGCCTATCCATGGAGCCACCAGCCAGGGCCAGGAGATAGAATCTTTTTATTGATAATCTCCTCTATTAGCTCCTTCCCACCAAGCCTAACTCTCATTGGAAACAACATTCTGGTCCCTATTGACATAGATTCATTTTTCTTGCTCTTGAAGTTAATACCAGTATAACCATACAGTATGTGCTCAGCTTCTTCCACTCACCATGGTGATGTTGGGACATACCTCTATTATTCCCTCTATCAGTTGGTTTTACATTTTTTTCCCTTTTAGTTGAAAGCTAACATTCCCTAGTGGGACCATTACAATTTTTCATCCATTTTTCTGTTGATGGGCATCTGTTCTCCATTTTTAAACTGTATTGATGTTAGCAAATCTCCTATGTAATCATCTTAAAAAACAGAATTTACTTGATCATAGATAGATTTTTGCTTAATTTTATGAGAAATTACAAATGTGATGTATTGAGGTGGATACTTGTCCCCCTTCCAGCCAGTGACATGTGATCTTTACAGGGACTGCTGGTCACCATCAACATTGGCAACTGTCCTTCTCTGAAGTTGTATCCATTTGAGTGGATGGTGGGTGGTTACCTTGATGTGACTTCAGTTTACAATTTGGTCATTTAAGAAGATAAACTGTTTTATGAGGTTAGCTGCCAGTTACAGATCTTCTCTAGTAAAGTTTCTGTTTAATATTTCCCATTTTAAGATTATTTTGGAGTAGTTTTAGACTTTAAGAAATTTGTGAAAGTATGACAGATAATTTCCATATATTCCTGATCCTACTTTCCTAATGCTAATTAACATCCTACATATTATAACATGAAGACATACAGCAATTATTAAAATCTGGAAATTCACTTTGATATGATACTATTAACTCATCTGAAGACCATATTTGATTTTAGTCTTTGTTCCTACCAATACCATTTTTTTCTATTTATAATCCAAATCAAGGGCCCATGTTGCAATTATTTGTTATGTTTCACTGTGCCTGCCTGCACTGCTTGGTCTGTCTTGGTTCCTTAGTCTTTTCTTGTATTTCACGTCTCTCAGTCATTTGAGGAGTGCTGAAATGAAATTTTATGCCGTAGTCATCAAGTTTGATTTGTATTATGGTTAGATTGGGGTTATGCACTTCTGGTAAAAACAACAACAACTACAGCAATAATAGCAGGTGCTTTTCAGTGGATCCTATGAGGAGTTCATGGTGTCACTATGCCTTTATTTCTGCTGATGATATATGATGACGATATATGATACATGCTGACAATATATGATGAGCACTTGGGCTAAAGTGCCACCTCTCTAAATGGCACAGGTGCTGTCATTCTCTTCATAATATATATTTTTGTGAGCAGATACTTTGAGGCTATGCAAAAACTTTCCTTACATGCTTACTCGTTTTAGCATCCTTTAGTGATTCTGGCCTCTAGCAATTATTACTGTAAAGTTTGTCTAATGATGTTTCCTGTTTCCATGATACTTCTTGTACTTATTGGGTACAATTTCACTATAAGGAAGGTTAGTCCTCCCACCTCATTTATTTATGTATTCAGTTGGTATCTCCCATCAGTATACATGTATAATATTTAATTTACTCCCAAGTTTTTTAATATATTGCAATAATGACTTTTATTTCTAAAGTTTTCTCAGATTGGATCATTGGTCCCTGTGTTCTCTCAACATTCCTGCAGTGTTTTTGAGCACATCCTTATTTTCTGGTTCCGTAGGATGTTCTAGGCTTATTTTGTATTTTCCTTCCCCAAACCTCGAATTCACCATTTCTTCAAGGAACTCTGGTTCTTTGTGTTGGAAATTAGTATTTAGAAAATACAATCTGAGCATAAAGTGTGCACATTGTTACTGGGATATCATTTCTCCTATGCCCCACAAGTGCACAGAGTTAGGAAATGTGTAGATTTCTCACACACATGTGCATACATCCAGTGATGTCAGTCTCCATCCATCCGTGTGTGTACCCACACACTGATATTTATGATGGCTGATCAATCTCAAGGGCTTATTTTATTACTCCTTCTTTCTTTATTTGTAAGTCCTTGCTCCAATAGAAAGAAACCTGCCTTTCCTTACCTACAAATATATTTTATTTTCTCAATACACTAAAGGTGTAAGTAGTTTTAAAAATGCTAAACCATACCTCTTTTTAAAAAGCCACGAAAATGAAATATTTCACCGTAGTTCTTCCTTCTTTGCCCTTAATGATATCCAGTCAGTCTGGTATGAGTTTTAGTGAGTATAAATAAAGGCGTGAATTCAAAGGATTAGAATGAAAAAAGCATGTTGGAGGTGAATGTCAGAGATGCAGGTGGATGTGATGTAAAGGAAAAAGGGCACTGACGCCCCCCACTGACTGTCATCTCTACATCAAGTTCCATGGAAGCAGCCAGAAGGGTTGTATTCGTCTTTCTGGTTCAATACCCAGCAGTTTCAGTCTATTGCATGGATCCCCAAACCATGAATGTTTGAGTGGATGGGTGAGATGATTTGTTCCCTACCTGCTGTGGAAAGTTTCTTGTCATTCCTACCTCAGGAAGGAAGCTGGCGGTTGTATCTGGAGTGAGCTTATAGTTAAATCATGCCAGGACTTCCTCTCTGGGGTCTTGATGGATCCTTTTATAACTTAACCAGAAGTGAAGGTCGAAAACATAATAGATTATGTGCTCAAACTGCCCCAGTTGCTTTGGAGGGAATTTTTGTTCGATTTATATTTTGTATTGAAAGAGCCCATGGATGCAGCAGTGAATGTGTTGATGCTATTGTTCCCATCTGTTCCCATTGGTCTCGCCATATAACAGTCGTTGGCTTTACCCAGTAGCTACCACCATGCGATCTTTCTTGTATCCATCAACATGGAGCTTAGGCCTGCATACCTGGGGTTAATTCAGTGTTTGGAGGTCCAGAAAATGCACCTTGGGACATACATTGGCCTAGTCACAGTGTAGCTTCCTTTGCAGCCTTTGAGCAGAATTCCCCATTACAAACTATTAAAAGTTTACGCCTTACATACTCTGCCTATGTTTTCTCCCCATCTCTCTTTATTTCAATCCTCACCCAAGGACCTGCTTGCTGATTTCAGAGAGAGGGAAAGGGCGGGAGAGAGAGAAGAGAGGAACCCGGATTGGCTGACTCCCAAATGCTCCCAGGCACTGAATCCACACCCTTTTGGTTAAGGGCCCACATTCTAACCACCCGAGCTACACAGCCAGGGCTCCTCCCCACTGTTAATCCTCACTTCTGGATGGGATGTGTTAGCCATTAAATGGTTATGATCCACTTGGCAAGTGGTTTTTCAGACGTGAACAGAATCCTCCCAAAATTTAGAAGAACAAAACTCTAGTATAGAACACCTCCTTTTATGTTCATAAATAACCAGGGACCAGCTGAAGTGTAAGAAAAGTAGGGAAGTAACGCATTTCAAAAATTAATGAATTACTGGTGGGTCAGTGGATAAGGCACCAGCCTGCACACCCAAAGGTCACTGGTGTGTTTCCCAACCAGGGCACATAACCAGGTTTCCAGCCAGGTCCGTAGGGTGGAGACAGTTGAAAGGCAACTATACATTGATGTTTCTCTCCCTCTCTTTCTCCCTCCCTTCCCCTCTCTCTAACAATAAATAAAATCTTTTAAAAAATTAAGTTACATGCAGGAAAGAAACATATAAAAACAGTTATAGTAGACACCATTTTATAGTGCCCAGTCTATTTTACTGCTTTATATAACTCTTCCGTATAATATTGAGAGCCAATCCCAATATTTCCCACATTGCAAATACGAGAAAACCAGGTTGTCAGTAATACTAACAGGCATATACATTGATTTAATTTTCAACTTCTGGATTCAAAGGCCATGTTCTAGGATACCACTCTGTGTACCAGTATGGAATATGTTTTAAATTCATTCATTCATCTTAAAAGTATTTGCAGAGCATGTTGCATGAGGCTGGCAGTGTTCTAGGCAGTGGAAGAATCATTGTGAGGAAGAAGATAAGGGCTCCTTCGGTCGTGGTGGGAGACCAGATTCGTAGGGACAATTGCATGTTCCCTACTGTGATGGATGCCAGAATACATTGCCTGCATTCCAGTTCCCATTCACTGTGCCCCTGGTTGTCTGTGACAGGAGAAGGTGACATGCTAGCCACTGCCCAAACCAGACGAGATACATTGGGGGAAGTTATAGCATAACATCTGGAACATTATGTGTTAAAGATCACTTGTGGCTCTGAGAAAACAGAAGGTATTGGTAATATACATACATAAGTGCTAGTTCTGGAAAAATATCCACCAAACTACCTTGGTCTCTGACAACAAAAGAGAGCCCACATAGGCCAGGTCTCAGCAGTGTATCCGTTGTGGGGGGTCAGGGCTTGAGGCGAGAAGACAGAATCCAGAATCCCACTTGAGTCCTAGGACTTGGAGTCTGAACATCAAGGTCTAGTTTCACTTCTAGAATTGAGATGAGAATCTCCTTTTCTCAGAAACTAACAGGTCAAAATAGGACCTGGATGATGTCAGGCAGTACACTGAAGGCAGACTTTACCAAGGTGATAAGTTCGTGTCTGGTGAGCAGGTTGTAGCCAAGAAACTTGGGTTTCACCAGTTCGTTGTGAGTCTTCAAAGCTACCCAGTGAGCCCTGGCCGGTGTGGCTCAGTGATGGGAGCATTTTCCTATAGCCATAATGTTGAGGGTTCGATTCCTGGTCAGTTGTGGTTTCATTCCTGCTCCCACGGATCCCTGGTCTGGGTGTGTGCAAAGGCAACCACCTGATGCTTCCATTGGGCCAAAACCAATGTTTTTTGTCCATACCCTCTAAAAGAGCAAATGAAGTGTCCTCACAAAAGCTATCCAATGATCTGTTAAAAGCCAAAGTGCCTGTATGAGATTGTCAGATAGTATTGTAATGTGCCATTGCCACTCATCAGGACTAGTTTAGTGACAGCTGATCAGTTCTGTAGTGTCAATAGCATAAGCACATCTATAGCAAAAGACAAGTAGAGGGTCAGGTCGCTTGTGGGTAGTGGAAAAGCCATTCCTGGGAGTTGACTCTCATCCAGATTTTATCTCTGGCTCCTTCCAACGGGCTCCTAAGGTCTCTTGGATGGAGGTCTCCAGTGACAGTTGCAGATGGTTGATGCCCCTTTGATAGAAAGATAGCATTCTTAAGTATCAACTCCATTGGGTGTTTTTCTGCATGGCTTTAAATCCTACCTGATAGGGTCCTTCCCACACTTGAAAGTTTTCTCTCTTATATTTTAGACCAGGGCTCCAGAATTGAATGGTGGTTTAAGGGGGTACTGATTTAAAGGTGACCCTCATGTAAAACCAAGCCTGATGAAGCTTCCACGGCTTCAGCTGCAGCAGCTTTGCCATTTCTGAGTCAAGACAGACACTTTAATTCCCTGACCGGTGTGGCTCAGTGGGTTGGGCATCATTCTGCAAAGCCAAAGGTCACTGGTTTGAATCCCCATCAGGGCATGTGCCTGGGTTGCAGGTTTGGTCCCTGGCAGGGGTGTGTGCAAGAGGCAGTTGATCGATGATTCTCTCTCTCCCTTCCCCTCTCTCCAATGATTCTCTCTCCTACCCCCTTTCTCTAAGAATAAATAAGTCTTTAAAAAAAAAGTATTTTGATAAGCTGTTCTCCGAGAATTCTAATGTAGCTGAATCAGAACAAGAGCTACTCCACAACTTATTTACAAATCTTTTTGGTAAAAGTTGTATTGCTATTACAAAGTAATCAGTTGCCTGAGTTACCCACAATGTGTGGCCACGATTGCTTAAAATAACGTGGGAATAATGTGAACTTGAGAAGTGGAGGTGATATTCCAAGAGGCATAGGTTATTCTGTTACTCACTCAAAAGGAAAAATTCAATTGACCCCGAAAGGGTGGAGGTCATCGTCATTAAAGCAAACCTTGAGCCGGGAGAGTTTGAGTCTCAGAGGATGTTGCTAATTTGACTTCTAAGATTTTTGCTTGTTCTGTCTTTCCTGAAGATGGGAGCAGGAGGGCCAAAGGGTTGCCATGTGCCTGGCACAGCTGTGCAAAGCTGCCTATTACAGTCCCCATAAAAGGGTTGTGCTTAGTGCTACAGAATTAGTTTGGGGACCCAAAGTGGTGTAATATGTTGCCATTGGCAAAGGAGAAAATCAACAAGGCTTCAATCCATCCCTCAAATAATACATGTTCAAAACCCATTGCAGAAGTTATTTGTGATCTGTTTGCAAGTGTGCATTGAAGCTCAGGTTTGGACTCTCGTCCATGCCTCTCTGTTATAGTTGGACCAACACCCTCCAAAATCTGAGCAAGATTCCTCCACCAATGTTGATTGAATACAGGAGCCAGTTTTGTCCTTGTGGGAGATAATTTCAGATTAAATTTTTTTAATCCTCACCTAGAGATATGTTTATTGATTTTAGAGGGACTGAGAGACATCAATCAGTTACCCCCCATACACACTCCATCCAGGGATTGAATCTATAACCTAGGTATCTGCCCTGACCAGGGGCAGTTAAAAACTGCACAATTTTGGTGTACAGGACAGCACTACAACTAATAAGCCAGGTGACCAAGACTCTTACTAAATTTTTGCAATTGTCCAATCAATGTCCTCTGCCATTAGTTTGTAAGTGCCCATCCTGAGAGGGTCAGAGATCATTCTCAGTGTCAATGGCCTACAGATGGCTCCCAGCTACCTTTGCTGACTCGGAAGCCCATGTTTTGTAACGGCCTATTTGAACCTCTTGAAGGTTCAATCCAGAGAGACAAACCTTAGGTCTGGCTGCTGGGGCATTTCCTTTAGCTTCCATGGGATTCCCTTGTGTCTGAGAGTTTACTTTGATAATAGGCACCTTTTTGTTTATTTAGTTTTTGGAGGAGAAGGAGAACATCAATTTGTTGTTCCACTTTTATAGGGTCATCGGATGCTTCTTGTGTGAGCTCACCTGCAACCTGCATCCTGTATCAGGATAATGCACTAACACACTTAGCTGCCCAGCCACGGCGATAATAATAGCCACTTTTAAAGGAAAGTTCAGAGTATTTGAAAGTTATTTAATTTGCTGACCATTGTTAAATGAGGCTCCTGCTTAGATCAAGAATCTGTTTATCACCCTGACTGTGTGTGGGTCAGCTGGTTGGGCATTATCCTGTAGAACAAAAGGTCGCCACTTCAATTCCCAGCCAGGGTATATTCCTGGGTTGTGGGTTCGACCCCTAGTCCAGTCCGTGCAAAAGGCAACCAATTGATGTCTCGCTCTTCCTCTCTTTCCCCCTTTCTAGAATCCATTTTTTAAAAGCCGTTTACTCACAAAGCATTCCAGAACCACGGAGTACACTCAGTATATACATCATATCAGTGTGTAATTGCTCTCTCTAGTGGCAATAACTGACCAGATCTGTGAATGCCCATGAGTTCTGTCATCTGGGTTGTTTTTTGCCCTGGGACATCGACCAAGTATGTTGTGTAGATGATTTTGATGCAAAAGGACAGTAACAAAAATATAATACGTATATCTACCAATATAAAATACAGAGCCTAAAGGAGTTACTGAAAATGGTATTTGGGGTGGGAACTGTACTATAGGGTGTAAGGAATAACCCTTCTATTTCTAACTCCAAGGTTCAAATCCCTGTTTTGGCAAAGTGGGTTTTTGGAATTGGAGGGTGAAATTAACATAATAATTGATACAGGTTTTGGGCTTTTGTTTTCATTCCTTTTCACTTTCTGATGTTAGAAGATATTGTCCAGTCCTGAGTAGCCTGTCTTTGAGTGAGCAGATACAGTGTTGCAGTGGAAGAAAGGCTGATTGATGTATGTTGAGTCTGAGGGTCACTTGTGATGGGGGAATAGGGAACCTCTGAGTGACTCCTCACTCCTAAGGAAGAGGATGTGTAACAGTGGTAGGGTTTTAAATTGATATTGTAGTCCCCATCTCCATTTTTTAATTTGCAAGTTTATTCTTTGATCTTTTTAACATAAGGGTAAAATGGGAGCTTGATACCCACTTGAGGTCGTTGACTGATTATTTACTTTATCCTTTTTAGATTCTCAGGTAATGCAGGATGATTATTTTCCTAGTGCACTTAATGTTTAAGGGTGTCTGAGGTGGGAAGATGAAATTTGGTCTCTAGTTTGATTTTGCTTTTATTATAAAACTCTTTCAAAATGTTCAGTGAGGTGCTAGAATTCTGATAATGCAGCTATTTCTGATTCTAGCTTTTTTCTTGCAAATTTTAATCTCTTTCTGTCTTAAGTTTATTCCTTTTTGTGACTTTTTTGCACTTATCTAATATGAGGTATAGCTTTAATAGGTTTGAGTAATAGCTCCTTGCATTAGAATATAGACATGCTGAACAGAGAGATTTTGGTCTGCGTTTAAATTAATACCTATTCCTTGACTGTGAAAAAAATAAAAACTAACTGAAGTTGGAAAGCCAAGTTGCTAAACTTACAAACTCTTGGTTTGTTAAAGGAGCAACTGTGAAGTAAATTTAAACTATTGGGTTGGTCAAAATAATCCATTAATTTTTTTCTCATACGATGGCTCTAGTAGTGCTTAGTTGTCCTTCACTTAATTCAAAACAGTACTGTTAGATTGTGTTGTGACCACTGTCATATAGCGTGCTTTATTTATTTATTTATTTATTTATTCCTTTTTTTTCACCAGCAGTATATAGTGTGCATTTTTTTAAAAACTTAATCAAAATTGGTGAATTTTAGCCGTTTTAATATTGAAGATGGCAGAACATATGGAACATTTTCAGTATATTATGTTCTATTATTTCAAGAAAGATAAAAACACAACCAAAACATAAAAAGTGATTTGTGCACTATATGGAGATGGTGCTGTGACTGATTGAATGTGTCAAAAGTGGTTTGCAAAGTTTCTGGTACTGTTTGACATTTTGGCTAAATAATTCTCTGCCATGGGGCTCTCTATGCATTGGAAGGTGTTTAGCAGCACCCTACCCACTAGAAGCCAATAGCAGGAGACAGGTGACATTCTCAGCATACCCAAATCAATGAAGTTATTGGTGAAAATGAAAAATGTCTTTTATTTTACAACAAAGCCTTACTGACTTTTTTGGCCACCCAATATTTGCTTCTTGGAGAACGGAACAAAATGATAGACTTTTTTAAAATTTAATTTTACTGTTGTTATATTCTATCCATCCCCTTTTTTAAAATAATACAGAATTTTGAGGAAGGGTAGAAATTAGGTTAAATTGATCACTATTTTGGTTAGATCAAAGCAAACTTGGAGCAAATTGAATGGTGTTCATTTGATAAAAGTGAAATGTTGGTGGTTGGATCTTTTAGAGAGTGGGTCAGTTTCAGTTAAAGTAATGTTTGCTGATTGTTGGGATTTACCTGAAAACCGGTTTTGACCATGTTTGCAGCTTCCTGGGTGCTAGGTAACCCTATCTTTCAGGGAGAGCACACATGGGCGATGTTTTTCAGCAAATGGTAACATTTTTCATTGTCCTAATCAAAAGATGGAAAGGCACAGGGGACAGGAAAGTGGTGACAGAGAACCATGTTTGCAGCCATCTAGATCCTCTATTTGCAGTTTTCTAAATTAAAAAACTTAACATACAGTCATACCTCGGTACTCGTTGGCTTCAGAACTCATCAAACCCTTACTCATCACATTCTGACAAGGGAAAAATACTTCAGTACTTGGTGCTTGCTTGGAATTCATCACACTTGCTGGATTCTATGGACCATGACATCGCCCTGCAAGAAAAAATGCTTCATCACTCAGTTCTTGTTAACTTAGGCACTTGTCACCAGTTCCTGAGCAAGTTAACAAATGCCAAGGTACCACTGTATAAAGAACATTTGAAGAGTAACTTTTCTGCCAATCATTAAGTAATACTGATAAAATGAGAAAATTCCTTAAAAACAGAACTAGTGATAAAGTTAAAAAAAAAATAGAACACAGAAATTGTCTTACATTTGTTAATGACATTTTACCCATGATTAAAATCTTTCCAAATAAGAAAATTCCAGGCATAAATATTCTCACTCGTGGACTTCTACAAATACTTAAGGAAAAAATAGATCATTACTTTTCATTTTCTTAGAATAGCTTCATTCTAGTAACTAAAACCAGTATGATGTAAAAATACAAATTTACTGAATGTGACTATTATGGATGTAGATAGAAACATTCTAAGTACAATAATAGTAAATAAAATTACAAAAATATTTAAAATATAGTAGAACCATTTGGGGACTTAAATAATGAAAGGTTAATCTTTTATAATTAGAAAATTATTCAAGGCTTCTGGGTTCAACCCCAATACACCAAGAGTTTAGAATTCATCATTTCTGTCTTTAGGAGATGAAGTTGTGCAAAGTGAGAACTAAATGATTTTCCTGGATCTGTTGACTGCGTGGGAAACTTCCACAGACCTAGTGAGATAGACTAATTCACTGAAAAGCTGATGGGGCTTTCTTTTTGGAAACAGAAACCCCAAGTTGGTAGAAACACTGAAATGCCAGCTTAATAGACTTACTGGGCTAAATTCGGGCTACAGTGAGAGGGTGAAACTTTTGGCAGCTCCCAGTTTTGTGGGCTTTCCCCCCAAGAACCTCACAAGATTTGAGGGAGATCCACTTCCTGGCTTTGGGATGTGCACCCTGATCTCTAGGGGAAAGACTTGGACAAAGCCTTTTCTAGTCATCCTACATTACTAATCAGAAATCACACTTAAGCATACACGTCAGTAGAGATCCCTGTGCTAAGGACATGGAGGGGGACCTCCAGAACCAGGGAGGAGGAGATAGCAAGGAAAAGGCCAGGGATGCTGCTGGAGAGAGACTTGAGAAGGTCACAGGCACACAGATGCAGACTTGTTCAAAGAGCCGTGGGCCTCTGGACATCTGCTCAGCAGGCTTTGCTGCAATAACAGTGGGCTATGGTGGAACGAGCCAGACACCAGCTTTCTCAGGGGAATGGTACTTAAGGAAGCCCCAGGTCAAGAGGGCAACAACATGTGAACGGAATGGGATCCTTCTGAGACCTGGAGCAACAGTGAGTGTTAAACAGGACACAGCTCCTTGTCACATCACCAAATCTCAATTGCTAATACTGGATATAAATTTTAAAAAAAGGGTGTGCCATGTGGCAAGAAAAAGAATAGTGTGAAGAGAGAGACAAAGTAATTAGTGGAACCAGACCTAGGATGCAGATATAGGAGTGGTCAAATAGGGAATTTAAAATAAGTTTGATTAATTTGTAGAGGGCTCTTAAGGGGGAAGAAGAGTTCATGCAAGGACAGATGTGATGAAGTATTGTCATGGAAGATAGTTATCCAATCAAAGAATCTTGTTTTTTAAATTCATTATTTTACAGAGAAGGGCAGGGAGGGAGGAAGAAGGGGAAAGAAACATCAACGTATGGTTGCCTTTCACCTGCCTCCAGCTTACAGACCTGGCTGGAGACCTGGCTTGCAACCTGGTTATGTTCCCTGGCTGGGAATTGAACCAGCTACCTTTGGGTTTGCAGGCTGGTGCTCAATTCACTAAGCCACCAGGCAGGGCTCATTTTAAATATGAATGGTTCCCATGAAAAGACAGACCATCAAAGTGGATCCAAAAAACCAAGCTGAACAAAATGTTGCCTTCAAGAAACAGACTTTAAAATGAAAGATGTAGATAGGATAAATGTAAAATGATTGGTAAATACATAGCATAAAAATATTACTCAGAAGGTAGTTGGAGAAGCACCATTACTTTCAGATGACGCAGACTTCATAGCAAGGAATACGGTCAGGCATGAAGAGGGAGTATCACAGAACAAAGGGTCTGTTCTTGAGGAAGGTGTAACAATATCTATTCCCCTAACCACAAGAGTGTCAAGATATTTGAGATTAAAAGTTTATAAAGAAGAAAAAAAGACCAACCCATTATGATGGTTGGAGACTTCAACATCCCTTTGGCAGGAATTAAGTAGGCAGAAAGGAAGTCTGTGTATAGGTAGGCTAAACAGCATGTCCATCTGTGTGTTTGACAAACTGCCACATCCATCAGTAAGAGAATACACGTTCTTCAAAAGCTCATGTGAAACTTCCACTGAAATAGATCTTATGTGCCATAAAACAGACATAACAAATTTAAACGAAATCTCACAAAGTAAACTTGTAGGTAACAATCGAGTAAACCTAGAAATAAATAATGAAAGATAGCCATGAAATCCCCCCATATTTGGATTAAACAATAAAATTCCAAATAAATGCATTCAACAAAAAGTTACTAGATTACGAATTATTTTATAAGGCAAAATCAAAATACATAATGTGTCTGATACATCTAAAGCATTGTTTACAAATTTTAGTGTTAAATTCTAATGTGTTAGGAAAGAAATATCTAAAATCCAGAAGCAAGAAACTTTTACCATAGAAATATAAAAAGTACAGCAAATAGAAGAAAATGAAAATAATTAGGAGTTGGTGAAAATAGAAAATTTTCAGTAGAGAGGGAATAAAAGAAAAAATAGTTATTTTAAAAGATCAATGAAATGGTTGAAACAGTATAGTAGGTGAAGAAAAAAGACAAAAACACAGTATCAGAAATTAAATAAGTCACCAGTTATGATCCCATAGATAATAAAAGGATAACAATGCTAAGAATAACTGCATGTCCCCAAATTGGGTATATTAAATGAAATGGACCAATTCCTCAAAAGACAAACGACCAGAACTCACATGAGAAGAAATTGATATCTAGAATAACCCTAAATCTATTAAAGAAACTTAATAACCTTCCAGAAAGAAAACCCCCAAGCCCCAAAGAAAGTCGTGTGCTGAATTTTACAAAACATTTAAAGAAGAAATAATACCAATTTTTCACAATTACTTCCGGAAAGGAGAGTACATTTAACTTCATTAAAACATTATTATGCTAACACCACAACCAGATAAATGTATTACAAGGAAGGAAAGCTACACCAGTGTGCTTCATGCACATTGACATAAAAGCCATCAACAACTAAATATTGGCAAATTGAATCGAGTGATGTGTAGAAAATAATTCTACATCAACTCCAGATGGAATTGATTCCAGATAAGCTTTTTGTGACATTTGGAAATCAAAGTAATCCATCACATGAGAATGGTATAGGAGAAAACCATATGCTTACATCAGAAAATGCTGTAAGTAAGCTTATTTGACAAATCTAGTGGTGATTTGTGATAAAAACTCTCAGTAAACTAGGAATACAGAGGAAATGCCTGAATTTGATAAGGATCATCAGCAGTAAATCTCAGGGCTAATATACGTACTGGGGAGAAACTCTGAGCAAATTTCATGAAAAAGACAAGGAGCTCCACTTGCAACAACCCCCCTCCCATGCAAAAGGACCTTGGAAACCTTGGCCAGTGCAATAACATAGAAGGAATTAGAATAGTACAGATTGAAGATGGGGAAATTAGGCTGTCTTTATCCAGAGATGATACTTGCCTATGTAGAAAATTCCAAACAATCTACAAAGCAAGACAAAACAAATGCCTACCAGAACAAAATACATGTTATAAGGATAAAGGGTGCAAGTTTAAATGCCAATTGCTTTTCTTTAATATATTGATTTTGCTATTACAGTTGCCCCCCTACCCAGCAATGTCCTTCTTAGCTTATGTCCATGTATCATGCATGTAAATGCTTTGGCTTCTCCATTTCTTCTGTTATTCTTAACTTCTCCCTATCTATTCTGTAACTACCAATGTGGACTTCTTTCTTTCTTCATATTCAGACAATTCACCATTTAATTACTGCCTTCTTTCATCTTCTCAACTCATATTAATACGAAGTTTTCTTTTCAGTATTTCAAGATGCATATGCTCATTCATTTGTTTAAAGAATTACTTTAATACCAATTGCAATATTACTAAACACATGCACAAATACATTTACATACATACATATTATTATAAATGTTACACTAGAATGTTCCTGTGACAGTGTCTAATAATATCCTTTAATTAATTGCCTTCAAAAAAATTCTATTGGAAATATTTTGGTCTAGTTTCAGTCATTTCTTGTCCCTGAAAAGAATTCTCATCTCCTAATTATCCTTCTCTGTCCTACCTACATTTGCTTGATTATAGGCAGACTTTTCCTGAGCTTTAAAAGAAAAATGTATATATATATATATATATATATATATATATATATATACATTTTTTTTTAAATTCCCAGAATTCTTAGCTACTTTTATACTACTGTGTTCTTCATTTTGGCAATTGTATTCTTCATTTCCCCCTGGCTCTTATTGATGGTTTTTCTATGTCCTTTTTAATGCTGGTGTAGTTCTCTGTAACTTCCTTGTGGCTTTCCTGGAGTTCTTCATAGTTCTGAAGTTGTTTGTACTTTTCTACAGTTTCTAAAGTTTTATAGAGCTTCTGTATAGTCATAATTTTGAATTCTATGTCTGTTAGTTTGCTTGCCTCTATTTTATTTCACAATCTTTCTGGGGATTCCTCCTTTCCTCTCAGTAGGGGATTGTTTCTTTGTCTCCCCATTTTACATGACTCTTCTTGTTTATTTCTGCTTCCTAGATCTGTTTTGACATCCTGTCTTCATGGTGTGACCTCACCAATTGCTTTTCTATGTACCAATAATGAACAATTTGAATTTGAAATAAGTAAACTTTAAAAAACCTATGTACAGCAAATAAAAAATGTAAATATACATTTGAGGACTGTCCCTAAACTGAGCAAACTGTTTTAATTATACTGGCTTGATACTTTTGGGACAGACCTTGTTATACTATATACACACATACATATATATATGTGTGTGTGTGTGTGTGATCTTAATGCAGAAAATACAAAACTGATAAACGAAGTAAAAGATTTAAATAAGGGGCAGGGTTAAATAATTCTGTGTTCATGATGGATTGGGAGGCTCAATAGTCAGTTCTTTCCAAGTTTATCTACAGAGTTAATGAAATCTTACTCAGAATCCCACCCAGCAAGTTATTTTATAGAAATCAACAATCTGATTCTAAATGTCTATATGGAAAGACAAGAGAACTAACACAGTTTTGAAGAACAAGTTTGGCGGACTCTACCTTATTTTGAATCTTTTACTATAAACCTGTAGAAACCAAGACAGCATGGTATTGGCAATGAATAGACACATAGATCAATACTTGGGAATGATGGCGAACTCAGAAGTAGATACACACAGATGTAGTTAATTGATCTTTTGAAAGGACACAAAAGATACTGATAGCCTAAAAAATCTTTTCAGTAGATAATGCTAGAACAATAGCAGGGGACCTAGACCCAGACATTACATGTGTTCATGATGGACTGGAAGTTAATTATAAAATTGCCATTGGAAAATTAACTCAAAGTAGACTATAGAGCTTAATGTAAAAATGGAGAACTATAAAATTTGTAGGATAAAAATCTATGTGTCCTTAGGCCTTGTTACAAGTTTTTAGGTTACAACATCAAAAGCACAATGAAGAAGAAAAACATGATGTTAGACTTGATTAAAATAAAGAGCTCTGTTTTTGGTAAAAGACACTGTTGAGTTGATGAAAAGATAAGGCACAGATTTGGAGAAAATATTTTCAAGACATACCTGTTAGAGTTCTATCCAAATATGTAGAGAACTCTTAAAAGCAATAGGAAAACAAGTAGCCCATTTAAAATGGGACAAAGATCTGAAAAACACCTCACCCAAGAAATGTCCAGGTAACAAATAGCCATATATAAAAATGTTGTCTGTTACCCGTCATTAGGCTGATGCAAATTAGAACAGAAAGATACCCCTACACTCCAAGGACAATAGCTCAAAGCCAAAGGATGGAAAATGCCAAGTAGGTGGTGAAGATTCAAGTAACTGAAACTGTCATTGATTATGCAAAAGGGAATTGGCCCAGCTTCACAGGAAGACAGTGTTGCAGTCTCTTACAGGTCTAAATGTCCTGTCATTCACCCAGACCTTGTGCTCCTTGACATTTATCCCCAGGAGGTCAAAACCTATGTCCACACAAAATCCAGCATGTGAATACTTAGAACAGCTTCATTCATAATTGCCAAAAATTGGCAGAAACTCAGATATCCTTATATTAAGTGTATTGATTAAAAATACACAGGGGTGTATCCATGTGGACAAAAAGACACAGGTGAATCTGAAATCATTTTGCTCAGTGACAGAAGCCAATATGGAAAGCATACATGCAGTGTGTTCCCATTTATATGATGTTATGAAAAATTTAAAGGTAAAGATGTAGTAAATACTCATGGTTGACAGTGGAGGGCAAGGACTAGGTGGATAAGGTACAACTCTTTTGTATGATACTCTGAGTGTGCATACATGACAGGGAATTTGTCAAAATTTATTGAGCTTGATGGCACAAAAGGTGAATTTTAATATATACAAATTTTAAAGTTATTTAGGGGGTTGGGGGACCCCTGAATGGAATACAGAACATGAGAAAAGAGCCTGCTGTTTTATAAATGTATGAAACAACCCCATGATGAAGTTGGAAAGATAAGGAGCTGATGTAAGCAAACAAATGGTTAGTGAGCTCAGACAAGGCAAAATGACTGGACATATTACTGCCTCAGCTCGACAAGGTTAGTTTTCACGGGTGTATGTTAATGACTCAGTGTGTATATGGGAATCACATAGTTAGTGAACAGTTGACAGATGGGAGTAAGGGTTCTCTTGGAGTGGAAGGTTTGATTAGGGAGAGGTTAGAATGATTTGTGTGATAGTGGATTAGAGTTGAGAGTCAGCATGAGCTAATGTTTAACGTACACACACAAACACACACACACATATATTTACACATAAACAAGTTGCAAGCATTTGAATCTGCTTACTCCGCAACCTAGAAGCTGTGTCTCAGCTTCCAGTTCCCTCCTAGTGAAGCGAACCAGGGTGATTTCAAAATAGCAAGTGGGAGGGACAGTGACTTAAAAGGAACTTGACAGTAAGGAAACTTGGCCAATGCCACTTCGGACAGGTTGTCAAGGTTGATAGTACATACCCTGGAGATAATATGAAGAGAATCGTTCTTTGCTTCCGTTGCTCCGTGACCTCCCCCCGCCCCTGCCCACCCCGCCGCGCCATCCATAACTCAGTATGTAAGGGAGAAAATAATTAGACAAATCCCACTTGACAGTTGACAAAATAACAGGACCATTTCTCCTCAAAACAAGCAAAACCTGAGAGAGTCAGTCTAGAAGACTCTAAATAGACATGACAATTGAATATAACGGGGCACCCTCTGTGGGATCTCCAAACGGCAGTAGAACATCAGGAGAAAAGTAGAAATCTAAGAAAATCATAGGCTTTAATTAATAACTAATGTATTGGTATTGATTAAATGTGTGACAAATATGCCATACTAATGCAAGATGTTAATAATAGGTAGAATGTGGTGTAAGGTATTTGGGAAGCTTCTATGCTATCTTCACATCTTTTATAAATCTAAAACTATTCTAGAATACATTTTTTAAATTTTTATTTAATTATTTTTAGAAAGCGGGGAAGGGAGAGAGGCAGAGAGGGAGAGAGACATCAATGTATGGTTGCCTTTCACCTGCCTCCTGCTATGGACCTGGCTGGAGACCTGGGTTGCAACCTTGTTAAGTGCCCTGGCTGGGGAATCGAACCTGTGACCTTTGGGTTCACAGGCCGGCGCCTTATCCACTGTGCTACCAGCCAGGGCTAGAATACATATTTCAAAACGGAAGTTAAAGTCATTCAGTGTAATTCATTACAGTAACATGAGAGAGGAAACATCAGATGATCTTAAAAGAAAAACATTCAATAAAATACAGAACCCATTTCTTAACTCTCATGGGAACTAGTGATTGAATATTTATTTAAAAATGAGATAGCCCTGGCTGGTGGCACAGTGGATAAGGCGCTGGCCTGCATACCCAAAGGTCACTCGTTTGATTCCCAGCCAGCACATAACCAGGTTGCGAGCCAGGTTGCGAGCCAGGTCCATAGCTGGAAGCAGATGAAAGGCAACTATACATTGATGGTTCTCTCCTTTGCCTCTCCCCCTTCTTTCTCTAAAAATAATAAAATCTTTTATTTTAATGAGATAAATGGTATTTCCAAAAGAAATCAATTGCAAAATCACAGATACTGGAGATACCGCCTGAGATTGGCACTAAAACAGAAAATTTCTGTCATCACTTTCATTAAACATTATACTGGATGTCCTAATATTGTATAATAATTCGTAGGAAGGAATAAACAATGTATAAGGATTAGAAATGATGGGTATAATTTTATTTACAAAGTAGTGTATATATGTGTTAGTGTATGTTTATCTATAGTTATCTACCTGTCTTCCCCCAAATCTGAACATAATCAATAAAGGAAGGTAATTGAGCAAAGTTATATTAATAAGTAAAAAAGTATGATAAATATGTTTGTGAAATGAAAATTAAGAAATATGACATCTTCAGGAACATCAGAAACAGTGGTTACATATGAAAAGATAACACAATAATATGAAACCTGATTGAAAGTAAATAATACCTACAAACGAGGTAACATAACATTCAGATTGGCAG
Organism: Noctilio leporinus; assembly: GCA_004026585.1. Taxonomy (NCBI): domain Eukaryota; kingdom Metazoa; phylum Chordata; class Mammalia; order Chiroptera; family Noctilionidae; genus Noctilio; species Noctilio leporinus. The sequence goes on from PVIW01002613.1 coordinate 194,922, forward strand.
GTTGAATTACAGATCAGTGTTAATTCTGTCCCAAATTCATGGTAGAGATTTGATGCAATGGCATTCCAAATAATCCCATTGGGCTTTTTGTTTGTTTGTTTTTGGAAGTCATCAGCCTGATTTCAGGACGTATATAGGATGCAAAGGGGGGTAAGGTCATCTTGAAAAGGAACAAAGTTTCATGAATTACACGACAAAATTGCACAGACATAAGGTTACTACAGTTAAGACTGTACTGACAAAAGATTGAAAACTAGCCCCAAGGGGTAAGAACAGAGACCCCCAGACAGACCTACAGACCTGTGATGAGTTCATTTATAATGAAGGGGCCACTGTGGGACAGTGAGGAAATGGCAGTCTGTTTAACAGTGCTAGGAATGTCAGGCATCAACGTGAACAAAATGGCCAAGTCTAAAACCACACAGAGCAGTTGTCTAGGAGCAACATGGACATATGTGAAATGGGCAAAATGGCATTTTCTTGAGCATAACATTGGAGAATATCAATCATCAGTTGGGGGCAAGGAAAACATTCAGATTAAATACCAATAGCTTTGACCCTAAAGGAAAAACAATGGTGAATTTTTACATCAAAATTTAAAGTTTGTTTGTCAAATGTATATTGAATGAAAGACTTGTTTTTAAAAATAGTTTACAGTTCAAAGACTCAGAAAGAAGACTTTGAGAGAGGTATTGGGTTGGCCAAAAGTTTTTTTTCTTCGTAAGATGGCTCTAGTAATGCTTAGTTGTCTTGAACTTGATTTGAAACAATTTTGTTAGATTGTGTTATGACAGCTGTCATATCATGGATTTTTTAAAAACTTGTCAAAATTGGTGAATTTTGCATATACATTTTAATATTGAAGATGGAAGAAAATATTCAACATTTTTGGCTTAGGACACCTTATTATTTCAAGAAAGATAAAATCACAACTGAAATACAGATTTTTGTTCGGTGTATGGAGAAGGTGCTGTGATGGATTGAATGTGTCAAAAATGGTTTGTCAAAAAAAAAAAAAAAAAGTGGTTTGTGAAGCTTTGTGCTGGAGATTTCTTGCTGGGTGATGCTCAATAGTCAGATAGACCAGTTGAAGTAGATGACAATCAAATCAAGATACTACTTGAAAACAATCAACATTTTACCACATGGGAGATAGCTGGCATACTCAAGGTATCCCACTATCACCAATAAAGCTATTGGTGAAAGTGAAAAATGTGTCTTTTGTGGAAAAAACTAAACTGTACTTTTTGGCCAACCCAATACATCCCAAAGGAGGAGGTATAAGCACATGAAGCAGTTATTAGCCATAAGGAAAAAGCAATAAACACCTGCTTAGAATCCATGAAAATTTTCAAATCTCATTATGTGTGTTGAGAATGCCCTTAGTGCCTGCTAACGTACTCTCAGACACACAGTACACTAAAGTTCATATTTTCTCCAAAATACATACACAAGAGGGAGTTGGGGTTCAAATAGCTTTTCAGTGGAACATTTGCTTCAGCAGATTCCTGACCATGAAGCTGACCCTTGCAAAACGTGGATATGAACTGCACAGGCCAATTGGGGAAAAGTCCACATATGATTGGACCCTACAGTTCAATCCCACATTGTTCAAGGATCACTAATTTCAAACAGACCTTTGGACTAATCAAAAATAGCGTTAGAAACTTAGGTTAATTTTTTTAAGGAAACTTGGATATTATTATGGCTAATTCTTCATGAGTGACTCAGAAGATAGGAGCCTCATGAGAAAAACTTTTTTTACCCAAGTTTTGCCTTAAATTGAGAGATCTTGTGATTCCATGGTATTATGTCTATGGTGCATAATTGGCTAGATCTAAATTCATATCTAGACCAATTCATTTTTGGTACATTGTTTTGAGTTTGCCAAGGTGTTGGGATAGTTGGGTGTCATAAACGAGTGACTTAGAATGGAAAAACCTTGGCACCTGGAGTCAAACAATTTTGCACATGTCTAAGAAAATTAAATTTATAAGCAGCCTGATCCCTGATATGTACCTTTTATTTTTTTTAAGGGGGGGAAATCTGTGCTATAAGTAATGCCATGTTTTTCTGCTCTGCCTTTCTGGAGGATACAGCCAAGGGCTGGTTAACAGTAAGATGTTGTTTCTATACAAAAGCTCCTGATGAGTTCTTGAGGCCAATGTATCCAAGCCACTTTGACTTGACTGTTCGGTGAATCACTGGTCTATACACAAAGGGATGAGGCCATTTATGAGTAAGGACAATAAATGTCTCATATGGAGATCAGAGGAACACTTGAGTAATGCAGACATAAGAGTTTTAAAAAAGGTTTTTATTTTTAGAGAGAGGGGAAGGGAGAGAGAAAGAGGGAACAAAACACCAATGTTAGAGAGAAATAATGACCTATTGCTTCTCACATTCATCCTGAGGATGGAACCCATAACTCAGGCTTGTGCCCTGGACCGAGGATCAAATTGGCAACCTTTTGCTTTGTGGGATGACTCCCAACCCACAGAACCACAATGATCAGGATATGTATAGTATTCATCTTTGAGTACTGTCCTCGCCTCAGTGAAAAAAGCAAATGGGTGAGGTGACCCTTTATCCCACTCCTCATGGGGCACCACTCAGTCCCTAGTTGTCCTGCAGTAAATCTCTCAGATCTTAAATACACTTGGGACCAAAGATTAAGGAGACCTTCCCTTGTAAAAGGTTTCAGGACAAAAAAGTTATAGGTGCGGGGCTACTGTGGTTTGAGTGAATGATGAGATTTTTCTCTTGATGAGGTGTAATTACATAAAAATTATGCTCAATAGGATTTCACAGGGACCCAGCAGAGGTAAAGTCTCAGATGGAGGAGGGGGGATGGGCATTCATCACTTAATTAGAATAGAGATTCTACTCCTGGAGAGCTTCAAATAATGAATTTTTTGTAAGAAACTTGTTTCATCTACATCTGTTGCCTTCCAAGTGAGCGACACTTTTATATTAACCCCATTTGGATGCTTCCTTCTCATAATTTTTGGAAATTGTATGTCTCTTCTTTTTTCACCTCGTATGTTGCAGAAAATATGACTTCCAGGAAATGCGTCATTACATGGATTAAGGCTGCCTTTGCTAACTGAGAAATCCCAAGTCAACTTTTGAACTAGTCAAAACTTGTTTCTAGGGAATGCTGGTTCATTATGATGGGTTCTTCTCTATGAGCGATGTATATGATTCAAACCTTATCAAAAGAATTTTACTTCCCACTTAAGCTTGCTTAGTTGAATGTTGACCAGGTTTTGTGATTCAATGGTATCATTTCTATGGTGCCATATTTGTTTGGGTCTAAGTGCCCAAACGGACAAATTCAACCCTGTTCTATGATTTCAGGTTTTCAATGTGTTATATTTGTGAATTATTTTGGACTAGGAATATGCAAGGATCCTGGGAATTGCAGCCAGAGAACTGAGATCAGCTGTTTCCTTGCCTGTGGATGTAAAACTAGATAAAATTAGGAGCTTCGTGGTATCTTGTTAATATTTTAGGAATAGTGCTCAAGAGGTGCCATTTTCATGTCTGACTACTACCTATTTGTGTTATCTTAGATAGGGGCTCCTGAGGAAGAGGACTTGTGGCCTCCTCACCGGGGACATGTTTCAGCTACCCAAACTACTGTCTCAGAATCTACTGAAACTTCAGTCCACTTTGGAATAAGGGTTTAAGGATGGCAGCTCTGATTAGAAGTTTCAGGATCAAATAGATGTCTAAGGGGGTTGGCATGGTCAGGGCATGAGGAGATTTGATGACGTAGAAATTATTCTGGCACCAGCATGGGTGTTTTTGGAAGAGGATATCGGAGTGTCACAGGTTATATGAAAGATAGCTATGGAAGCAGATTTGATTGAGAGCAAAGACCAAGTTGTCATTGCAAATTTGGATAAGCGACTGTGTCTTAGAATGCTAACATCAGATTGGACAGTAGCTTCCTGAGTAACTTGGAAAAAAGGTGATAAAATCCAGTCATGCTACAATGACTACAATGTCATAGAAACCACCTATGTTTCATTTCATTTAGGAGAATATCAGTTCTGACCTTTTGTAATTCCAGGACTCAAAGGCCTGTTCGAATGTATGTAGGACTTGTGGAACGACTGAAAGTAAATCTATATGTCCTTTTCCTCAGACAAGATGTGCCAGCCTGAGAATGATATTCAAGTGCTCTGGAAAGATCCACAAAGAGTTCTTCAGGGGCTGTGCAGTATACTTAAACCATTTTTACTTTTGAATTACAATTCAATACCATCCTTTATTAGTTTCAGGTGTGCAACATATTGGGTAAATATTTATATAATTTATGAGGTAATCTGATAAGTTTAGTACCCCCAGCACCATAGTTATTGTTATTATTGAGTATATTCCATGCCTTCCTTTATATCCCAGGACAGTTTTGTGACTATCAATTTGTATTTCTTAAAACCACTGGCATCCCTCAGCCTGTTCGCTGTATCTGCGAGTCTGTTTTCCTGGTTGGTTTTATGTTGTCCCTTCGGTTCGGCATGAAATTGTATGGTATTTGTCTTTCTCTGAGTCCCTTGTGTCACTAAGCATTATGTCTTCTAGGTCCATCCCAGCAGTTGCAAATGGTAAGATTTCATTGTTCTTAAGGCTGAGTAATGTTCCATTGTATAGATGTACTGCTTCTTTATCCACTCATCTACTCATGGGCACTTGCATCCTTCCGCATCTTGCCTATTATAAATATCGCTGCAATGAACCTGCGTGCATATAACCTTTTCCAATTAGTGTTTAGGTTTCCTTGGCTCTTGGCTAGTTTCGTTCTGTTAGTGGCAATTGCGTTCCTTGCAGGCTGTCCCGCCCCTCTGGCGTTAGGACTCCAGGAGCTCCCTGATTGGTTAAAACATCCTCCGGAGGAGGAGCATCTGGGCGGGGCACCCTGTGGCCTAGTCTCCGGGCCTCCCAGCTCCAGCCTAGTGCGCCTGCGCCGGCGCAGGGGCACTTGGGTAGATCCCAGCTCTCTCCGTTTCCGACAGGCACTTCCGGCAAAGTTCTGCGCGGGAAGCTCCCCACTTCCTCCGTGTGAAACAGCCAGGCTGTGGGCAGAGTCAAGTCTCCAGCTCCCGCATCTTCTCTGGGCAGGGCAGCCTCGCAGGGGCGGCGGGTGCTGCTGTGCTGTGAGCTTTTTCGGGGAGACGAGGCCCAGCAGCAGGCGGCCAGTCGGGAGCCTTAAGCAGCAACCTGCGGTACCTGCCAGCGGCCTCCAGGTGAGCGGGCTCGTGGGGTGCGCGCTGTGGCTCTGGCTCTGCTGTTCCCACTGGGTGTAGTTGCAGGGGGTGCTGGGGATGCGTTTCAGCGCCCTCAGGTGAGCCAGGGAACCTGGGTGAAGGTCCTACCTGCCATGCTGTCCACATTCAGAAGTGTAAGCCCGGGCGCTCACCTGTGCGTCCAGTCCTGCGGCCAAGGCTGCCTCTGTGTGGTCTCCGCCCATTGCTTGTTGTGCAGAGACTTCAGTGGGCTCACAGTATCTCCTGGGGGGAGTTTCTCTAAACACAAGTGTTGGTATGATGTACTCTTGTGAGGGGACGAGATCACAGTCCGTCTGTACCACCATTTCGACCAACACCCCATATATATATATAAAATTATTCAATTGATTATTCATTGTCTCCTTTGCTGTGTAGGGGCTTTTCATCTGATGTCACCCCACTTGTTTGTTTTGGCTTGTGTAGCTTTTGCTTTTGGTGTCATAGCAATAAAAAAGAAAAATCTGGATTTGGCTGGTGGCTCAGTGGATGAAAGCCTGCCTTTGAACACAAAGGTCGCTGGTTTGATTCCCAGTCAGGTCACATGCCCAGGTTGCTAGCCAGGTCTCCAGTCTGTAGCTGGAGGCAGGTGAAAGGCAACCATATATTGATGTTTCTCTCCTTTTCTTCCTCTCTCCCTTCCCCTCTCTCTAAAAATAATGAATAAAATCTTAAAAAAAAATATTTGCCCAGACCAGCAGGCAAGGTGCTTCCCCCTATGTTTATAGTTTCAGGTCTTCATTTAAGTCTTTATTTTGAGTTAATTTTTGTATATGTTGTAACATATGAGTACATTTTTTTTTTGCATATGGATATCCAATTTTCTTTTTTTATTATTTAATTTTATTGTTGTTGTATTACATCCATCACCTTTTTGCTCCCCTGTGTCCCCCTGGATATCCAATTTTCCGGCATTATTTATTGAAGAGACTTTTTCCTATTTTGCACTCATGGTGTCCTTGTTTGAACATTAGTTGACCATGTATTTGTGGGTTTATTTCCAAGCTATTTCATTGGTCTTTGTGCTTGCTTTTTTTAGATGTTACTACTTTTAGAGAAAGGGGGAGAGAGACACAGACAGACAGACAGACAGAGATCAATGAATATATGGTTGCCTTTTACCTGCCTCCAGCTACGGATCTGCAATCCTGGTTATGTGCCCTGGCTGGGGAATTGAACCATCGACCTTTGGGTTCACAGGCTGTCACCTTATCCACTGTGCCACCAGCCAGAGAATATGTGCTTGCTTTTATGCCAGTGTTGGAATTACTATAATTTAGTAATATAGTTTGAGGTCTCCAGCTTTAATATTCTTCCTTGACATTTCTTTAACTTTAGGGTTCTTTTTTTGGTTCCCTGTGACTTTTTTAAGATGGATTTATTTTTATTTCTGTGGAAGATGTTACTGGAATTTTGATAGAAATTGCATTGAATCTGAAGATCTATTTGGGTCATGTGGGCATTTTAGCAATATTTATTAACATAAGATGTTTTCGTATAATTACGTCATCAATTGCTGTCATCAGTGCTTACAGTTTTCATTTACAGTGCAGATCTTTTACTTAACTTGGGTCGGTTTATCCCTGTGTATTTTATTATTTTGGAGCTGTTGTAAATAGGATTGTTTTATTTATTTTTTTTTAATGGAGAACTCATTGTGCAGAGAAGCACCTAAATTTTGCATGTTGATTTTGTATGATGGCTGTTAGTAGTTAGTAGTACTTAGTTGTCTTTAAGTTCATTTAAAACCATTTTGTTAATTTATTTTGATAGCTCATAGCAGTGTGCATTTTTTAAAAATCAGTTGGTGAATATTTTGTATATCCATTTTAATATTGAAAGTGGAAGAAAATACTCAACGTTTTGGGCTTATTATGCTTTATTATTTCAAGAAAGGTAAAAACACAACTGATAAGCAAAAAAGATTTGTGCAAAAGGTGCTGTGACTGATGGAACATGTCACAAATGGTTTGCAAAGTTTCTGGGTACTGTTGGCATTTTGACCAAATAATTCTATGCTATGAGGCTGTCTGGTGCATTGAAAGATGTTTAGCAGCTCCCTGGCCTCTATGCACTAGAAGCTGATAGCAAGAAATAGCCAACACACTCGAAATATCCAACTCAATAAAGTTATTGTTGAAAATGACTTTTATTTCATGGGAAAAACTAAGCAGACTTTTGGCCAATTCAATATATTGTTGAGGATATTAGCATGGATATTCATAGAGGATAATAGCATGTAGTTTTTATTTCTTATAATATCTTTGTCTAGCTTTGATATTAGAGTGATTTTATCTTCATAGTATAAGTATGAGCATGTTCTCACTTCTATGGATTTTTAGGAGAGTTAAAGAATGGTGGAGTTTTTTCTTTTTTTTTAAGATTTTATTTCATTATTTTTAGAAAGAGGGGAAGGGAGAGAGGCAGAGAGGTAGAGAGGGAGAGAGACATCAATGTATGGTTGCTTATCACCTGCCTCCAGCCACAGACCTGACTGGAGACCTGGTTTGCCACCTGGTTATGTGCCCTGGCTGGGGAATCGAACCTGCGACCTTTGGGTTCACAGGCCGGTGCCTTATCCACTGTGCTACCAGCCAGGGCTGGAGTTTTTTTCTTTTTTAATGTTTAGTAAAATTTACCAGTTATGTCATCTTGTGTTGGGCTTTTATTTTAGGGAAGTTTTTTGATTACTAAGTCAATCTTCCTATTTGTTATTGATCAGAGTTTTAAATTTTTTGATGATTTATTCTTGGTAGGTTATATTTCTAGTAATTTTTTGTTTCTTCGAGGTTATCCAATTTGTTTTTATAGTGGGGTGGCCAAAAAGTTCGTTCACGTTTTTTTGTAAAATAAAACACGTTTCATTTTCATAAGTAATTTTATTGTTCTGGATATGTTGAGTACATCATCTGTCCCCATATTGTCTTCTAGTGGGGAGAGGACATGGGTGCTGCTGAATATCTTACATTGCATAAGACAGCCCCACAGCAGAGAAATATTTGGCCAAAATGTCAATTGGACTAAAAGTTTGCAAACCACTTTTGACACACTGGATCAGCCATAGCACCTTCTCTATACACTGCACACTATTTTTTTTCTTTTTTCTTTTTTTCTTTTTTTTGCGTTTCAGCTGCATTTTTACCTTTCTTGAAATAATAAAGCATAATATGCTGAAAATGGTACACATCTTATTGCATCTTCAATATTAAAAATGGTTGCACAAAAATTTACCAATTTTGATGTTATTTTTAAATGCATGCCGATATAACAACTGTCACATGGTACAATCTAACACTTGTTTTGAATGAAGTGAAAGACAACTAAGCTCTAATAGAGCCATTGTACAGAAAAAAACTACTAAACATTTCAGCTAACTTGTATACTTTTTATAATTATAATCTACAATCCTTTGTATTTCTGTGCTGTCAGTGGTAACGTCCCCTCTTTTAGTTATAATTTTATTTACTTAAGCCTTCTCTATTTTTTTCTTAGCTAGCCTAGTTGAAGATTTGTCAGCGATGTTAGTCTTTTCTTAATATAAAGTCAAATATTTTACATTTTCTATTTTTTACTAGTCTCTTTCATTTATTCCTGCTCTGATCTTTAGTATTTCCTCCCCTCAGCTTATTATGAGTTTAGTATTTTTTTCTAGTCTCCTGAGGTATAAAGTTATTTGACCTTACTTTATTTGAGATCTTTATTTTTTCTTAATGTAAAGATTTTTTTGTTTTTTTTTTTTTTTTTTTTTTTTTTTTTTTTTTTTTTTGCTATACACTTTCCTCTTAGGACTGTTTTTTTACTGCATCTCATAAGTTTTGGTATATTGCTTTATTTATTTTTTTCAAGGGATATTTTTACTTCTCTTTTGATTTCTTCATTGATCCATTAGTGATTCATAAGTATCTTTTATTTATTTATTTATTTCAATGTATGGTTGCTTTTCACCTGCCTCCAGCCACAGACCTGACTGGAGACCTGGTTTGCAACCTTGTTATGTGCCCTGGCTGGGGAATTGAACCTGCGGCCTTTCGGTCCACAGGCCAGCACCTTATCCACTGTGCTACCAGCCAGGGCCCATAAGTATCTTTTAAATTTTCCACTTATGTGTTATTTTTTTCAACATTTTTTTCTGTCAATTGATTTCTAGTTTTTTATACCATTGTGGTTAGAAAATATGCATGATAATCTCAATTATCTTGAATTTGTTAAAACATGCTTTGTAGTGTAACATGTGATCCATCCAAGAAAATATTCTGTGTGTACCTAAGAAGCTTGTGTATTCTGAAGATGTTAGATAGAATGTCCTGTGTATACTTGTTAGGTCTTATTAATTTTCTCTTCACAATTACCCATTAATGAAATGGGTTATTAAAAATCAGACTGTTACTCTATTGTTTATTTTAGTCTCCTATCAGTGTTTGCTGTGTTTATCTACATTCTGTGATATTGGGTGCATATCTTTATACTTGATAAATCTTCTTAAAGAATTGGCCCTTTTATTATTAGTCTCTTGTTACAGTCTTTTTGTTTTAAAGTCTATTTTTGTCAGCTTAAGTATAGCCATTTCTGCTGTCTTTGGTTCTCAATTGCATGAAATACCACCTTCTTCCCTTTCTTTGCAGCTTATATATGTCCTTGAATCCAGGATGAGTCCTGTAGATAGCGTATGGTTGGGTCTTGTTATTTTATCCATTTAGTTACTCTATGCCTTTTAACTTGAGTTTAGGTTATTTAAATTGCAAGTAACTATTGATAGGAGAGGGCTTACTTTTGACATTTTAATTGTTCTTTGTCCAACTTTTACTTCTGTCTTTGTGATTTGACGACTTTTTATAGCTTATGGTTTGTTTATTTTCTCTTCAGCTTTTGTGTATCTACTTTAGGTTTTTTTCTTTGTGGTTGCCATGGGGCTTGCCCTGAACCACTTGATTGTTGTAACAAACTCCAAGTTAACTTCAACTGTATACAAAAACTCTACACTTTTCTTTGCCCTCCACACTTTGTATTATTAATGTCAGAGTTTATTTCTTTCAAAAAATGTGATTGCATTTAAAAGGTTTTGAGGTTATAGTTATTTTTAATACTTTTATCTTTTGTCTTTTACCCTAAGGTTAAAGAGATTAATGTGCCATTGTACAGTGTTGTATTATTCTGTGTTCATCTATATCTAATTGGCTGTTGAACAACAAAGGTTTGAATAGGTCCACTTATGTGCGTATTTTTTAAATGTGTGTTGTTCAAGGGTCAACTGTACTTACTTTTCCAAGTGAGGTATTTATTTTTATGTTTCGTGTTTCCACTTAGTGTGTTTATTTCAACTTAAAAAGATTTCTTAAATACTTCTTGTAAAGCAGATTTGCTGGTGGCAAACTCTTAGAAAGTCTTTCCTTCATTTTTAAAGGACAGTTTGTCCATGTTTAATATTCTTGGTTGGCAAGGGTTTTTTTATTCTTTTCCTCCTTTTTAAAAAAATATTTTATTTATTTTTAGAGAGAGAGGAAGGGGAGAAAGAGAAGGAGAAAAATATCAATGTGTGGTTGCTTCTTGCACGCCCCTGAAATGGAGATCTGGCCCACAGTCCAGGCATGTGCCCTGACAGGAATCAAACTCTGACCCTTTGGTTCTCAAGCCGGTGCTCAATCCACTGAACCACACCTGCCCGGGCTTCCCTTTCCTTATAGCATGCAAGATTTCTGCTGAGAAATTCATTTGTTGTCTTACGGGAATTCCTTCATATGTGATAAGTGGCTTATTTCTTGCTGCATTCAAACTTTGTGTCTTTTTGACCTTGATCATTTAATTACAATACATCTTTTACTTCAATCTGTTTATAGAGATTTTTAGAGTTCATGAATTCATTTCTCCCCGCAAATTTAAAAGTTTTTTCAGCCATTCTTTCTTTCTTTAAATTTTAATTTTTTTCAATAACAGATTACATTCAGTATTATTCTGTGTTAGTTTAAGGTTTACAGCATAGTAGTTGGACATTCATGTACTTTACAAGGTGGTCTCCACCCTATATGTCAGGTACCCACCTGACACCAGATATAGATACTACTATACTATTGACTACATTTCTTTTCCTGTTATTTACACCCCTATGTCTATTCTATAACTACTGATTTGTATTTCTTAATCCCTTCAGCTTCTCCGCTAGTCCATGAATTGGACTAGCTGGTTACCCCTCTGGTAACCAGTGGTCAGTTTTCTGTTCCAATAAGCCTATTTCTGTTTCATTTTCAAAAATTCCTTTAGGGTTCACATATAGTGAAATTATATGATGTTTGTCCTTGTTTGACTTATTTCTGTTAGCATAACACTTTTTAGGTGTGTCCATACTGTAGGTAAAATTTTATTATGTTTTTTATGGCCAAGTAGTGTTCTATTGTGCGTAAGTATAACAACTTTTTTTAAAATTTTTATTGTTGTTGTATTACATCCATCCCCTTTTTCCTCCTCTCTGTCCCCCTCCCCACCCACCCATTTCCCCCAAAGTCAATCCCACCTGTTGTCCATGTCCATGGTTCCCCCATACTAGGTTCTTATCTAAGCTGTTCCCCTTCATTGCTTCTGCCTCCCCTCTCCCCCCAACCCCTTTCCCCCTGACCACTGAAGGCCTATTCACTGTATTCATATATTTGGTTCTGTTTTGCTTATTGTTAGTTTTGTTCATTATTGTCCTGTAATGGGTGAGATCATATGGTATTTGTCCTTCACTGACTGACTTATTTCACTAAGCATAATACCCTCCAGTTCCATCCATGTTGTTGCAAAGGGTACAAGTTCCTTCTTTCTTTCTGCTATATAGAATTCCATTGTGTAAATGTACCAAAGTTTTGTGATGCAATCATCCACTGATGGGCACTTAGGCTGTTTCCAGCACTTGGCTATTGTAAATAGTGCCGCTATGAACATAGGTGTGCATAGGTTCTTATGAATTGGTGTCTCAGGATTCTTTGGGTATAGTCCAAGTAGTAGAATTGCTGGATCAAAAGGCAGTTCCACTTTTATTTATTTATTTATTTTAAAAATACACATTTTATTTATTATCTTTCAAGAGAGGGGAAGGGAAGGAGGCAGAGAGGCAAAGAGACATCAATGTATGGTTGCCTTTCACCTGTCTCTAGCCACGGACCTGGCCTGGAGACCTGGCTTGCAACCTGTTTATGTGCCCTGGCTGGGAATCGAACCAGTGACCTTTGGGTTTGCAGTCCAGCTCCTATCCACTGAGCCACCAGCCAGGGCTAAGGCAGTTGCATTTTTAGTTGTTTTGTTTGTTTGTTTGTTTGTTTTTTTAAGATTTTATTTCATTATTTTTAGAAGGAGGGGAAGGGAGAGAGGCAGAGAGGGAGAGAGACATCAATGTATAGTTGCCTTTCACCTGCCTCCAGCCACAGACCTGACTGGAGACCTGGTTTGCAACCTTGTTATGTGCCCTGGCTGGGGAATCGAACCTGCGACCTTTGGGTTCGCAGGCCAGCACCTTATCCACTGTGCTACCAGCCAGGGTTGCATTTTTAGTGTTTTAAGGAAACCCCATAGTGTCTTCCACAGTGGCTGCACCAGCCTACATTCCCACCAACAGTGCACGAGAGTTCCCTTTGCCCCATATCCTGGCCAACACTTGTTGTTTGTTGATTTGTTGATGATTGCCATTCTGACAGGTGTGAGGTGGTATCTTATTGTGGTTTTAATTTGCATCTCTCTGATAACTAGTGATGTTGAGCATTCTTTCATATGCCTCTGGGCCCTTTGTATATCTTCCTCAGTGAGTTGTCTGTTCAGGTCCTTTGCCCATTTTTTAATTGGGCTGTCTGTCTCCCTGGTGTTGAGTCGCATTAGTTCTTTATATATTTTGGAGATCAGTCCCTTGTCTGAGGTATCATTGGCAATTATGTTTTCCCATACAGTTGGTT
>PVIW01002614.1:8434-207953 GCA_004026585.1 Noctilio leporinus
GGGGGGGGGGGGGGGGGTGCGCGTGCAGGGGTCTCCCATTCAGCCTCTTTCCTTAATGACCTGTCCAGAGCTGGTATGCACCTGTCTGGGCTGGTGGAGGTTCATGCCCACAGGATATTTGCTTCTCTGTTGCTGCTCTGGGCTCTGTGCCAGGCAGACTCTGGCACACAACCCAGCCGAAGCCAGAGTGCAAAGAACTGAGGACAGGACAGGTGCTGCATGTCAACAGCAGGAGGGAGGCAGAAAGCGCTCTGCTCTGGTGGATACCGGCGCAGACTGCCAAACGCCTGCAATGAGAGGAGTGTGAGAACACAGGTGCGACACGCAGGGTGCAGGCGGCCTCGCGCTGAGCAGGACCGGGAGGAGCTTTCCTGGGAGAAGCTTGTGTGTTTGTGTGTGTGTAAGAATGTGTTTGTGGTATGGGTGATTGAGTGTGGGCAACGTGTTGTGAGAACGCTGGGTGGATGCAAATGTGTGCGTGAGCTGTCTGTACCTAAGATGTAAATAGATGGCAAAGAGGCCGATGCCATAAGCCACAGACAAAATCTTTGTAGACAGATGCTTTCGGCATAAACCCGTGTGTGTTGTATAGATGTGCAGTCGATATTTGTGTTTGGTCCAGAATTCTGTGTATTTAAAAATGTGCGTATGCAGATGAGTATTGTGTGTACTTGTACATGGGTGTGTTATGTATATATATATCAGTCTGAGTGCACTTTTGGCCAAGTCTGGGGACAGGGTACTGGTGTGAGACAATAACAGATTCCTATTTCTCTATAGGCCCGGGATTATCTCCCATGGTCTGTTAAAATGTATCCGGAGTGAAATCCTAAAGGTCTAGATAAATTAAATAAGGCTTTGAGCTTCAACACTATCCACTCACTGCTCACCTCCAAGCCACCCAAAGACACCTCTCTGATGGGTCCCACTACTAACAGGAACCTGTGGCCCAAAAGCTGGGCCATTCTAGAGATGGTCTTTCTTAGCCTCCCTCCCTCTGCCCTCACTGAGCAGCAGGGCCTGCCGTTCAACCCGAACAGGCCATACTGGCTCCACTCCACAGAGCTTTGTCACAAACGCCCCGCTTTCCCACCCAGGACCTAGAGGGGTTGGATGGAAGGCCCAGGTAAGTTTCCCACTACCTCGTCCTCTCCTGAAAGCAGCTTGCTCTCACAGGCCCCCTCTGCTCCGGGGCTGACATTCCTTCTTTGCTCATTTCTCTCTGCTTTTGTCTAATATGGTGCAGGAGGCTGCTGAAGCTGACAACAGAATTACCTGGAATGCTAGCTACTGTCAATCTCCATTAGGGGCCCAGGGAGACAACAGTCAAAGCGGCAAGACACCTTGGTGCTCTTAGGTAACAGAGCTCACCCGTAAGAGCAAACAAACAACCTCTTCCCTAGACTCTCATCCTGGGCTGATGAGTCTACCTGGCCTCCAGACTGGGCTGTAGTGTCTACCTCACCCAGCCATACCAAGGAGCTAGGACTAGGGAGAGGAATGCACCTCACTGTGGGAGGTACTTGGACATCAGCTAGTGTTTCCCTTCTCCTTCCCCAGAAGACCTGCCTATTGGCATAACAACCCTTCCATCAATGGCTTGTGGAAAGTCCAAAGCCTTTCTATAATTTCCAGGTCTGTGAGCTGAGTCCTGACAAATCAATGGAACCCAAGTAGGGGGTCAGGAGTCATGGGCACCTCTGGTTTACTGCCAGTCAGAAGCACAGGTGACAACTGGAACTTGCGATTGGTACCAGAAGGGAGGAGGAAGACAACCTGGTGGGACAGAGCCCTTCACCTAGAGGATCTGATGCTGTCTCCAGATAGATTGTGTCAGTGTTGAGTTCATTGCTTGGAGGTGTAGGAAAAAAACACATATCTGAACTAGTGTCAGAATTGGAACACCATTGAGACACTCAGTCTTTTTCCTCAACTGACTCAAAAAGACTACTCAAAGGTTGGTTTTTTCAATGATGGTGCTAGAACAACTGGGCAAATATATGCAGAAAAATGACTTCATACTTTACATAAAAATTAACTCAAAATTAATTTTAAATAGTTCATGTGGATCCTTTTATATGTGGGTCATCTGTAAAACATAAAACTAAAACTCTGGAAGAAGTATAAAAGAAAATCTTTGTGACCTTGATTAGGCAAGGTGCTTTTTATAAGATTTTATTCATTTAATCTTAGAAAGAGGGGGGAAGGGAGGGAGAAAGAGAGGAAGAGAAGCACCAATCTACAAGAGATACATTGATCGATTGCCTCTCGCACATGCCTGGACTGACAACATAGGCATGCACCCTTGCTACTGGAACAAAGTAAGGTCCGGCTGCCTGTCAACTCCGAATGCAAAGTCTAGGGACAGAGGTTGGTGAGAAAGGAAAAAAGTTTTTATTCAAATGCTGAACATCTGAGAGAACAGGGAACTTCTTGACTCAAAGCTCATCTCCTCCACAAAACCCAGCTGTCCTCAGCAAGACCAAAACAAAAGACGGTGCCCAGAATTCCAGCTCCCTTTTAAAGTACCATCCTTTGGAGCCTGAGGCAGCTTCTAAATGGTTATGCAGGTAACTTAGCTTGTTCCCAGCTACTGCCCAGCTTCAGACTCCCTCCTAGAGGCTGCATGCGGAGCTAGTGCCACCATTGGCCATGTGGCTTCTGGGGCCTAAAGGACCCATGCTCCTGGGCTAGAGAGCATGCAAAGGCCTTGCAAATGCGCCACTGGGTCAGCAAGAGAGAGAGAAACTTCCTTCCAGAGGCCACAGATCACATGTTGGCTAAGGTCCCATGGCCCATGGGGAGGACAGCCCAGAACACTTTCCAAGTGCAGGTCCTGAGCAGCAAGCCAAGAGCAGGCAGAGATTTCTTTGTTCCCCTGGGTTTATATCAGCTGTGGGTGTGGGACAGGCCAGGTGCTTTCTCAGAATGACCAATGAACTTCCTAAACTTTCATGCACTTTGGTTGGGTCCACCTCCTAACCAGTCCCCTCCTTTTCCTGGCTGAACTGACCAGTCTCTTTGACTCAGCATGTCCCCTGCCACCATTTTAACTTCTATTGTGCATGTGCCTTGCTTCCTTGAGTCGCACTTCCAATCTGGTACTGGAAAGGAGGTATGAGGGCTTTTTCCCCCTCTTATCCTATTATCTTGCTAGCCTGGTGTGCTCACTGTAAGGACTTCCCCCTGCCACCAGGGGCAGGGGACAATGCACTCAGTTCAACGCAGAAGTGCTGTGAAGCTGCACATCCTTGCCACGGCCCCGGGCAGTTCACGAAGGTATTGTCTGGCCGCAGGCCATGCCCTCGGCGCCCCGTGGAGCATGGCTCAGTGTAGAAGTGTCGCCAGCGGTTTGGACAAAATGCCTATAATATCACCCTGATCAGGAATCAACCCTACCGCCTGTCAGCTTCCAGGATGACACTCAAACCCACTAAGCCACACGCCAGGGCACTATGAGCAGATTTTTCAAAAATAACAGAATGTTAGGGCTACCTAAAATAGACTACAAGCTAAGAAATAAACTGAATTATATTATAAATGAATCATATACCACCACTGAAAGGGATGGGAAATAAAAGAACTAGCCTAAGTAACTCTGGAAAACAGAACTGAATACTATAAATACAAACAACAAAAACAAAAACAAAAAAATCCCTGCAACAAGTACCATATTCTAGTCAGTAAAATTGCCTCTCACAGGAGTATCGGTTAGCAGTTCTGAAACTACTTCATGTGTGTGTTTACTAGGGTTTAATAAACAACTAAATATACTGATTTTTTTATTATTCACAGTTGTACATAAGCTAGGACAAGTGAAATGGGAAAACTGAAACAGGTAGTTAAATGGCCAAGTAGTTTATAGCCATCTAGAAAAACACAAAATCCTATTTTTCCTACCCAAGGACACTGAAGAATAAAGAGTTTATATTTCTCTTCTGGAACCAGAAGATAAATAGCTTAATCACCCTACTCATGGAGATGGATAACAGAAGTCCAATTAGTGCCATTTGTTCCAACCACACCCAAGGAGGGATGAAGTCCAAGGAATAAATCTCATTTGGATGCATCAGCATAAAGCTGGTGAATTTTCTATTGAGATTGTTCTCTAAGGCCTCCCCTAAACTCCCAGCCTTTAAAAAACAAGTACGAACACTCACGACAAAGACCCAGCTCAGGATGTCTCAGGAGCAGGCCCACGCCTTCCTTCCCATTCAGGTGAGCATCTTTACTTCTCCCTCCGAAACTCTAAGTGTCCCCATGAGACTTGCAACCAGGGGAGCATTGGACAGCGGCAGGTCATCCCAGGTTAAACCCCTAGACCAGTCTTCCAAGCCCAGCTTCACTGACTTTTCAGTAAATTGACACCAGCTCTGCTTTGGCTCACTCCTTTCCTATAACTTTTCTAGAGAGCACCACCTAGGCTCTCTCCTGTCGCTTCTTCTAGCCTAAGTTCTTGTTTCACTATCCCCAGTTTTAATAAACATACTCTCAAAATCACCTGGACTTGTGTGGTAAATCTCTCCTGCACTGAGCCAAGAACCCACACCCTACGAGCTAATTCAAGACAGGCCCACTCCGGGCCCAGTTGCTGTCCAATAACAATTGCTGTCTACAGAACGCTGAAAACATGAGTTGGCAAACACTGAACCATTGCTCCTCAGGGAAATACAGGGTTAGGTTCTTGCAAGCCCCTGGTCATAATGTTTTCGTCAATCTATCAACACATAACCTTTTCCTTTGTGTATTTCTTTTTAAAGACACCCAATTTAAAAGATATTATTGATTCATTAACATTGAACTCACAGCCAACAGCACTGTAACTCCTGCCTGAACAAGGCTTTCCTAATCGCATTTTCTCCACTTTACAGCCTCCTCACGCTTAGGAACATCAGATAGCGGTTCGGCCCTACTTTTGGGGGCCACGTTAAACAGTGAAATCACCCACAAAAAGGCAAAGAGTCACCTCATTGGACGATTACCCAGGCAACGTTTGTGTCCCTGAGGCTTTGAAAGGTCCCAACTCAAAATGGGAGGGTTTGGAGTAAGGAAAGTTTTATTAATCTCAAAGGCACCAATGGAGAAGATGGGAGACCTGCTAGTGCCTCAAATCCATCTTGCTCACTGGACTAAGTTAAAGGTTTTTCAGAGGTTGGGGGAGCAGGTATGTGGAAGTGCTGGGGGGCAAGTTTTAATTGGAGGACCTTAGAACTTGGCCTTGGATAAGATCTTCCTGGACAATGAAGTCTTTGCTTCTGAAATGGTTCGGGTGTTCTAGTCTGGTTATGCCCTGGTCCTTCGTTAGGGGGGTGGGGGGGCGGGGATTTTGGTTCCTGATGCAGCTGGAGGTCAAAGTTCTCCTGTTCTCCCCTCTGCAGGAGCTTTGGCTACATGATGGGTGGTTTTGGTCTGTTGCCTCTGAAAAGCAATTCAGGCCCTGGCTGGTGGCACAGTGGGTAAGGCGCTGGCCTGCGAAACCAAGGGTTGCTGGTTCAATCCCCAGCCAGGGCACATAACCAGGTTGCAAGCCAGACCTCCAGCCAACTCTGTAGCTGGAGGCAGGTGAAAGGCAACCAGACATTGATGTCTCTCCCCCTTTCTTCCTCCCTCCCTGCCCTTCTCTCTAAAAGTAATGAATAAAAACCTTTTTTAAAAAAGCAACCCAGGATCTTGTTAGACAGGATAGGATCATTTTGAGCTGGTTTTGCCGTTATGTGTCCTCAGCTGGGAATGTGAGCTTCAGACAAGGCAAATTTCTCACTCTTCTGCGCATGTGTGCAAATGACCCCCAAAGCCCCCTGAGTATTGATTTTGGTATTACAAGTACATTTCAGTGAGGAGGCAGATTTGCACATGCAGAATCCACAAATAACAAGGCTCAACTCTATATCGCAGACCAGCGATTTTCAACCTTTTTCATCTCATGGCACACATAAACTAATTACTAAAATTCTGTGGTAACCCAAAACATCTTTTGCTGATCTTACACACACACACACCCCATATATACATATATATACACCACATATATATATATATATATAATTTTGATTCATCCACAATGGGCGGCCACTGTTTGTTGGCTGTTGTCGTTTTTTAATTTGACAGTCTAAGGGAAAACCGGGCCATGCCTCTGACTAATTAGTCAGGTATTGCATGTTATAAAAATTCTTGTGGCACTCCAGGGTGCCATGGCGCACAGGTTGAAAATCACTGTTGTAGACAATGAGAAGCAGATGAGGGGACCAAGGTGTCAATTCAACTGCCTCCCTGGGGTCAGTTTTATCTCTTGAGCGTAGTAGACTTTATGGCGTTAAATTCAAGAGTTCAAGCTGGAGGGGCGCTTGGAGACCAAGCATCTACCCCTCCCTTTGCAGAGAAAGCTTAGGCCTGTAAAGGGAAGGGACTTGTCCAGGTCATAACTAGCTCTGTCCTCTAGCTCAATCTTCCCTAACAACACTGGGTGACTCAGTTCCTAGCCCAGGATCTGAGGCATGGAAAGTTTTTGTACAAAGGCCTAGGTGCTCGAAATCTAGACCTCAGTTGGCCCAGACTGATGTGCTCCTGCACCACTAATCTGCCAGAAAGAGCTTCTAAACATCACCCCCAGGCTCACCCTCAGCCTCCTTTCCTTCCTGTCAGCTCCTGCTCCCTAAGTGATCGCATCCATTCTCATTACCTTAAGGGCCATCTGTATGCAAATGTGTAGCTACCACCCGACCTCTTCTCCTGAACTGCAGGCTCCAATTTCCAACTTTGTTCTTGACATCTCTTCCTGGTTATTTAACGGGTTCAAACCTAACATATCCAAAACTAACTTCTACTCCCTCCCCACTCTTTCCCACCTTAGAAAATAGTTACTCTGATTGCTCAAGCTAAAAGCGTGGCCCTCATCCTGGAAGCTTTCCCTCTTATTCTACAACCGATGCTGTGACCAATTCTGCTGGCTCCAAGCCCCTTCGGCAACCTGCACAGCCACCCGCTGGGCCCTCTGGCTGCTGCACTGCCTCCTGAATTGGGTTCCCTGGGCCTAGCCTTGCCCTTACAGTCTGCCAGGCAGCAAGTCGCTGCTCTTGGCCACACCCTCCAGTGGCCTCTGTCTCAAATGGGAGTAAAATCCAGGACCACAGCCGAATCCCAAGATACCTGTGAGCTCTGATGTCGGTCCCAGATCCCCCTCCACTCACTCCCCTGCTCCAGCCGCCAGACCCCTGGCTTTTTCTGAATAGTCAGGTGCTTCAGCGGGACCTGGGCTCTGCCCAGTCCTTGGCCTGGGAAACTCCTTTCTGGAAAGAACGTTTGCGTGTCTTCAACACCTTCCCCGCCCCCCACCCTCCAAACAAGTGGAAGGTCGGGGTTGCTTCAATTCTGCATATTCTTTTTCCACTTCAAGGTTGGATTTCCAGTTCTCCCCCTAGGTTGGAAAGTGTCCCTGACCACAGGAGAATCTAATTACTACTTCTTCTCACAGAGCTCTCTGTCTCTGTTATGCAAATATGGCTATAAACGTGTCAGGCAGGTTTTGTGGCTGTTTTATTGTTCCTCCAACCTCCTTCCTCTCGACCCACTTCCACACTGTACTTGCAGTCCCAGTTTTTCATGGTGAGGGGTCCTGAGCTCCCCAGCTCCTGAACGGCAGAAATTACCCAGATTATGACCCCCTCGGAACCTCCGGAGCCACCACAGGCCTGCCTCACGGCAAACAGAAGGAAAAGGAAACAGCTTTTAGTGGAACTTGTTTTACTTCTGTGGAGATGCAAATCAGATGGTTGGTCCCTTTCGAGCTCTGAGCCTGGCTGTGTGCAGCCCGGAGGAAGTTGGCTCTTAGGAAAGGGGGAAGAGACTGGAAACCAGGCTCCTCTGCAGCCAGAAGGGCTGGGGTTGATTCAATGATTCAGTATAACCATGATGCTTGTTATTTTGTCTCATTGCAAGTTCCATGTCCACCCAGGACCACTTCCTCAGTGGCCAGCTCCTGGTGGCCTGCAGTGACTTCCCCAAAGTGGGCAGAGCAGAAGGCAAGGGAAATTCTGTTTGAGGCCTGTTTGTTCATTCTTTTAGTCATTCAACAAACAAAGTGAGCACCTACTACGTGCCAGGCAGTATTCTACGTGCAGGGAACATGGCAGTGAACAAATTAGACAGAAGCTTCTGATCTAACAAAGGGAGATAGACAATACACAACGAAATATATCAGGTCTGGCGGCAGTGAGTTATTAGGGGGTGGAAACAGATGAAGAGGGAGAAGGGCTCTGTTACATTATATGCACATTTGAACAAAGCCACCCAGAACTGTTTATCCAGACCCGGGGGAGAAAGCAATAGAGAGCTGCAAACCTGCTTGTGGGAGAGGTCAGGCTCCACTTCAAACCAGCTCGGCAACTTGGTGTATATTCAACCCCTCTGAGGTCCACAACTCACCTGTTGAATGAGGCACCATGTAAGTGTGTGGAGGTTAACCAGGAGGGCAGTATTTGCCTTCCCTGTGGGACTTCTAGCACCTGTGTTGCTTCTATGGGGAACAAGTGTCCTCCTTCACAAGGAGGCAGCTCTGATTGAGAAGGCAGTTAACTCTGGGACGGGGGGGAAGGTGGCAGCTATGCAGCTCAGGCATGTGACTGCAGAGGCAGAGTGACTGAAGATGGCAAAGCTGGAAGACCTAGAGGTGGTCCCCGTCCTCATTTTCTCGCCTCGAGAATGCAGGACATGGTAGGAGTACCTTGAATGCAATATTTCTGCATATGTAAAAATCATTTGCAAATACGGATCCCTTATTATTAGTAACAGATAATTATGTTATACCTCCCACTGCCTGGGCTATGAGCTTTGGGATGACAGGGACCAGATTTTTATTATTTTTATTAGTACCTTTAATCCCTGGCACTTGACGCATAGTGGGTGATCAGGAAATGTTTAATGAATAGCTAACTATTTTCTGACACTCTTCGATCCAGTGCTGTGGCATTGGCTAAGGGCAAGGGACTCTTTGAAACCAGACAGTTTAATTTAGGTCTCTCACCTAGATGACTCAGCAAAGGATCAAGGACTTCAGGGATATAATCCTCCGTATGTGACTTCTAGGCAACATTACAGCGTTGGAACTGATGCCCCCGGTTTCCAAGAAAGGAGGGAATTGCAAGTGTCTTCGCTAAAGGAGGACAGAGTCATCTCCGCCTCACCTCTCATCTGGACTCCAACATTAGAGAGAAATAAAGCAGTAATTCTTCTTCATTTACAAGGGCGTGTGTGTGTGTGTGTGTGTTCATTTATTTTGTGATTATAGAAGTAGCTCTACAACTATTAGCTGAAGCTAAGTTTGTGGTCAGCTGGTTTCCATGGTAACGCATCAGCAGTCTTTGCTTCATCTGTTATGGGGCTACTCCTTTTCTAAAGACAAGAGAAGGGGCCACATGGGCCTCAGCTGCCCCCAGACAAGGCAGCCGGGGGTGTTGGTGTAACCCCGGCAGGTCTGCTTGCCTGCAGCTGGGCTCCAAGCTGGTGGAAGGGCAATGGGTTCTTCCCCTCCCCAAGATTCGTGCTCAGCCCCCACCCCACCCTCACAGCCAGGCCGGTGCTGCAGGCACAGCTGTGCCGGGGGACTTAATTACACGCTTGGGATAAGGTTCTCTCCAAGAGCAGGTATTAGTTTCTAAAATAGAAGGATGGCAAGGGGTTGAAACAAAGACAGGAGCTGGGGAGAGACAAGGAGAGAATGACAAACAGAGTCAGAAAAAGACACAGTAACCTTTTTGGCCTTTTGCTATTTTGAGCGAATAATAGCAGTCCCCAGAGACAACTAGCAGAGGAATAGTCAAAGGAGGAGGGAGGGCTCAGGTTCAAAACAAATGTAGCCTTGGTCCAAACCTTTCCCAATTTGCAAGTTAGCCATTTGACACAAGGCATGTGAACCCATAAAACCTCCCCCTCTTCCTGCAATTATATAAAGAGGGTCCCGCCCTTTTCTCTTAATATTTTCCAATGTACTTACTTTCTTAGAGCAAGGGGACACATCCAAAGAATCAGTCTTGTGGTTCTTTTTAAACTAGATGCCCATGTGCCTGGCACTGTCCTCATGCAAGCCCATATATTAAAGAACTCAGTTCATTTCTACAAAAAGCCATTGACATAAATCCTGCGAAAAAGCCCCCATTTTACAAAGAGGGGCATGGAGGCACAGAGAGGTTAAGTAAATTGTCCAAGGTCACACAGCAAGCAAGTGGCAGAGCCATTCAGACTCCAGGGTTTATGTGTGTAACCTCTCCACAGGCGGAGCTAGAAGAGAATTTGGAGAACATCGTGCCCACCCATCTCACTGTACCGAGAGTGACCTGCCCGAGGTCATACAGCTTGCGAGCAGCAGATGCCAGCGCCAAGTGCCAGATAATTAAACCACAGCTGCTCCCTCCCTTCCTGAAAAAGGTCTACAGGAGCCAAGTTCTTCCCTCCAGCCCCAGTTGTTGCCCTTGCTCCCTTCCCTGTAAGATGACCTTTCCAGGTGCCCCTGTCCACGCTGCCTGTCTCACCCCGCTGGGTGAAGGGGCGGAGGCTCTGCCCAGCAGTCCTGCTAGGAGTGACAGTACCGCCCACCACCCTGTCATCTCTGCCGCTCTTCCTTGTCAGCCGCCTCCCAGCTCCCAGCTGTCTGTCAGCAGCTGCTCCGGGATATAAATAACCCGCCCTTGGCAGGGGCACCCGGGCAGGGAGGGGCGCGGTGGAGGGAGGAGGCAGAGTGGGGGCGGTGACGAGCAGCGAAGACACTCGGGGGTCTCCACTGGGCTGTGGGTGGAGATCTTCGGAGCTGCTCGTCAGAGCGGCCGGCTGCCGCCTGCCTGAGAGAGAAGGGAAACCGGGTTTTAGCAGGAAGGTGCTGAGCAGATGTCTGAGGCCATCCATCCATCTCTTGGCGCCGGATGCCAACGGCACAGCCCAGCTCTTCCCGCCCTCGCTGGACTCTTGTGTATGGGGGGCTCCTCTGCCCGCAACGTTTGTGGGCTACAAGGATGCCAATTCTGTAAGGAGAAGACTGTCCTGGAGTGGAGAGGGCCCCTCAGGCCTGAGGAAAGCACAGAGTGGAGGCAGAAATAAAAATTAAAAGGAAGGTTTGGCAAAACTGGGAGGACAAGGGAATCATTTCAAATTCAACTGACTTTATCAAGCCTCTACCATATGGTGGGTGCACATCACTCCCTTTCTTAACTCGGTAATGCAGGGGTGAGCGCTCTCTATTGTCCAGATAAGAAGCCGGGGTGTGAGGAGGAGGAGACTCAAGGAAAGACAGCGCTGGAAGAAACTTCGAGGTCATTGGGTTCAGTCCCCACATTCTGCTGGAGAGTCACAAGGAAGGTAGTGACAAACCCAAGGCCAGGTAGTGGCAGGACTGGCTAGAAAGGGCTGGACAGCCCCCACAGCCACCAGCCTGCAGCTGTCATTCCATTGGGCCACAGGGCTGATTCAGCAAGTCACCGAAGGAAAGTCACAGGAAAACCCCCTCCTGCTTAGACAAAGCAAGGGGAAAGGGTCCCACGTGGAAACATGAGAGGATCTATTTTATGGCTGGATAATGGCTGTCCCTCTAATAGCTCCATTAGATAATGGAGGGTGGTTCTCACACTTCCATGCAAATCAGGATCTCCCTGGCAGCTGAAGCTGAGCACTGTGCCCCTCTCACCCCCAGAGTTTCTGAATCAGTAGGTGCTGTGTTCATGCTTCATTTTCTGTATATCACAATGCCTTGAATCTCATAAATATTTCCGGCTTAGAGAAATTCTTAGAGATCACAAAGGACCCCGCTTGGCAATATGCCTTTGATATACAAACCAACTAGTCCAGAGCCAAATCTCCTCTCTCTGGCCTATTCTTCCTCCCTTACGCCTCAGGAGGCAACATTTTCAGCCTTAATCTTACTCACACTGGCAATCCTAAACTGTTTACCCTGCCCTGCCTGCCTTTCCTGGGGATACCCCCAGTATAAAGGCCCTATCCTAGGCTCTTGCCCTCCTCCTGTTCCTTCTGCCTCCTGGCAATGCTGGTGTTCCTGTACATGGCTCTCTGCGAAGAAGTGCCTCTTGTTTCCAGAAGCGGTGAGTATAAATAACTTGGTTTCCCTGAGCCTTCCTTCCTATGTCTCTTCTTGTAGCCACATGTGCCTGACCATCATATAAAAGAACACTCATGGCCCTGGCTGGTGGCTCAGTGGATAGATGCTGGCTTGTGAACCCAGGGGTCGCTGGTTCGATTCCCAGTCAGGGCACATAGCCGGGTTGCCAGCCAGGTCTCCAGCCAGGTCCGTAGCCAGGGGCAGGTCAGGGCAACTATACACTGATGTTCCTCTCCCTTTGTTCCTGCCTCCCTGCCTTTCGCTCTGAAAATAATGAATAGGGTCTTAAAAAAAAAAAAAAAGAACACCCAGTGCAGAGGTCTGAAGTGAGGCCCAAGAATTTACATTTCTAACAAGTTCCCAGGTAATGCTGATGTTGCTGGTTCCAGGAACCCTACTTTGAGAACTATCTGTATAGAGGGTTCAAAGGTAGCTGGGGAAAGGAACAGACCGATTTGTGTAGGGCCCAAGGAGCCTCTTGATAGGAAAAGGATCAAGACACTGATCTCTTATTTAGTCAAATTTAGGAAGCCCTGGTGGACTGAGATGGTAATGCACTTGGACATTACTGTGAGAATGGACAGCAAGGGCCACAAGGGAGAATTTACCCTGAAAGAAGGAGAATCTAGACAGGGCTGTGCAGCATGGTCCCTGGACTGGTAGCATCAGTCAGCATCGGCACCCAGGGGGAGTTTGTCAGAAATTCGAATTGGTAAGCCCCTCCCAAGACCTGCTGAACCTCTGAGGGTGTGGCCTTAAATGTGGGCTTGAACATGCTCTGCAGGGAATTCTAATACACAACGAAACTTGAGAAACTCAGGTCTAGACTGACCACTGGCCTTAATGCTGGACCCTAGATAATCTTGGTAACAGAGTGACTGGTTGTGGTGCAGAATTGGTGGTGGCAACTCTTAAAGAGAAAACCACAGGCCCTTACCAAAAGCCCATGATACTAAACCTAGATTTAGGCCCTGATCTAATTGCCTTTCAACTTCTCCTAGAAATACAATCTTAATCCACCAGTATGAAATTTTCTGGTCAACACCAATGAGGTAATCTGTTACTTGGACACTCCATCCCACCGCACCCCGACTCGAAAAGAAGAGGCATTGTGCATGAAAAATCCCTTCCCAGATGCCAAATAATCTCTTCTTGACTTTTCTTTTTTTAATTATTTATTTTTAGAGAGAGGAAAGAAGAGAGAAAGAAAAGGAAAGAAATATCAACATGTGGTTGCCTCTCACACGCCCCCAGCTGGGGACCTGGCCCACAACCTGATCAGGAATCAAACTGGCGACCTTTTATTGGCTTGTAAGCTGGCACTTAATCCACTGAGCCACACCAGCCAGGGAGCCTTGCCTTTTTCTTTAAACTCAGCACACATGGTGAGCAAGACAGCGCTTATAGTCAGGTGCAATTTCTATAAAGTTATCCAAATAAGGAATTAAGCCTTGGGGATGAGCCTTAAATGCCTGAAGAGTTTGCCAACTAAACTAGCAGAACTTTAGCACCTAATCTTCTTAAGAAACCATTCTACCCTGGGGTGCTCCCAACCCAGTAGGGGTGACACAGCCCTTGCTCTCAGAAAGTTTCCAGAATGATGGGGAAATAGAATATATTTGCCTGCCACTGCTTCTGCTGTTTACTGGTTTCTTTAACGTAGTGGGAAGAGTGGCCCCTGGAAGGCCAAGGCTAAACTGTTCTACAGTTCACAGTCCAGAGGAAGAGTCCCAGGTCCTACCAACAGGCCTCAGAGAAGGTGCCACGTGGCCTGGCCAGGTGGCCCATCCCTTGGGCAGGTGGGGCAGGATGAAAGAGAGGCAGCTGGTCAACCCTTCCAGTCCACACAGAATGGGTTTGTCATAGAGAGGAAAGAGTTCTGGTTTGGGGGCAGGAGGGTGGCCAGCTGTGCTGGATAAAAGAAAAAAGAAAACTGCCTCCGGTTGCTGTGGGGGGCGGGGAGCAAGTGCAGATCAATGCTCCAGAACACGCTGAAATGCTGCGAAATCCTGCGGTGTGAGGTCGGCTGGAAGGAAAAGCGACAGCTTGTAAGGGGAGCTGAAGCTTGACCCAGAACTGGGAGAAAGAGAGAGAGCAACAGGTGTGTGGGGCAGAGGAGGCTGAGGGGTGCTGGGGACGCCTGGGGGCTGGGATTGGGGTGCCAAGGGGTACTCTACGAAAAGAAAAGGCAATTTCTCAGAGAATGCGCTAGACCTGAGGCCCTACCATGCCACAAACCTCACCCAGTCCTTCAGCCCTCTGCTCCCACTCACACCGTAGTCCGCCCCTCCACCCACAGTGCTTGGGACCAGCTCTTGGGAACCCACATTCTTAGGACTGAAGAGGAATATGTGCCACTTTTCTTCTGCAGAGGGGGAGACAGGGGAGGGTGTCTAAGTCCCGTGGAAATATGAATAAAGGTGCGTATGGGGTGGGGAGGAACGGAGAGACAGACAGGTTTTTAGCCTGTCAAAGGAGAGGAGTGCGGGGTGGGTGAGGGAACAGAGCAGCCCTCACTGTTGTCATGGCAACACAGACACATCCAACTGTGCCTGTAAACACCACGGTGCCAGTCTTCCTAAGCCAAGTCCCAGGACTGAACGGAATGGGGACAACTGAGCCCCCTGTGCAGAGATCACCCCCCAAAGAGCCTGGGCACGGCATGGGGCAGGACCACCTTCCAGAGGCGGGATTTGGGGCTCCTTTCAGAGGTCACCTGTCCCCGTGGAACAGAGGAAAGCCCCGTATGCAAAGTGTATCATCTACGGAGAGGAATCCGGATGGTGTGGCGTGTACACCAGGATGGGTGGGGTGTGGGGGACCGGGAAGGGGTCTCCTATCCGAGGGGCACTGAGAGGGGCACAGCTCTGCCCACACACGTCCCACGAGGCCCAGGGCTCCTGGCCAGGCCCAGGGATCTGGTGAAGCAGACTCGTCACCGGGGCTGTGGGGGGAGGTCGGGTGCAGGGGGATGGGCTGCTGGGCTCTTGGTTCCCGAGCAGACAAATCCCTTCAGCTGGCTGGGTGGGGGAGGGATGGCCTGGAAGGAATCTTCCCTTCCCTCTCCTCTTCTGTCTCCCTCCCTTTTGATGTTCTTGCTCCCATGTCCTCTTGCTTATCTTTTCTTTCAGCTCTCACTCCCTTTGGTGCTTGCCGCCCCTTCTCCACAGACCACGCTGCTCGTCCACCTCTTCCTCTTCCCCTTCCCCTCTCTGCTTTCGTCTGCCTCTTGTTCCCTGGTCGCTCCCTTCTCTCCCCCCACCTGCCTTCTCTCTATTTAAATCGATACAAAGCTGGAGGAGGAGGTGGAAAAATACCGCGCTGGGGACAGCAGGGAAAAAGCCCTTTTTCTTCCTGCTACAGTCGAACCAGAGCGGAGACCCTAAGAGACGTTGCCTCCGGGATACAGGCACTCCCAGCCCCTCCCCAACCCAACACTGCCCCTCACTGGCGGCAGAGACTGAATCTCAGGGGAGGAGGGAGGCCACACCTCAGTCCCCCTTGTGTGCCAAGGTGCTAACTGTGACTCCAGATCCATGGAGACACTAGAACTTTCCTAAGTGGGGCTCGTTTTCAGTCCAGCCCCACAGAAATCTGAGGGAATCTGCATTTGTAGTTTGGCCAAAGCTCATGGGTAGAGCGTCATCACGCACTGATGAAGGTGGAGAGTGGGAGGGGGCCCGAGTTGCTGCTCTGGGAGCTCCCAGAGGTGCAGGAAGACCCACCCCAGGCCTTTGCCCTCGAGGGGCCTAGAAGTGAGGCTAATAAGCCCTGGCCGGGCATCTCAGTGGTTAGAGCACCCTCCCAATATGCCAATTTTGCAGGTCCATCCCCAGTCAGAGAACATGCAGGAGTCAACCAATGAATGCATAAATAAGTAGAACGAGACAAATCTCTCTCTCTCTCTCTCTCTCTCTCTCTCTCTCTCTCAAATCAATCAATAAAAATTTTTAAAATAGATCTGGGGTTGAGAAGAAGGGTGTGGGTCAGCCTGAATGTCTGGTGTGGACCCCAGGATGGTTGGGAAGACCTTTTGCAGAATTGAAACGAAAGTTCAGGCATAAGACAGGCGCTTTGATTTTCATTCTGCTAAGACAGAAGTAGGTCTTAAATTATAAACCCACCCAGTGAAGTGGGAGCTGCTCCTAATGGCCCATAAACACAGCTCTTGAACGTTACAGACCCTTATCTTTGGGAGGTAACTGCCCACCGAAGGGACACCCCACACTGGGGACAGCAACACCAGCCAGAGGCTAGCCAAAGAGTATCCCAGAGTGTCACCCTGAGCCCCCAAAGGATCTGTTGGCCCAAGAGCCCCTCCCCTGACAATTGATTCAGATTTATATCCAGAGTCATTTTGAAGTTCCCTGGCTCCCAGACAAGGGGCTAAGGGTAGCAAGTATGGCTTGTCACACTGAGAGCCTTCACTCCTGGTCCAGGACCCCACACTTTGGAGAAATACCCCAGGTGACAAGGGCGGTCAACCTTAATGGTTGTGTATGTGTGTAAAAGGACTGAAACATACATACACCACACAAGGAAAGAGAGAGGAAGGGCCAGGCTAACACTGCAGATGTAGATGTGCTCAAGTTCTCAGCTTCTTTCTGATACTTACCATGGTCTATACCTGCTGATCCTACTAGTTGGTGCTGCTGTTACAGAATTCTAGACATTTTAGAGCCCTTGGGCTTTTCAGAGCCCTTTCTCATCTATTATCCTATTTCATCTTCACAGCACTTTCACAGAGATCACTTTCCTAACCTCCAAGATAAAACTGAATTCAGAGAGGTTAAGTAACTTACCTGACGTCACACAGCTCATTAGAGCTGACAGAGTACTTCCCAGGTATTTCCAGTGGTTCAGAAATGTCTTCTTTTGCAAAAAGGGATAGCACATTGCTTTGTCGCTCACTGGTCTAAAACACGTTGATTCTAAGGTTGGTCTAAGATAGCCTGGGAACGTGCCCCTCCAGGACCTCCTGGGTTGGGCCAGGGTGGGATGTGTGGGAGGCTGCCCTGCAGGATGAAGGAATAAGTTGAAAACTAAAATGCCTTAAAAAACATCAACCCCCACAAGACTTGCGACCTGCACCTCAGTGTCAATTTATTTTTCTCACAGTGTGCAGGCCCATGTACACACACACACACACACACACACACACACACTGTCTGGGCACCCTCTCTCTGGGTTCCTGGATGTTCTCTTTCTGCCTATTGGCATGCTTATGGCCTGGCCTGATCCCAGAGCCTACTCCCGATCTAGAAGAGGACCAGCTCCCTTTCCTGTCCTCCAAGCTGTGCTCATGTGGGCATGATCCACACAGGATGACTTCACACGGGCGAAGAAAACACACCAACAGATGCAGAGAAATGCCCCAGCAGTAGGAATTTACACAGCCATGCCAGGGGGCAGATGGTCCGAGCAGAGAAACAGAATTGGGGTGCTGAGTCCACACAGCCGTACAGCTGTGTCCTGTGTTCAGAAAGCAGCTGTAACGGAAAGCACTCTTCGGTCTGTAAGTCCTGAGGCCCCTCCACACGGAACACGGAACAGCGCGCCTGAAACATGATTGGATGGATGCTTAAACCTTTGAGCTCTGACCCCAGTCCCTGCCAAGGGCTAGAAGGAAATGGCTTCATAGAGGGCTGGGCCAGCCTCCTCCTGTGGCCAGAGAAGCAGTCTGCATACCTGCCAGGAGACTAGGCCTGTCCTGGCAGTGCCCCAAAGCTGCACGGAGACCCCGAGACCCCACCCTCAGATCTGCCGGGCCCCTCCTGCCTTAGAATAGCTGGCTTGCCCAGCGAGCTGGGAGAGAGGCCGCGGCTCTCCGGGGAAACATGCAGGTTGCCTGGGGCAGGTCACACGGACCCCTGAGAGCCAGGCCTACCTGCCCCCTTTCAGCAACCCTTCCGCCCCACTGGCCCCCTTTGAGATCTTCTGGAGGTTGATTTAAACGAAGCTTTAAAAAACCCCTACTTGTATCCCTTAGTTTACGTTCCCTAGGCTCCAGTTCCCTGCTTGTAATTTGGACCGCACTGAAAGGATATAAACATCTCTGTGTTTGAAGAGCCTCTGCGGGGCACCAGCCGCTCCCTGCCCTTCTGTGGTCAGGGGGAGCCCTGGGGGTGAAAGGCAGGTGCTCCCACCCCTGCCTGGCCAGGCCTGGGTGCTGGGAGAGGCCGGTCCTGTCTGCAGGAGCAGCGGGCGGAGAGCACCCCTGCTCCTCCTGGCACCTTGGCTGTGTCTGCAGTTTACAGCCCGCACCTAATTTATAAGCTGCTTTTACTGCTGTTGTCAAACAGCCACAAACCAAAGAAATAAAGTAGCCGGAGGAACAATATACCCCCTCCGCCTGGGCCCTCCCAGCCTGTCTGCTGTGTCAGGGCCTCCCTCCGAGGGCTAGGAGCGGCGGTCCCCAAGGCAGACCCTCCAAAGTCACTGTCCCAGGGCCCGTGAAGGTGGGAAACACGTTGGAGGAGAAGAGTGGTGAAATCGAAGTTGGCTCGCCGCTACCTTGGGACACCTTGGCAGAAAGCCCCCAGCCCCCCGCCCCAGCGCCAGAGAAATGAGGACTTGTCCAAACCTGCCACCTTCTGGCTCAGCATACCTGGAAGCTGCCCTCCAGCCCTGCCTGTGGCCACCTTGCCAGTTCCTCCTGGTGCTGCCCGGGGGAGAGGGGCCAAGGATCACATTTGGCAGAAGGGAGGCCGAGATCACAGTCATTTCCCGCCCCGCACTGCCCCGGGACTGCTCCGCGCATGCACAGCCCTCATGGGCCGCAGCTGACGGCCCCCAGGTTAGCACTTGGTTGTGCAGTGCCATTCCCTCAACGCGGACAGTGTCTTCTACTAAATGCTTTTGTGTCCCCTTCTTGTCACTTCCAGGCTGGACCCAGAGTGGGCAGGTGATCCCTGCATACGTGAGGGGTTAAACAGTGTGACTGTGGGAGGGAGAGGGGACAGGAGCAGGGAAGGAGGCAGCAGGCAGGCAGGAAGGACCACCAGGGAGGACTGGGAGCCACCCTGGCTGGACACCCCTGCTGTTCAGATGTTAAGGACCCCAAACAGTCTCCCCTGCAGTGACCCATGTTGCTTCTCCCAGGGTGTCCAGGGACATGTCACAGAGCTGAGCATCGAAGGCTGACTTTCCTGGCTAGAGAAGAGGAGACAGTGATGGCAAGCATGGGAAGTTAGGTAGGCCATGGCTACTCAGCTGCTGAATCCTGTGTGCGTTGGCTCAGCATGGGTAACCAAGTCCAGCCACAGCTCGGAGTCAAGACCACCTCTCTCCACAGCCACCGAAAACCCAAGCTCGGACATCCTTATCCTTAGAACTGCCAGCTTCAGCCATGCTCTTGTCACAGACACAGACAGCGGAACCCTCCCTCTCCTTCCCACCTAGACGAGGGTTCCTCTACCATCTCCTTCATCACAGCCCTTCTCCCTCAGCCAGCATCATGCCAGCACCCCTCCTACCCGCCTGCCAAGGTCCAGGTTAGCCTAAAGTCCATCTACAACCTGCATAGGCCTTCGAGTTGCTACCAAAGTTTACCTCAACCGTTTCCTGGACCCTCTGCCTCAGCAATGTGTTCGAATTTCAGCCTAGAAACACTGAGTCCCCTGAGCCTTACAAAGCACTCTGAAGGTATGGAACAGAATAAGGTTAAGTCCGTGCCCTCTGGGAATTTACAGTTGGGGGAGAAAGGACATAAATATAGAAAGATAACAGATAATCCCAATCAATGCTACCTAATTCCCATGTGAATTCGAACCCAGGAGGAATCACAGCAGATTGGAGTAATCAGGGAAAGCTTCTCAGAGGAGGCAGGGACTGTAGGTGGGCCCCGGAGGCCAGGAATGTTCAAGGAAAATTGGAGGGTAAGGATAGACTTTCCAGAAGGTGGAAGTGAAATGAGTGAAGTCCCCGGGAAAGGATTGGTCTCTGTATGGAGAGAGGATATTTAGTCCCACAAATATTCAATACATGTCATCTTTTCTCTCACTCGTTCACCTGTTTACTCATCTATTCATTCAGCAAATATGTCTGGAATAGCTACTATTTGCCAGGCATTGAGCTCACCTTAGGGATAGAGGGGTGAGCGAGGTGTGGATGCTGTCTGTTCTCCAATAACCCAGTCCAGCTAACAAGGCCAATGGTGTAATGTGAAAATATTAAGATGGACAAGTTTGGGTGCTAGGGGACCCGGGGCGGAGGGGGTCCTCTATCTATTCTTGGCCAGATTTTCCAGAGGAAGCGTTGCCAACACTAAAACATGAAGGATACAAATAAGGAATGATTTTAAAACATTCATGCTCACTATCATCATGATCAGATTGTCAAAATAACTTATGTTTACTGAGCCCTCACTAAGTACCAGCGACTGGATCGGATACTTCACATACATTCTCTTCTGTGCTTGTGACATTCCTATGAAATGTGGCTGCCATTCATTATCTCTATTTAGAGATGAAGAAGTGGAGGCTAAGAGCATTTACAAGACTGTCACATGGCCAGGCAGTCAAAATTTAAACTCTTTGTGTCTTTAACTATTCACCATACTAGAGGTCAGGAATAAGTATACTGAAATCCATGGGGAATGTGTGTGTGTGCATGCATGCATGAGTGTGTACATGTATGCACATGTACATGTGTGTATGTGCATGTGCATGAAGGGGTGTTGGTTGGGGAGGGTGTTTGTTTAACCCAGTGAAGGGTGTTATTCCAGTCTGCCCACAGTACCCCTCAGCATCACTCCAATTGCCCGCACCTTCGGGCTCAGCCTTCTTGCCCCTGGAAAACACCCACCCTTCAGAATGTAAGCCTGATGCTCCAAAGGCCAGAGCACCAAAAAGCAAAGGAGCTCCTAGGAAAGCCAGAGGCATCCCCTCCTTTTCCCTGAGTTTTAGAGTTGTATCCACTCCTTCAGCCCCTTTGAAAAACTAGCCCCAGGGGAAGCAGGAAGTGAGGCTCAGAGGCACGAGGCCAACTCGAAGTTATTGCCCAAGCAGCTCCGATGAAAATCCTACCTCTGTTGTCACCGAACTCCTCCATTGACGAACCAGGACTGTCAACCAGAAACGCATTTATGGAACTCATTCTCCAAGAGAGGCAGCCTGAAGTGCCATGGTGGGCTGTAGACCAGCTCTACCATTAACTACAGTGGGGTCTCAGGGTCTTCACCACAAAATAGGAGAAAGGTTGAGATCCACTTCCGGATGGTCGTGTGCCTTCCTGAGAGTCCCACAAGATCGGGGTGCACAAGATGGGGGTGGGCCTAGATGAGCAGCAGGGAGATGAAGTGGGATTGGGCAGGAGGGAAGCCTATGTCCTTCCCTTCCAGAGATTAACGGTGAGGACAGCACCGAGCTCCTGGGGTTGTTCGTGTAGAAGATGGGAGGGTTAAATAAAGCCTTAGAAGGGCTCTTTGGTGCCCAACACCCTGGACTCCTCTAGGGCAGGCAGTCCCGTGTATCCCATGACAACTGCAGTGTGGAGCCTTAGGCCACCAGGAGCAAAACAGGGGTCCAGAGAATACAGACTTGGCCCCAACATAAAGCAGCAGTATAATGCAAGTTCTATGGTAATTGAATTAAGGATCCCCCTTAAACTAGAAGGTGAAGCTGATTAAACTTAGAATAATCAAATAAAGAAAATAAGTTTATAGTTTTCCTTCACAGAGTAGATAATCCCACTTAGAATACAATACCCCAAGAAAAGGCATAAGCTTTCGGAAATATGTGGAGATCCCAAAAGAGATTACGATGATTTGGAGGAAATGTATTCATAGTGGGCTAGAAGGAGAACTAAAGTAGTTTGGCTATATTCCCAACGTTTGAGAACATCAGGAGAACTTGGCCCTTCCAAACTACCTGAACGTCAGGCTGGAGGCCAGAGGCAGACCAGGGGCTGACAGTATGAAATGACACTGGAGGTTCTTTTTCTTATTTTCTTGTTTTGAAAGTAAGAAATGGACATTGGTACAATCCACAGAACTTATTCAGGTTCCATTGATTTTTAACACACTTGTATCTGTGTGTGTATGTGTGTTCCACGCAATTTTATCAGGTGTACCCACCTCTATAATAAAGATACAGAACTATTCTCTTCACAGGTTCCCTCAAGCTGTCCCTTTATAGTGGCACCACACCCTCTCCTCCTCTTCCACCCCTCCTCCCCAAACCCTGGCAACCGTTCATCTGTTCTCCATCTGTATAGTTTCATCATTTTGAAAATGTCATATAAATGGAATCATGCAGTATGTAACCTTTTGAAATTGGCTTCTTTTCCTACCCAACACAAAGCCCTGAGCTGTTGTATATCAGTAGTTCACTCCTTTTTGTTGTTGAGTGGTGTTCTGTGGCATAGACGGTCCATAGTTGGTCTAACCATCCATCCACTGGGTGACATGTGTGTTGTTTCCAGTCAGGGGCTATTACAAATAAACCTGCTGTGAACATTCATGTACAAGACTTTATGTGGACATAAGTATTCATTTCTTTCGGACACATGTCTGAAAGGCGATCACAGGATCGTACAATAATATGTTTTGTTTTTAAGAAACGGCAGGATGGGGCAAATGGACAGATAGGCATGTGTGGGAATCGCAGCACCTCCATCACATGGCCAGAGGCGTCCACTAGGTCTAGGCTGGGGCCTGGCTGGAAGAGGAACTGATGCTTATCACACTCCAGAGACTGAGACTGCAGCTGACACAGCCAGGAAATGACCAAAAGCAATTGGAAGAAGGAGTTATCTCAACTCCAAAGCTATTCACAGCAATCCAGGGAGAACTCAGAAACAGATTTTAAATAGCAAAGTGGTACTGGCCTCCACTAAATCCCTAAACACAGTAGAAAGATGGGCTACCCAGAATGCTTTTCAAGCCACGAACCTGCGCTGGTCGATTGGAGCCCTGTGCACATAAATAGCAGGTTCAGGTTTCATTGTTCACTAAGCAGCCATGTGGTCCAGTCAGGTTCTGCCTCACCTGACTAGGTGGGCTGCCTCATAAAGGGCCTAACACCATACACTCCCTCCCTCAACAAATGGCCCTACTATGTGCACAGCTCTATGCCAGGCTTTCAACTTGACCAACATAAGCCAGTATCTGAACAGGTGATCACCGTTTGGTGAAACATAAGTTGCACTGAACAAGAGGATATTGAGGGCCATCTCAGGTACCTTAGGAAAAGTGGCATCTCAGCCAGCTGGAGCTTCTGAGCAGAGGGCAGACAATGGGATGTGTGGAGGAGGGAGGGTATTAGGAACAACAGGTAATGCTTATTGAGCATCTTGCTGGGCATCAGACAGCAACACAATGTCAAGCGCTTGAAAATTGTTTAATATTGAAAGATTCATGTCGTGTATACTTATTGAATTTCCCATTATGTGCCAGAATGACCAAGGAAGACAGCGATTTCATAGGCTGGGGAGAACAGCTTGGACAACAGACAAATAGTCCCACTCTGGCATGGCCAATGCTTTTCTGGTTTCCCTTCTGGATATTAAAGCCGCAATTCACTGATTCTGCAACAGGGAGGGGTGGAGGCGCCTAATCTCCAATACAGGGCTTGCTTAGAGATTAAAAAAGCGTATTCAAGATGATACTATAATTCTATATTTGGACAATAAAAATTATTTTATTTTTATAACAAAAACGAGAGTGAGGCAGACCTGATGACATGGTCTTAGCTAGCACAGACACGCAGAAAAACAGTAATTTTCAAAGAGGGCCAAGTTCCGGGGCAGATGCAGCAGAATCTCTGAAGGTGTGCGCGCTAATTTTATGCTTCTCACAAAGAGAGCTCAAGTGAAAAGAAAAAATGAAAAACAATTGAATTAGGGTTAGAAGATTCACCCTGGCCCTACCCGCTTTCGTAAATGATAAATTCTGTCCCGACCAAAGTTCAGAAAGCATGAGCTTTGGGAGCCTTAGATGTCTCTCAACCCGTATTTCTTTGGTTAACCTTGTCCCCTTCCTCCAAGAACTTTGTTTCCCTCTTCTCTGAAGGTTGCAGAAGGGGAAAAAGCACCTCTCGTTTTGGAAACTGACTGGAGCCAGCCATGTTAAAACTTCCCCTCTGGAGGTGGGTTTGTCAGCGGGGCTGGCTGGGGAGTAAGGATTCTGCCTCATTCAGCATTCTCTTGGGCACATCTTGTAGTTAGTGGGAGGGCAGGGGGTCTAGGGAGTGGGAGACCTAAGGGTCTCCATCCTGAGGCGCCCACTGAATAGTATCTGGCAGCCCCTAGAATGTTCTAAACCTCAATCAGTAGAAAAGGAGCAAGATCAGCTTCTTCTCTTTGTCCTTATGAAAAAAAAGATACATTCCGGATAATTTCACCATGATGAAAGAGGAAGAACCGCTGAAGTAGCAAAGGAAATAAATTAACGCCATCTCAGCTAAAATCACACACAATTAAAACCTGGATCTGAATGTACTTTCCTGTGCAAGGAGAGCATCTTGAAAATGGCAAGCATTAGTCATCTGCCCCAGCCACCCGACTCAATGATTCTCTGAACCGCAGGGGGACAGCGGAGCAAAGGGCCCAGGTGTCGGTGTTGGACCCCTGGCCTCAGCTTTTCACTCTCCCATCTGGAGTCTGAAAATTCCTCTTGTCTGTGCCCAAGCTGGAAGAGGCCCCTTCAAGTGGCCGTTTCGCCCACCTCTCCTTTCAGCACAGGGGTCTGGGGATGGGAAGAGATCTGGACTATTAGCCATTTATGCAGAAACACACAGAAGTGACCCAAGCTCCTGGACTCTCCACCCAGGGTTCTGGTCTGCAAGGAGCCCAGCATCTGCGGGCTTATCCTTCATGTCCTGCCTTTAGGTAGGTCAGGCTCCCTCAGCTCAGGGAAAGGTGGAATTAATTTATTTCCTCAGTTCTCTTCCCCTATCTTTCTCTTTCCTCCCCTTATAATTTGTTTTTTTCCAGAAAAGACCCCCACCCTGCCACCCCAGCAAAGGAGATGGGTTTACAGTGCCTGAAGAAAAGAACACAGCAAAGACTTCATGAACCTAAAGGCTTTGGGTCCCAAATACAGAGGCTGGTGACCAGTGACAGGCTGTTCCTCATCTCCCCTGAGACTAAAATAGGAAGAAATGTGATTCATAGCAGAAGGAGCAGCAAGGATAAAACATAAGGGTGAGCTTTCTGGCAGAGAAGAGTTTAATCCCTCTGACAACTGGCTCTCAGGGATTGTGGGGACTCTTTTCTGTGACAGGCAGGGCACTTTGGAGAGAAAAAAGGAGGGGAGAAAGTGGGCTTTGACCAGAGGACGTGAGGCGGAGTCTATTTTGGGCGTCTTTCAGCTGGAGGACCAGCCACTGTGACCCTCCTGAGGACTAAGTGAGACAACACACCGAAGGCTCCCAGCACAGGGGTTCGGTGTCAATTCACCCAAACAGCTTAGCCGGTGGGTCAGCTCCTCAGGGCAGGCAGGAGAATGGATCAAGCAGGCTTCTGTCTGAAGAGCCGTTTCTCCCTCTGTCCACTGTAAGGCCCAAGTGTCAAGATTCAGGGCCCAGAAATTTGTTTACTGATATTTCACCAAGGGCAAAGGGAATAAAAGAACAAATCAACAAATGGGACTATATCAAACTGAAAAGTTTCTGTTCAGCTGAAGAAAACACCAGCAAAATTCAAAGGGAACCAACTATATGGGAAAATATATTTGCCAATGATACCTTGGACGAGGGTTTGATCTCCAAAATATATAAAGAACTAATGTGATCCAACACCAGGGAGACAGGCAGCCCAATTAAAAAATGGGCAAAAGACCTGAACAGACAACTCACTGAGGAAGATATACAAAGGGCCCAGAGGCATATGAAAGAATGCTCAACATCACTAGTCATCAGAGAGATGCAAATTAAAACTGCATTAAGATACCACCTCACACCTGTCAGAATGGCAATCATCAGCAAATCAACAAACAACAAGTGTTGGCAAGGATGTGGGGCAAAGGGAACCCTCGTGCACTGTTGGTGGGATTGCAGGCTGGTGCAGCCACTGTGGAAGACAGTATGGGGTTTCCTTAAAAAACTAAAAATGGAACTGCCTTTTGATCCAGCAATTCCACTACTTGGACTATACCCAAAGAACCCTGAGATACCAATTCATAAGAACCTATGTACCCCTGTGTTCATGGCAGCACTATTTACAATAGCCAAGTGCTGGAAACAGCCTAAGTGCCCATCAGTGGATGACTGAGTCAAAAAACTTTGGTACATTTACACAATGGAATACTACAGAGCAGAAAGAAAGAAGGAACTCCTAACCTTTGCAACAACATGGATGGAACTAGAAAGTATTATGCTTAGTGAAATAAGCCAGTCAGTGAAAGACAAATATCATATGATCTCACCCATTACAGGACAATAATGAACAAAACAAACAACAAGCAACACAGAACCAGACATATGAATACAGTGAACAGGCTTTCAGTGGGCAGTGGGAAGGGGAGCGAGGGGAGGGGGGAGGAAGAGGCAAAGAAGGGGAGCAGTTTAGACAAGAACCTAGTATGGAAGAACCATGGACATGGGCAACAAGTAGGATTGACTTCGTTGGTGGGGGTGGTGGGTAGGGAAGGGGACAGAGGGGAGCAAAAAGGGGATGGATATAATACAACAACAATAAAATTAAATTTAAAATAATAATAATATTAATAAAATTATGGCATTAATAAAAAGAAAAAGATTCCAGGCCCAGACTGCTTGCCTTAGGCTGCTTTGGGCTGCGTTAGGCTACCTTGCCTCATTCCAGTTATAGCCTCACTGCTCAGCCCTCTGCCTTTGCTGTCAGATGTGTTCCTACATTGGGAGAATAGAGTCCTTGATAAAGCTACAACCCCAGGGGGTCATCTGGGCTCATTAGTGTTTCCCAATTCATGTTTTTCTATACCTGTGGAGGTTAGGTGGAAAGGACAAAGTTAGACAGAGCTGAAATCACGCAATCAATAATGTTGTTCAATCCAGGGAACAACTCAGACCCTTACCCCTGCCCTCGGCACTCCCGGGTAGGGACTCCTAACCATGGGATAGCAGCCAGGAGGGGCAGGGGGTATTTGGGAGATTTCTGTCCCATGCACAGAGGGCCCTTGGGAAGCCTGCCATGAGCAAAGTCCTCTGCTAGGCACTGGGGAAGTAAGGATGACTCCTATAGTTCCCAGGGGAAATTTAGTAATTTAAGTAGGAAAGCAGGATACCAGATAAAGTAGCTTTGAACAAAATGCAAATGATGACAAGTAAGTATAAAGTGGCCTAAACCAGGCTACTCCTGCAGAAGGGAGTGAAGCGATCAGAATCAGGAGGGAGCCAGGATCTCCTCGATGTACCCTGGGAGGCTGATCAAAAATGAAGTGCAGGAGCCTCACTTCAGACCTACTGGGTGGCATCCAGGAAACCACATTTTAGCCAGTTCCCTGGGCGGCTCTTTTGCACATGTCTAGAAAGCCAAAATAGACCCAGGAGGCGGCTGTGGGGAGGGACCTTAGCAGTGACCTTCAGAGAGCCCTGTGACCTCTAATTATGCTAGAATAAATGCAAATACTGTAAGTAAGGCC
Source organism: Noctilio leporinus (assembly GCA_004026585.1). Lineage (NCBI taxonomy): Eukaryota > Metazoa > Chordata > Mammalia > Chiroptera > Noctilionidae > Noctilio > Noctilio leporinus. The sequence goes on from PVIW01002614.1 coordinate 36,094, forward strand.
AGGAAAACTTCCTCCTTTGTTAAAAAAAAAAAAAGATGCTGGTTTGATTCCCCAGCCAGGGCACATAACCAGGTTGCAAGCCAGGTCTCCAGCCACATCCGTAGCTGGAGGCAGGTGAAAGGCAACCATACATGGATGCTTCTCTCCCTCTCTTCCTCTCTTCCTATGCTTTCCTCTAAAAAATAATGAATAAAATCTATTTTTTTTTAAATGAGAAGAAAAATACAGGGATCAGAGACAGTGCAAAGAGAGAGGGGTGGGATTAGGATGCTGGGAACCCATTTCTTTGCCCTGTGAACCGTTTCGGAAATGAGATGTTCAGAAATGAATAGACTCTGATTGGAAAAGAAGACAATCAACAGAAGTCATGCCAAGTAGGAAGGCTAGATTTGGTTAAACACTTTATGTGTAACATGTGAGATAGCCCCTGTATCTCTCATTTGCAGGCTTTGGGGATAAATAGACTCTGTTTGATTAGAGACCCGCGGTAAGAAATACATAGAGCACTGCAGCTCAGTACACCATATGTTTACATGAAACAGGAACCGAAATATTAATGAAACATGTTCTATTCTATTCTATTTCATTTTTTTTTTTTAAGTTCTTATATAACCCATGAATGGGTCTCCACTTGCAGTTTGAAAAATACTGACGTAGATGTCAGGTGGGAGATGAGCACTTAGGGACAAGGGGCTTCTTGACAGACTGTGAGTTACAGTGAGGGGGGTCAAAAGTCATATGAGAAGGCCCTTGAGGGTCCCTGGGACTGACCCCTCAAGAAGCCTAAACATTGGCTTCTCCTGTCTTCAAGGATCTTCTCAAAACTTCCCTCCTCCAGAAAGCCGCCCCAGATCAGCCTCAAGCAACCCCTCTAAAATGGCGCCATTCCTGGCGGGTAGGCAGCTGCTGGCTTCAGACACAAGCACCTCAGACCCAGCCTCTTGCACCTACATGGGATGCCTCGTGGCTCATTTGTTTTCAGATGTGCTGTGAAACACAAATCCCTGGTTTCCCGGCTCAGGCCTCTGGGGGTCTCCTTCTTGACTGCACAGGTTTTGTATGGAGGGAAGTGGGCGTCTCCACCCACTCCTCCAAATAGCATCTCTCCCAGGAATCTTTTGAATGCATTAAATGCAACAGAATGGGATTTAGTTACCATATTGCCCAGTTTAGCTGTTTTCTAGACTCGAATTCAATTTAACAAATAGAGAGTACAGGTGTATCATTTACAGTTGAATAAATGTGGTGTTTAGACTTATTCCTATAAAAATCTGGGCACCAGGATTTTTGGTGAGAAACATAATTGCCATTATCATATTGTTTCTGGGCAAAAACAGATTCAACCTACATCGTTTTTACCTGCAGTGCCGTTTTCAGGACTGCGAGGACTCCCTGCCGTTCCGTGCAGCTCTGCCTTCTGCAATGTCCTCCTGCCAGTCTTGTTTCTCTGCGATCCAAGGGCATCTGTGGATGCTGGGAACTCTGAGGGCGGGGGGCAGGGGAAGACTCAGCTTCTGTGGGCCCTCCGAAGGAAAAGAGCAAATACAAAATTAGGTCCAATGGTAATGTTTCTCTAGAACTGGAAAAATATTTACCGGGAAATTCACATCCCTCTCTTGTGACATCTCTACCCAGTTTACCAGAAATGCTTACGTAAAAATGCTCCCTGTTTGTAAACTGGCCTTCCCTCCCTGTACAGAATACTCTAGGACTCCCAAATCTCACAGCCAGCCCTCCTCTGATCCCCACAAGCGAGCAACCCTAAAGTTTAAGCTTCATCAACTTCACCATGAATCTGCCTGGGGCAGGGACCCTGTGTTCTCTCCCTGTCTGTCGCCCAACAGAGAGAGGACAGGACTCTGCTGTCACTGAGCCTAGACAGGGAGATGTCAGAGAGCAACGGGCACTGCAGGCCAGTGTGTTCAAAGCCAGGCCCTTCCAGGCACCTGCATCAGGATCGCCTGGAGAGTTTACCAAAATGCGATTTCAAGAACTGCAGAATCTTGTTTAGGGGGCAGAAATGGTGAATCTGCATTTGTACACACAAGCCTGAAGACAACTGCTCTAGGGCCATACTCTACTTCGTTGGGGCACTCGGGGGACAACAGTCCACAGTGACTCCAGAGGTCTCATCCAAGGCCTCCTGAGGTGGCGACCAGGCAGGGTCTGCTTCCAGCACTAGAGGGTCCACTGAAGGAGGTGGTCCCACCTCCCCAGTCAGGTTCCAGAAGCCCTCCTCCCTCACTGCCCCCCACCACACAGACAGCAGGTCCACGAGCTCAGTCTCTGACCCCACATTCAGGAATCAAGTGGAACTGAGCTGAGGATTGTTTGTAGGGCGTGCAATCCCAGCATCCTCCCCTAGAGACCGTCTGCTGTTAGAGAATCCCTCCCAGCTTCCTGTCAGGAAATTATGCATGGCTAACCCTAGCGATGAAACTTGGAGGGAGAAAGGTCAGTAACAGGGTCATTCAGTTCTCTGGATAATTACCAAAGAGCTTCCAAAGGACTGAATTGAGTCCCCTTCTTCTCCCAGCAAAGTATCTGGCTCAGAATGACAGCCATGATTTGAGAGAGAGAAGACTATCATTTACCAAGACCGGCATTGTGCCAGACACTGCTCACTACCAAATGCTTGTAACCTTGTCACGTCTCACAACCATCCTGTGAGTATGAATTAACACCCTCATTGCTACCCTCAGCTTAAGGAAGTGTTTCAGGGTAGTGTGGTGCTTTAGACTCCGCTCAGCTCTGTTATACATCAGTTATGTAAAGGCTAAACTATTTTTTTCCCCATCTCCAGAGTCCTAGGGTTGGTGCAATTTTTAATGAGCTCTTACATAAATGTGATTAGCTTCACACCTTACATGTAGCAGATGTTCAACAAGTATTAACCGCTATTACTTGAATTAATATTTTTATATAGGAAAGAACTGGAGCTCAGAGAAGTTGAGCACTTTTCCTGAAACAGCACAGAGGAAGTGTAAGCAGAGTTTCAAACCTCTGGCTCTCAAATCTGTACTCTTTTTCTCAGTCCCATTGTGTTGTGAGAGATTTGGAGTCAACTCACGAGATTTCCCTCTTCTCTCCCATGAGCAATGCCATTTTCTGATCCCTTTCCCAACATGTGTCTTACAAGGTCCATCATGTAGGAACCAGCCATTTGGCAAATATGACTTGCTTTTGCCCCATTTAGTCTTCAATAATCAGGTATTGAGTGCCTACGATAAGGTACCAGTCTTGACTTAATGCTGTGTGGGACAGTGTTTGCCCTCCAGAAGCTTACTGTCTGGGAACTAAGGTACACTCAGACGCACACTAGGCCGTGCGTACAGGCCGGGATGTAGGGGCATAATGTAAGAGAGGATTCAGGCTCTTGACCTGGTGAAGGACTGGTAACATTTTCTCCTTTCCACCAGTACACAGTCCCACCAGCCCTCAGGATGCTGAGGTGGCTCCACTGACCTGACAAGGGACCCAAACTCTCACACTCAAAAGCTTGGAGTCAAGTTTTGAGCCCCTTCCCTCAACTAGTCTAGTCGGTGTCAAAGTTCTGCCAGGTCTTCCTTACAAAGGCTCACGGCTGTTTACTCTCATTGCTCCCCTCCCCTGCACTCCTACAGCAGCCTCCTCACTAGCCTCCCATTTTCCTGCTTCTTTTATCCCAAATCACATGTGCTTGGGCGAGCTAAACTGCTCAGCCTGGCGATGCAGACTCTCCATCAGCTGTCCACCTGCATAGCCAATGTGGTGTGACAGCAAGGACACTGTGAGTTCAAAGGGAGTTCAAATTCTGACTGTAGGTTTCAAACTCTTTGAACCTCCACCCTTTTGTCTGTTCGGTGGGGGAAGAATCAACGCGGAGGATAAAATGAGAGATGTGAAAAGGCACAGGATCCAAGAGTAGCTCTATAAATTCCCTCCCAATTCCCTCCCTGCCTGACATCCAGACAACCCCGCTCTGCTGTCTCCACTTTCCTGCCTTTGCTGGTCCGTGTTTTCTCTTCCAGTTCAAACCCTATCCCTCCATCTGGGCTCAGCTTGACTCTCAACTCCTCCATAAAACCGTCCATGAATAACCCTTGCTCATGATGGCTCTCTACCCCACAGCAGGGGTGGCGGGTGGTGGCAGGGGGGTGGTTTCAGAGGTACAACAGGAACATAATGCAGGCTTATTGAATACATGAAGGTGAGAACCCCTCAGCGCATAGAGGACACACAGATCTTCAATGCAACTTTATCAAAGCCTCCAGGCGCGGAGTCACCGCTGGCTGTGCCCTTGGCAAAAACAGAGTCAGAAAACGCTGTCCTTGTTCTGTCCAGAGCTCACCTAGCGGGAGGTGCTGAGCTCAAGCTCTGGACAAAGGAAGACATCCAAGATGCCATATTCCAAGGGCTCCCCATACCTTGGACTCCACTTACCTGCTTCCCTGTTGCTGGTCTTGCAGGCTCCAGTCAAGACCTAGCAGCAGGTGCGATGTGTGTTGAAGCTGAACTTGTTATGTCCATTCTGAGTTGTCCAGGCAGAAGGCCCACGAAGGCATGGGCCTTCAGCCTTTGCTCCAGGGCAGATCCCAGTCTCCTATGTCCAGACTGGTGGCAGGGACCCAGCCTTTCTTTCTTTCTTTTTTAATTTTTTTTAAATTTAATTTATTTTTTAGTTTAAAAAAATTCTTGTTTTTTCTATTACAGTTGCCTCAGTTTTTTCCCCTTTCTTTGCCCTCCTCTGCCCAGCCCATCCTCCAACATCACTCCCACAGTCAATCCCCACCTTGTTGTCCATGTCCACGGGTCATTCATACATGTTCTTTGCTTCCCCTTCTCCCCACCATCCCTCCCGCCCCTGTTGCCTCTGGCGGCTGTCAGTCTGTTCCATGTGTCAGTGTCTCTGGTTCTGCTTTGCTCATTAGTTGATTCTGTTCATTAGATTCCTCTTATAAGTGAGATTATAGGGCATTTGTCTTCCACCGACTGGCTTATTTCACTTAGCATCCAGTCCCATCCATGCTGTTGCAAAGGGTAGGAATTCCTTCTTCTTTCTGCTGTGTAGTATTGCATTGTGTAAATGTGCCACAGTTTTTAAGTCCATGCCTCTACTGAAGGGCACTTAGGCTATTTCCAACACTTGGCCATTGTACATAGGGGTACACAGGCTCTTTCAAACTGGTGTCCACAGATTCTTAGGGTATATTCCCAGCAGTGGAATTGCTGGGTGTCCAGCCTTTCGAAGCCACCAGGAAGCAGCTCAGAGCCCACCTTCAGCTCCTACCCTCCTTTCCCAGTGTTCATGACGCCCAGTCTGCAGGGTGGGCACTCCCTAGAGCCAAGCCCCTCGGTGGGCTTGCCAGTTCCTGCCTAATTCTAAGTGGATGACATCCTTCACTAACCGCCAGGGCCAGGTGGGATGTTCCAAGATGCCATAATCCCCCTGCTCAGAGGGCAATGCTGGAAACGCTGGAGAACTCAGAGGGTATTCGACTCCATTCTTTAAGAGGTGCTTGTGTCCATTGAACAAACTCTAGCCCACCCTCTGAATTCCTTAATTCCCTGCTAATTTCAAAAAGGCAGAGCCTATTGGCCTTTGCAGGAGTGTAACAGGCAATATGAGAAGAGCCGCCCCTCCTTCTCAGACCCAGGTCCCGTGCCCACTTCTTCCAGCCAAGCCTTGCATCTAAAGGCACCAGGCACTCAAGCTTGAGCATCTGCCCCACCAAACTCCTCCTCCGGGGTGTGGATGCGCCTCTGGCCACTTAGGAGTTAAAATGGCAGCGGGACTGAAAGGGGGTGGCGTGGCTTGCAGACGGGGAGGCGGCGACCGGAGTGGGCTGGGGAGGTTGGGAGAACAACAGAAAAGCGAGTGAGGAGGGCGAGCCAGCAGCCGGGAGGTGGGGCGCGGGCGCCGGGGGCCTGCTGGGTGTACTTGGCCGCCCGGCGCGCGGTGGGAGCCCGGGACTCACGACCGCAGCCTCCGGCCACCATCGCAAAGCGCCCCTGGCGCGGGCGCGAACGTGCGGATGCGCGGAGCGAATCGCTGTTGTGCGGTCGCCCTCCCCGCCTGCCCCAGCACCGCTCCCAGGGCAAGTCCTCGGCGGGAAGGCGCCCTCGCGCCCCCCGGCCAGGGCGTCGCGCACGGAGGAGGAGAGCGGGTCAGGTTCCCCAGCCCAGCCCGGGCTGCAGCGGAGCGTCGCGGCGGCCGCAGGACCCGCGGGCGGCCGCAGGGTGAGTGTAGGGCTCTGGGCTGATCCCGGCGGCGCTGGGGCCGCTGGCAGGGCCGCGGGGACCTGGCGGAGCTGGGGGAGGGACGGCCTCAGGCGCCGGCAGCCGCACTGCCTGCAGGGGAGCTGGGGACCCGGGGAGGGAGGCGGCCGCGAGCGCCGGGGGAGGGCGGGCAGGGGAACGGGAAGAGGGCGGCCAACTGCGGGGGCTGGACCCGAGCGCGGGCGGAGGGGGCGTCTGGGCCGGAATCCCTCCCGAGGGGCCTGCCCCACCCCAAACTGTTGCTGGGGAGAGCTGGGCCCTGGTGTCGGAGAGCCAAGAGGTTAGGGAGGGCGTGACAGGGGCGGGCAGCGGGGTGGCAGCGCTCGGAACCGCGGGACCTTCCAGTCCTTGGAGCTCGGTGCCCGTGCGGAGGGACCAGGTAGCCTTGGTGTCTCTGTCCGAAGTACCTGGTGCCTTGAGCCAGGCTCCGCCCGGCCGGCAGCCAGGTCTGTCCGCAGCCTGGGACGGGACATTTGGGCTGGGGGATGGGCCGGCCTGGGACGCAGCCTGCGGGCTCTGGGAGTGGGAGGCGACCTCGGGAGGACAGCTCTGCGCCCACCTCAGCACCCAGGAGACAGGAGGGGTTGGGGAGCCACAGGTGGTCCGTCTGTCCTGCGGCCAAGGGCGGCCGAGGCGCCGGCTGCTCAGCCAGCAGGAGCCGCGGGTGACGGGGCTGGGCTGAGCACCTGGAGGTGCAGGAGACGGCCCCGGGGGTGTTGCTGTGCTCCCTCCCTTCTTCCTCCCCCATCAGAGGAAAGGAAGGAAAATGTCAGCTGGGCTTTGTGCTCTGTTCCTCAGACTGCCGCAGCTCCCATCTGTTGGAGCCAACGCAGCTTCAAATGGCAGGGCTGGGCCGGGAGGGGCTGGGTTGGGCTGGGCCCGGCGCTCAGTGGCGGAGAGGGGCTGGACAGACCTTCTCGAAAACCCAGGAGGTGGGTGGTAGAGAGAACCGCCTCCCGGGTCAGGAGAGTAGAGGTGGCTCCCTGACAGCTTGGTCGCCGTCATTGGGACATCGGGGTCTCTTCCTGCAGCAGGCACGAGGCAGGCTCCCTTCCCCTCCAGCCTGGGATAGGCTCTGGCCCAGCGTCTCCTAGCCGCTGCCCACCACCCCTTGGAGGTCCCTCCAGCAAGGAGCACTGGGCATGGGGTGGGCAAAGCTGTGTTCAAGGCACTGAGGCCCCTGTGGGCCCTGTTTTTATCAGAAAAAAGTCACATGTGCTTGGCCTGACCCACTTTCCTGGCTGACCAGGTGCGCCAGGGAGGAGAAGATGGAAACAGAAGGGCACAGCTAGGGGTCTTTCCTTTGCCTTTCCCTGAGCTGGCTCCCAGTGAGGCTCCTTTCTGCCTAGGGGGTCCCTCCCGAAACGGATGGAACTAAAGGCTACCGTGCTCCAGGGATTGGGACCTGCCTAGGGTCTGTCTGGCAGCTACCTGGTGTCTAGGAGCACCCCCAAATCCACACCCTCCCCCAGCACAGCCTAACCCAAAGGAGACAACACCAAATGGCAGTGAGCACTCAGAGATCTGCCCAAATTCCACTCAGACTGAAACAGGTTTTCTCTGGAGGTCGCTGTGCTTCTCCCCACACCCTATTTTCGCCCCAGTGCCTCCCTCCAGCCCCCCTCCTCTTCCTCTTTTACTCTTCACTCTTTCCTCCACCTGTTCTTCCTCTCCTTTTCTCCTCACAGCGCTCCCCCTCTTCTTTCACCCTGCTCCTCCCTAAGTCTTCTTTCTCCCCTCGTCCTCCTCCCCTCCCAGGTCACTGTGGCCACCTTAGCTCCCCTCTCTTCTGCAAACTGCAGCTTTAGCCACAAGCCTCGCTTGTGTTCTGCTCCCGACACTCCGAGACACCTTGGCCGTGGGAACACACACGCTGCTGGTTTTGCTGACTACCCTTTGCAGAGGTGAACCCGGCAGTTGCATTTCCCTGGCGTGTCTCCTGCGCCCTGCCATTTGCACCCTCCCACCCACCCCTCTTTTTATTTGAAAGGTAAAGGAAATCCATTGCTTTCTAAACAGAATTCCTTTATTCAGCAACTTATTGAGCACCCACTATGTGCCTATCACTATTTTAGGAGCTGAGGATACAGCAAATAAACAAACCCCCTTGTCTTAAGGCAAAAGTAAACTTGTATCTGGACATTTCAGCTGATTAGTCTGTGCCCCCAGGCCCTTTCAAAGATCCAGTGCTTGGCGGGAGGGATGGGAGCAGGAACAGTCCTAGTGAGTTATCATCCTGGTGCTGAGTGACCTCTAACATGACAGGCCCACCTCCTTACAAAATACCAGGCACCACAAAGCTTAGACTCCGGGCTATCCTGTTCCTTAAGACATTTCTGACCTAAAAGGATGGATCAGTTCCTATCTCACCATTTATCTGGGAAGGTTGAGTAGACGTCCAATGCTTTAGACAGGGGAGGGAGAAAGACACAGATTTACTATTGAGTACCTACTAAGCACCAGTCTGTCCAGAGCTTTACAAAATTATCTCATCCAATCCTCCTGACAACCATCTAAGGTCTGATTATCACCCCCTGCTTTATAGTTGAGAAAACAGGACCAGAGAGGATCAACCACTTGCCTCAGGTCATGTAGGCTTTTGTTTTGAAATCACTGATTGTCTGCAGTTCATCTTGCCCTTATGATATCTCTGACAGTTATCTGAAGATTACATTTTAATTGAATTTTTCAGAAGCAGCCTTGTCTCCTCAGTTAGAATATAGGATATATAAAGATTCGCTGAATACTTGCATGACTAAGCTCTCTCAAGTAATCAGGGAAGGCTTCCTGGAGGGGGTGAGACCCTAAGAGAGAAGTCAGGGAGGGCGTTGGTCTTTCTGATGCTACTAGATGTGTGACAAGCTATAGGCAGGCAGCTTCTGCTCTATATCACTAGACTACATGAAGGTAGAGTTGATGGAAAATTGCTGTTTTCACTGAGGGTCAGGATATGGGAGCTTTGTCTATGGCCTAATTAGATGATGCCTCCTTGGGCGAGCCTGGACTCTGTAAACACTCCAAGACAAAGAGTGGAAGGCATTTGAGCCTGCAAGAACTACAAGGAAGGGCAAGAGCAATGGGCGGAGGATGGATGGGGCAGGAAAGGGAGAGAGTGACCAGGAACAAGAGGGGAGGAAGACAAAAACAGAAGATAAACTGAGAAACAAAGAAAAAGGAGGCAAGAGGCATGCAAGAAAAGACATAACGCAGCAGGACAGATAGCAGCATGCAGTGGGAGCGCTAAGAGAGGGTGAGTAAGGAGGACACCTGTATCTAATATTTCCTGGAAGACCTTGATCGCCCAGTTCTACAGCTCAGAGGCTAGAACAGCCCCTAGATTAGCCTTATGTAGGCATTTGCTTATTTAGTCAGCCCACCTTTTCTAAGCACCTACTATGTGCTCAGACCTGTGCTAGAGGCTAGAGACAAAGGGACAAATCAGAGGTTGCCCCTGCCTTCCAGGAATTCACAGAGTATAGATTCTGGACCTGTGGTTCGAAGCCAGGTTTCTTCACTTATGGCCGAGTGGCACTGGGCCAGTCACCTAAGCTCTCTGTGCTCAGTTTGCTACCTCGTTGAGCTGTTTTAAGGATTAAATGGATTAATACATGTAGCGAGCTTAGAACAGTGCCTGGATTAGTAAGTGTTGTGTAAGTGTATTATTATTGTTATTATTCAGTGGGAGAGTCAGTCTTACAATAATAAAACAAGTGCTATAATACAGGGATGAGCAGGTAAAGAGATGACGGTCTCTGTCTGCAGATGAGGGAATGGTTCTCAAAGCACATATTTGGGACAAGGCTTGAAAAGGAGTCAACCAGGCAGAGGTGGTGGGTCTGGGGACACTGGTGGCAAGGGTATCTGGGGCACAGGTAGGAAAAGGTGCTGCATTGTGTGTGTTGCCTTCTATGGGTATCAGGAACACTCTGGACATATCCCACCTCAGCCTCTGTTTTCAGTGCTTGGAGCTGAGCTTCCAGTGGGGCTGACAGGTCACCCAGAACATCCCCACACTCCCCAGCCTTAAACAGTTGTCCTTTGATCTGGGGACCTGATGTATCCCCGCTGGGATTGGTCTCACAACCGACTGTGGCTTCCTAAATATTCCAAGCCATCAAGCAGTCTCCACTGCAAATCCAAAGCAGCCACGGCCCTTGTCCTCTGGCTTCTTGCACTTCCTGGGGACCCCATGGACACTTTGGGCCAAGGGAGCTGCCTATTCGGAGGTGAGGTTTGGTTTGAAATTCAGGTTCTCTCTGTACATTTCTTCCACCCACACCTTCCCTGCTGCTCCGCATTTGATGGACCTGAAATGAGATCCAAGATGAAGAGCAGGCAGAAGGTTCCTAGGGCAATAGCCATTTCTCACCCTCCATCTCTCGCACTGTAATGATGCTAATTATAGCAGCTAGCATTTATTGACCATTTACTATGTGCCCGACACTGTGCCAAGAGCTTCACCTGTTATCCCATTAAATCCTCAAAAATACCCCTATCAGGTAGGTACTCACATTATCTCTAATTTAAACTCGAGGGAACTGAGACTCAGAGAGGTTCAAAGACATATTACTAGGAAAAAAAAAAAAAAAAAAAAAAAACCATACACACAGTATTTAACTTTCTTTCTTAACTGCCTTCAGCATCCATTAGTCCTTGGGCCTGGAGGGTATTTTGGGGCCACCCAGCCTATTCTTCTCCCTCCCTACAGTAAGAACTACCGAAGTCCTGTCCAAGCCACGCGGCTGCCTGTGTCCTTTTGGGGACCTTCAGAAAGGGTGTCTCCTCTTCTTCCTGCTCCCCAGATCACGGCTCCTCGAGAACCACCATTGTTTCCTTCTGCCTCAGCTAAAGGGCCTTGGGGGCTACACAGAGTCACAGGCCTCCAGAGAGGCTGGACCCTAACAGTCAGTCCCCGTGCCACACTACTGGAACCAGTGCAGGGGTGGCGGTGACTTCTGAGAGATGTGAGGATGGGCACAGACCCTGATTCAGCAAATTAGCAGGGGGTAGTTCGGCATGGTGCTATCGGTGGGGTGTCTCTGTAACCAGGCAGCCTCATGGTCTTGGGAAGAACAAATACAGTCGTTCATATTTACAAACTCACGAAGCAGAGCCTTCAGGAAAAACACATGGAAGAAGGGGAAGCATTTGTTAGGCAACTGGCTTGGTTTTTCCTATAAAAGTGGGTCTGTCTTACCTGATCCTCCCAGGCGGAGGAAAGGAAGGAAGAGATAAAGGCAGGAGAGGTTACGTTCCTCTACAAAGTGTTCTCAAAATGAGCACCTGAAGCCTGGGGGAGGGGGTTGGGGCAGAGGCGATGATACCAGGAGCTGGAATACTCACAGAGGGGCCGCTGGTGGGCAAGCTGTGCAGGGGGCGGGGAGGGCCTTGACACCCAACCCCCTCCACTTTCTACTTCTGGACAGACACCCAAATGGGATGAGGTGGCTGGGGCTCACATAGCTCCAGGTCCCTGAACTTCACAAGGTGCTTGCCCAGAGGTGGAAGGGGAGACTCCCACACTGGGAGGGAGATGCAGAATTTTCCTATCCGTTACCCAGCTCTTCAGAACTACGCCCCATGCCTCAGCTATGTCAGACACAGCATGGAACTGAAATCTCCTCGCTTAGCAAGTATTTTCTTAAAACATTAGTGCTGGCCTGCTGGTATAGACAACAGGGAGCAGGCAGCCAGCAACCAGAGATTTCTGTCCTCATGGAGTTTATACCTGATTGTCTGGGGAGGCAGTAAAAGCAATAGTATGTTAGAAAGTGGCAAGTGCTACAGAGAAAAATGAAGCAAGGAAGCGGGATAGGAGAGGATATGTTTAGAAGAGAGAAGTTGGTAATTTTGTACAGAGTAGTCCAGGAAGGGCTCACTGAGGAGGTGGTTTAAGGGAATAGTAGGTGCAAGGGCCCTGAGGCAGGGCCGTGCCTGGTGGGCTTGAGGAGGCCAGCTGTTGGGAGCCCTGGAGCTGGAGTGAGGAATGTGGTCTTTTCTCAGAGTGACCTGGAGGCTTTGCAGAGTTTGGGGCAGGAGGTCACATGATCTGACCATTTAAAACCCCAGAATTTGCACTATCTACTCCAGCTTTTCATTAGGGGCTAGTCAGGAGGTTTTCCAGCTGTTGAAGCTAATTTAGTCAATTAGTACTCCACCCCCACCCCCACCCCCACCTCAGGTACTTTTTGAGCACCGTCCTAGTGTGGCATGTGGGGTTGGGGAGAAAACAAAGGAAACACAAGTCATCGTCATTATTAGTAAGGAAATCTACAGATTTGTTGGGGAGGCAAAACTTACACTCCCAAGAAATAACAAGGGAATAATACCAGACACTATTTAAAACGAAGTGCTAAACTGTGTGATTTTGACTATAAATGTTATCAGGACTGTGAGCTCCGTGTGGGAGTTTAGAGGGAACGCTGCCTCGAAGGGGCGCTGCTGATGGGGCCTGGAACACGGGGAGGGTTTGGATCCGCAGAGGGGCGGGTTCTGGAGAAGGGAACTAGCAGCTCCTGCGGGCAGGCATGGGAGAAGGGTGGCCCATGGGCGGGAAGCAGTTTTTGTCTCTGGAGCAGTCCCCACCATCGGGGTTCTCATGCCCCCTTTGTCCTCTGTGGACAGGAAAGCAGCCCTTTCTTCAGAGGATGAAAGCCCACACCCCACATTCTTGCCTTCTCTGCAAGGCCTGCTGGTCTCCATTCTCTGACACGTCTTGCTCTGAGAGGGTCCCCTTTCCAGCCCTCAAGTGGTTTCTGCGATCTGCATTCTCCTAAACGGCTGCTGTCCACCACCCCCTGGCCCATTGATGTTGGGCCCAATTCTCTGCCACAAGCTCCTTCTTTTTACCCAGTCTGAAGCTGTTTGGTAGGTTACTCTTACAATATTCCGATGTGTTTCATATACAGTGACCTGGAAATAGCATTGTATTGAACTGAGCCAGCATTTCCCCATGAGGGGTGAGTCTCTTCTTTCCCTGGAGAGAGGCTGTCTGGGTCTTGGGTCTTGGGGTTTGGCTTACTCCTGACCTGTGGAGTGGGGTCCCCCAGTAGCGCCTCACTCTTTCCACCCCAACCCTGCCCCCCTGCCCCCAGGCAAAGAGCAGGAGCCAAGAGTCACATGTACAATCCTTTCTGCTAAACAGCTTCTTCTAGGCCCTGGCTGGTGGCACAGTGGATAAGGTGCCAGCCTGCAAACCCAAAGGTCACTGGTTCGATTCCCCAGCCAGGGCACATAACCAGGTTGCAAGCCAGGTCACCAGCCAGGTCTGTAGCTGGAGGCAGGTGAAGGGAAACCATACATTGATGTTTCTCTCCCTCTCTGCCTCTCTTCCTTCCCCTCTCTCTGAAAAGTAATAAATAAAATCTTTTAAATAAATAAAGAGATTTTTCCTTCCTCTGGGCCCTGGCAGCCTGAGAAAAGAGGGCACAGCACAGCCTCTCAGACACAGGCCTAAACTCATAACACCGAGGAACTGGAGTCAGTTAGAAGTGGGTTCAAGTCCCTGTTCCTTAACCACACCCCGTAGGGCATTTTACCTAACGTCTCTGAGCCTCAGTTTTCCCTTCCACAAATCTGGGTTAATAATACCCACTTCATTCAGTTGTTAATAACAAGAGTTAACATCGTTGAGTGCTTATGATGTGCCAAAAGCTTCACTCATTTATCTCATTTAATCCCTGGATCTCTGTAAAGTGGACATGATTTCCCTCCATTTTGCAGTTGAGGAAACTAAATCGGGGAAAGATTAAGTAACTTGCCTAAGGCCACACACTACCGGTGGGTGGCAGAGGCAGAATTCAGCCTCGGATCTTCCTGGCTCCAGAGCCCTGGTTTTCAACCAGCACATGAAAGGAGTTCATCTGTGTCAAGTGCCTGCTACCAAGTAGAAGTTCAATAAATGTTCATTCCTTCCCCCCTCAATTTCCCCAGGGCTAATCCTCCAAAGAGTAGCCCTCTCCTACCTCAGCTCACGTCTCTTGGGGGATCCCTTGGGACATGAGATAGAGGTTGGAGCCAGAGTGAGCTGCCAGTTTATACCAAGCAAAAAAAATAAGGCAAAGAGAGGGTGAGTAATTTGCATAAAGTCATAAAACACAAGGGCTGTGATTACTATCCAGGAAACCTTTCTCACGAGCATTTTGTTACCCAGCTCTGTTGGGTCCCAGGCAGTTGGCAGAGGAGGGTGTCTTAAGGAGGTTATGGGGTACGGGAGGTGAAGGAGAGGCCACTGTCTCCCTCAGGGCAAGTCGGAGGCTGTCTCAGCTACAGACGCTAGAGCTGATCACCACGGTCCTAGAAAGGGACTCACAGGAAAATTCGAAGACCTACGTTTTCTGAACTTGGCACTGTTTGTGGAGTTTGTTACAAATAATCTGGGGACTCCTTGGATGGATCTAGGAAGAGGTCAGTGTTGAAGGTCAAGGTATGGGATGAAAATATAGTATCTCAATTTTATATCTTGAATCAATGTGACTTCCGTAGCAGGTGCTGTGCCAGTGGATGGGGATGGGTACAGAGGTGGGCAAAGGAAAAGAAGTCCTGGCCTCAGCCATCATCCTGTCTAATGGGAGAGACCATTCACTTGCATGCATGGGACACCCACACACACCCCTGACTATAACAACCCTCATTCCTTCCTCCCTGGAGACCTCTTTTCTGGTAGACATAGAAACCCATCTCTCTACACAGCCCACCAGGACAGCCTACGACTACAGCATTCATACTTGATGATCAGGCCCCAGAGTTTCTCTGAATCCTGTGTAACAATGCCCCCGGGGAAAAAAGGAGAGGTCTAAGCCATAGCACTTCAAAACCAGGCAACTAGGAGTCCTCTGATCATGTGGCTTTCAGACTTTCATAGAAATTGATCCATTTTTCAAAACACACGTGTGGTAGGTAGAATAAAGCTGTCTGTGCACCAGTCCCTGGAGCCCATGAATGTCAGGTTACAGGGCCAGGGGAATTAAGGTGGCAGATGGAATTAAAGTTGTTAATTAGCTGACCTTAAAATGAAGAGATTGTCCTGGAATATCCTGCAGACCCAGTGTAATCACAAGGGGTCTTTAAATGTGGAAGAGGGAGGCAGAAGTCAGTGTCAGAATAACAGGATATGAGAAAGACTCAGTGGACCGTTGTTGGCTTTGAAGACTGAAGCGGCCCTGAGCCAAGATATCAGGGTGGCCTCTAGAAGGTAGGAGAAGCCAAGAAACAGATTCCTGCCCTGGCTAGTGGCTCAGTGGATTGGCGCCAGCCTATGACCCAAGGATCACTGGTTCCATTCCCAGTCAGGGCACATAACCAGGTTGCAAGCCAGGTCTCCGGCCAGGTCCGTAGCTGGAGTCAGGTGAAAGGCAACCATACATTGATGTTTCTCTCCCTCTCTGCCTCTCTCCCTTCCCCTCGCTCTAAAAATAATAAATACAATCTTAAAAAAGAAAAGAGAAGAAACAGATCCCCACCCCCACCCAGATCCTCCACAAAGGAACACAGACCTGCCGACACCTTGATTTTAGCAAAAAACAAAAAAGACTCATTTTTGCACTGTGTTGTTTTAAGCCACTAAATTTGTGGTAGTATGTGACATTAGCAACTGGAAATGAATAGAAGGCTACTATAGAAGAGGCAAAGCCGGTGGACCAGAACTCCAGTGACTCAGCCTCTCCTGACTTCAAACCCCAAGTCACTTCATAACTCTAGAGAACTCACATTGGGATATACTGTGCTTGAAACATATCCCAGTTATTTTCCAGATGATGAAACCAAGACTCGGAGAGCAGTGGCTTTGTGGGAGGTCACAGAGTAGGTGGCAGAGCTGGAACTCCCATCCAGTGCTTGCTGCTGTCTTGTCAGAAATTCCCGGTGTTTGAACACCTCTCAGCCATTTCCAGCCAGCGTATGTGTGTGTTTTAACCTACAAGGGCTCAGGCACGACGCTCAGTGCTGCACAGAAGCAGTGAGTTCCAGGTTCAGGAAGCTGAGAGGGTACTGCTTGAGTGATTTTCCGCCCTCAGCAGCCTCTTACTGGGCCTCAGTTTCCTACAAATACAGGCAACCAGCTTAGGTTGCTAAGAGTTGTCACTGGTCCTTGGCCCCTGGTGGCTGGTCCCCAAGGCTAGTCCCCGGGTGGGCATTATCCCAGCTGCCTTCTCTGTGGGGAGACCACCTATGAAGGGAGGGGGTGGGCCACTGGGCCAGGCTGCACCTGCCCTTCTGCAGCCCACCAAGCTGCAGGTGGGTTGGACGGGGGCCGTGGGGGTTGGGTCAGGGAGAGGAGGCAGCTGAGCCTGGTGCCCTGCCTGGGATCAGTACCAGGTAGTTCGCAGTGCGTTATTGCCCCTCGGCCAGGTGTTTGGTCTTCCCAGCTCTCCCCACAGCACACCTGAGCCACAGGCTGGCCCCCAGGGCTGCCAGCTCCTGGTGTTGGTCTCCATAGCAACCCCACTTTTGCCGGTCTGGCTTCTAATGACTTATTGGCATGTGTGGTAATTTGCAGCACTTGGCAGGCAGAGCAAGGGGAGTGGTGGGGAGGGAAGGAGGCGGTGGGAAGGACCAGGAGGTGGGGAGGGGGCTTGGGTTTTGGATAGAGAGCGAGGCATGCTTTTCTTCCTGCCCCACCCCTCCTCTTCCCTGCTGATTAATATCGGGAGTCAGGTAGCTGCTTCAGGTCCAGGTCCTTCCTCTCTGAGGAGCATGAGAAGGAGACAGATGGACAGACAGCTGCAGAGCACAGCTGCCCACCTGTCAGAGGCAAACAGATGTGGAGGTGCTGGTAGGCATGTTCATCCGTGGCAGATCAGATCACTCGTGCTTTCTGCCACTCCCACCTGCTCCCTCGGCCCTGAGAACATGAGGTACCTCTCGGGCCCTGTAGTCGATCCCCTTAGTAAATAGGGGAGCAGTGGTAACAAATCCACAGGCGTGGTCCTTGCAGCTTGGTGGCCCCTCGCAGGCTCCGAAAACCAAGCAGCACTGAATGAAACACCAGAGTGCGGCAGTAAGGGGTGAGCCAGCCAAACAATCAAAGGGGAGAGAGAATCCAGGGCCTGACTCTCCTCTTTTCTCCAGCAAAGCTTACCCAACCTCAAAATGACTTCTGCAGAGCAGGCAGTGGGGGGCCTCAGACAGCCCATGTTGCTGCAGGCTTCCTGCACGCCTCTCTGCCTCTCTCTTCGCTTCTGCCTCTCGGTTCCTTCCGTTCCGGGTGTGCCCTTGTAAGGGGCAGCCTGGTGCTAAAAAGAGCACCGGTTTTAAAGTTGGAGACATCTGGGTTAGAAATCTGTGGCCACTGCTCACCAGCGCCATGACCTTGGACTCATCTCTTAACCTCTCCTCAAGCTTCTGTTTGCCCCTCAGTGAAATGGGGCTTCACCCTTGCGAAATGCTTGGCACATAGTAGGCATCAATAAGTAGGAAAGAATTGTTAAAGTCATCTTTTACCTACTCCGGTAAATGCAAGCAATGGGATCGATAGTTTTTAAAATTTCGGTGGGCCTCGTAGGGTATTCTTTTGAACAATCAGGAATCGTCTTCATTTATTCAGAAAATAAATGAAGTATTTATTGCCTTTCTACTTAGTACAAAGTGCTGAGCCAGGTGCTGGGTCTTTTCTGGGATTTCATGGTTAGGGTAAAATTAGGTTATTTGTGCATTCTGTACACGTACACTGGTGGAGGGAGAGGGAGGCCAAGGAGGGCTAGTGGCAGAGAGAGGGTGGCCACAGTCAACTGTGTGAATGGCTTTTCCATGGATTTCTGAGAAGGGGCTGACCCCAAGAGAAAGCTCTGCATCGGGAAGCCTCTGTCGGGTCAAGTGCAGTGAGACACGCTGCCTGAGTCCTCAGCAATGGTGAGCCTGTTTTTAGAACTGGTAGTGAAAGAAGGAGCCAGTGGGTGGCTGCTCCTCTGTGTTTATAAGCTGCTATTGAGGATTGAAGGGGCCACCAAGGACTACCCAGCCCCCAGATAATAGGCAGACGAGGAACAGAGGCACCTGCCGTCACCTGGGAGTCTGAGCAGGTCCGGTGCTGGGAGGAAGGCAAGGAGAGCCACTGGGAACCTGGCTTTCTCTTGACCGGCAGGTGGACTTCTGCCTGCAGTAGGAGTCCATCGCTTCTGTCTGCCCCCCTGCAGCCTTCCCTAGGATGGAGCAACAGAGATGCATGCACAGAACGGCAGCAGTGGCTGGGTCCCTGGAGTGTGTCAGGCCCAATGCTTTCTCACTTTCTCATTCACATCACGGTTCACAAAGGCAATGACAGTAGCTCAGGGCCTCTGACCCAGGACAAAAGCAATCGCGATCCCCAAACACCTTCAGCCATTTGTGGCTCCCTAACATCAGCTGGGAAGCTCTAGCTTAACCAGTTCTTCCAACCCTTTTTTATGGATGAGACACTTTTGGCCCAGGAAGGGCAAAGGACTTGCCCAAGGTCACACAGCCTGTTCATGTCACTGGGACTAGGTATAAATCTTCTAACTTCTGACCCTCTTCTCAAGACTCCTACTTCCTTGACTGGCCTTTCACTCTGGAGAATGTAATTTCTCTTAAGAGATTATTATTTCCCCATATCCCATAAAATCAGACTACATCTCCCCCCATCCCCTTAATCATCACCAGGCACCTTCCGGGTTCGGTGAAACCTTTGGTGTCTGCTCATAGGCATCCCCCCCTTTCCACAGCCATCCAGTGTCCTAGGTAAGATCAGAGACTGCACGGGAACTCATCCTACTCCCAGACCATCAGCCCCTTCCCCAGGTCCCAGCTCAGCTACTCACTGCCAAGGTCAAACCCTAGAGGTTGTCATCACCTGAAAATCACCTAGTAGAGATCCCGGCTTTCTAGTCACCACCTCCTGGTCCGCCAGCTGCTGTCCATTGACTCCCACACAGCCATTCTTGAACCGCTTTGGGATCTTGGGTCCGTTGGCACCTCTCCTTTCTTGCCATTCATTACCTTCCTCTGTCTTCCTTCTCTGAGTCCAGCTAGAGCCCATGCTCTGTCATTTTAAGAGCTCTCTGCCAATATCCCAAACTCTCTTGATTCTTTGTCTTTTTCTGGCCTGAGGCTCACAAAGTCCCAGCCTAGGTTAATCACTCTATCTGCTTCTTTCTGCCTTTATCCAGATAACTCAACCTGTTAGAAAAAAAAAACAAAACAAAACAAAATGAGAATGATTGCTACCTCTGAAAAGTCACCATCACCAACCCAAGTTATTCTTCCAAAATGCCTAGTGTCTTACCACATTCCTCTGGCCTCCACAGTGACTATGTCACACCTTCCTCCCCTAACCTCCACCTCCACCGGCACTCTCAGCTGAGAACCTCTCTTACTTCATGAAGAAGTAGGAGTCATCAGGCAGAATTTCCTCAACTCATTCCCACCAGACCCTCATGCATACCTGTCTCTGTACCAGCCCTCCCTCCCTCCCTCCTGTTTCTGCAGAGGCGGCATTTCCATTGCAGGCCAGTCTGCGACCAACTCTGGTTTTCTTAGGAGCATCCTGCCTGCCGTGCTCAAGTACCTCCCATCTTCAATAGCAGCAGCAACAAAAACCTTCCTCAAGTCCAACTCCACTTGTTACCACCTTTTGTCTCTTTTCTCCTTCAAGCCAAAATGTCTTGAAGAATTGGCTCTCTCCATTTCTACAACTCCCACCTCTTCCTCTGCCCGACTTCAGCCTGCTTCCTCCCCCATCCTCCTGCTGAGGCAGCTCTCCATATCACTAAGTGCAGGGAATGTTTTTAGTTCTCAGAAGCATTTTTCCCCACCTTTCTGACACTTGCTTTCCCCCCTGGCTTCTCTTAATCCTGGCTTTTCTGGAAACTCCCAGGTGTTCTTTGCTGAGTCACCCTTCTCCTCCATCTTTAAATTTCTTTTTAAGATTGTGTTTCTTTTTAGAGAGAGGGGAAGGGAAGGAGAGAAATATTGACATGTGAAAGAGATATGTTGATTGGTTGCCTCCCAGGGGGGGAACTGGCCTGCAACCCAGGCATGTGCCCTGACTGGGAATCAAACTGGTGACCTTTCAGCACGCAGGCTGATGCTCAATCCACTGAGCCAGGATCCCTTCTCCATCTTTAAACTTTATGGTCTGGTTCAAGGTATTCTCTCCTGACTGGATACTTGTCCTGAGACCATCTCATGAATGGCTTCCGTTACCAAACACGTTCAGGTGACACCCCACTATAAGTCTATAATGTGCACTTCTTCATCTGAGCTCCATATGCTTATATCCATCTGCCTAACTGACTAAGTTGGATGTCTCTAAAACCTCCGAGTGGGGCCCTGGCCAGTGTGACTCCATCGGTTGGAGAGTCATCATGTAACTGAAAGTTAGGGGTTCAATTCCAGGTCAGGGCATATGCCTAGGTGGAGGGTTCCATCTCCAGTCCTTGGCTCACATGGGTGCCAACCAATCAATGTTTCTCTCTTACATCGATGTTTGTCTCTCTAAAATCAATAAACATATCCTTGGGTGAGGATTAAATAAAAGCTGGAGGGAAAAGCTACCTCTGGGCATCACCGGATGACCACTGCCTCGCCCATGTTCTACCATATAGACACAGGGCTCCCACTTCTGTCCCTTTCCCTTCCCCTTCACCATCCTTCCATAGCCAAAGACGTGGCCCAAATCCAGAGATGTATTCTGATTTTCTAATCAGGGGTGTGGATGCCTCTTCACCAATAGTTCTTTCAAGAACAATAGCAACAATCTTTCACATCTGAGCAGTCCTTTACAGCTACAAAGCTTTCGCATACCTGATGGTACTGGCTTGTTCATGTCCTTTGAGCCCCCACTGTGAGGAAGCTGTGCATGTGTCATCACTGTTTCACGCTGGAAGACGTACAGCTCAGAAAGGGTTAGTGGCCACAGGGCTGGTCAACGGAACGCTAGGCTGAGCCTGGTGCTGTGGTCCCACTGCTGCATTTGTGGCTGGTAGGAGAGCGGCTGCTCCCAGTTCTGGATTAGCCACGGGATGGAAGGAGTAGTGCCCCCAAGCGCCCCAAATGCCTACGGGGTAAAAGAAGATGTGAGTGGAATGTGGTGTGAAGTTTGTGTTGCAGCAGGTTTACCTTCTCCCTAGTTAAGGCCAGTCCAAGCTGGCTTTTCGGAGCCTCCCATGGGCCTGACACTTGCCTCATGTGCTCAGCAGCCCTACATTCATTGCCGGAGACAGACAGACTGATAGTGTTGCTCTGGGGTCCCAGGCGCAAGAGTGCCCAGAGAACCCACAGCATGAGGGGCTGAGGCTGCCCCGCCACATCCTGAAGGGTGCCACCTGGACTCCTGGGGCACACGCGGCCTGCCTAGCTTGGCTTCTGCCTACTTTGCCAGCCCCTTCCCTTCCAAGGTCCACCTCCTCAATGTTCAAGTTCTGCTCTGGTTCCCCAGCCGCCCGACCGCTCCACACCACGGAGCTTTGCTCGGCGGTGCCTTCTGCCCGGTGCCCCTCGTCCCCTCCTCACCAGACGTGACTTTTCCTGCGCTTCGGTCCTCAGCTCTTGAGCCATCTTTTCCAGAAGCTTCCCCAGACCCCAGAGACCTCTTCCATGGACCAGGCACACTCAGCATCCTCTGCTAAAATCTCTTTGCTGCTTCTTCCTCTTCTGCTAGGTTGGAAGCCTCTTGAGGACATTTTGGAACTCCTGGTGCCTGGCATGTGGAAGTAACCACGGTGACCTAATGAGGGCTTACTGTGCGCTAGATGCTATGTTAAGTGCTTTATATTAACTCACTGAATCCTAAAATGACCTTATTCTATAGGTACTGGCCTTTTTTTTTTTTTTTTTTTTTAAGGTTTTATTTATTAGTTTTAGAGATAGGGGGAAGGAGAGAGGCAAAGAGGGAGAGAGGCATCCATGTATGGTTGCCTTTCACCTGCCTCCAGCTACAGACCTGGCTGGAGACCTGGCTCGCAACCTGGTTATGTTCCCTGACTGGGAATCAAACCAGCGACCTTTGGGTTCACAGGCTGGCGCCTTATCCATTGTGCCACCAGCCAGGGCTTGTACCCAATTTTTAAAAAGACTTTATTTTAAAAGAAGAACAGATTCATCGGAAAGACACACAATACAAGGAAGTCCTGAGCCCCCTTCAGCCAGCCTTCCCCAACATTAATATTAACATGTTGCACAACTATAGTGCAAAGCCAAACCAGGAAGCCGACATTGGTATAATTCATAGAGCTTTTCCAAGTTTTGCCAGTTATACATGCATTGATGTGTGTGTGAGTGTGTGTATGTGTGTGTGTGTGCAGTTTTGTGTAACCACCACAACCAGGATACTTAACTGCATCATCATAAGGCTTCCTGTATAGCCACACGCCCGCCCCTCACCCCTGGTAGCCACTGATCTGTTCGCCATCTCTAAAATTACGTTTTATCACAAGTGTTACATAAATGAAATCATACCGTCTATAATTGTGTTCTATTGGCTTTTTTAAATCAGCATTATTTCCTTGAGGCTCATTCAACTCGTCACCTGTCCCAAGAGTCTGTTTTACCTGCTGCTGAGGCATGTTCTGGGGTAGGGATGGGCCAGAGTTGAGCTACTTACCCACTAAGGAACATGGTCATTGCCCCATTTTACAAGTGATCACACTAACTTGCCCAGGGCAACACGACTATTCAGTGGCCCTTAATACATGTTTAGTAATAGGCACCTAATAGATGTTTAATGTACCGAGTTCAGCGGAATGAGGACACTTCATGTTCTCCTCTTGGCACTGAGCCTCGTGTTGTATGTAGAGTAGGGGCTCAATAAATGCCCACCGGTGAGGATGTGACATAATAGCATCTATGTTTACACAGGTAGCAGTAATGTCCACCTTACCCCCGTGCCTAGACAGTCACAAGAGAGGAGTGCGTCCCTTGCAACATCTTATGTAACTGCATCTTCGGTTTTGCTTGGAATATCAGAAAAGGATCATTGGAGAAGTAAATGTGATCACATATGAGGCTGGCATTTTATTGACTAAAATGCCCAAAGCTAATTGTTCCAAATTAATAGGTGTCATCTTCGCATGGTATCTTGCATCTAATTTGCAGGTTGCTCATTTTAGCACAATGCAGAGAAACCCGTCCTGCCTCCACCGCCCTCCCAGCTGTTCCCAGGCCAGGCACACTGCCGCAGCGTGCAGCAGTGCAGGGCTGGGGCCCGAAAGTGTTCACCCTAAGCTGAAAAGTCCAGCCAGGGCATTTTTACCTGTGGAAGAGGAGCCCAGTTACCACCACTCGGCTGGGGCCTCGGGAGGTTTAATTAAGGAGGATTTGCGAGCAGTTGGAAGTCCTCAGCCTCTAGTGTGGGGAGCCAAATGCAATTAAATGATTGGGAAGGAGCTACATGGACCAGTCCTGATCCTGGGCACAGCTCCCAGGAGATGAGCTTCCTTCAGCTTCTCTGCCACGTCTCCGTCTAAAGAGGTGAAGTGACCTGAAAGCCAACCTTAGCCTCCAGGGACACATTGGAGATAAGCGGGGTCTTCAGGATGGGACTTTCACAGAGGGTGTTTGGAAATGTGCCCCATGACGTCAAAGGGAACCTGTGGTTTTAGTTCAGTCAGGGCCTTACCAAGGGCCACAGGTCCCAGGAGCTGTGAGCCTTGCCCTTAAGGAATTGCTAACAGTGGTGATCCTCCTTAAGCAATTAAGAATAATGAAGTGCCAGAGTCAATTGTCCAGGCTCAGAAGCCAGTGGTAGCTGGTGGAGAGGAGAGACTGGAGGTGTCCTGAGGAACCAGGCCTAGAAATGTGGTTCTCAGCCATGGTACCGCATTGACTTGGAGACTTGGAGCACATGCTAGAGCAAAGCAAATACGCATCTAGTGTGAAGCTTACAAAGAGGTTTAAAACAAGACCTCAAAGGAATTTTGGCCTTTTGTAGGCCACCTGGGATTGTGTCCTCAGACCCCCAGGGAATACATGGCCTCCCTGTTGTCATAGGCACCCCGAAGGAAGAGTTGGAAAATCATCTCTCCCAGGAGAATGGAACACCAGTTAGAGAGACTGAATGGACAGTTGAAAGAATGGGCTGGTTAGGAAGTAGGGCCAGTATTGGGGCAGAGGGTGGGACATGGCTGGTTTAGGACCAAAGTTCTAAGGACTCAAGTGAAAGTTTGATACTCTAGGGAGCTGAATGAGGAGAAAGGAGGACAGCATATGCTGGTCACGAGGGGAGAGCTGCCTATGTGACAGGAAATCACTGACCCCAGAGGGAGTGTGAGCACAGGAAAGCCCAGACCGGAGAGGGTACAAAGAAGGAATGTTTTTTTGTTTTTGTTTTTAAAGATTTTATTCATTATTTTTAGAGAGGGAGGAAGAAAGGAAGAGAAGAATCCATCTATGGTTGCCTTTCATCTGCCTCCAGCTGGCGACCTGGCTGGAGACCTGGTTTGCCACCTGGGCATGTGCCCTGACTGGGAATCAAACCAGCAACCCATGGGTCCGCAGGCCAGTGCCTTATCCACTGAGCCAGGGGAGGGGTTTTTAGCCATGCCGGTTGGTGTCAGCAGCTTGTGGAGGCTGAAAGCTGAGAAAAAGCAGCTGGATCCAGAGCTGTGAGCCTGACAGCAGCTCCCAGGGACAGAAGCAGGCAGGATCTGTGTGTGGAGCAGGGAACAGACCTGAGTGGCATCTTTATTGTTTTTAAAGGTGGAGAAAGGGGAAGTAAAGGACTGCATTTCCTAAGGAGGTGGGATGAGCTGAGGGTGGTTTACAAAAGGAGGAAACCTCTTTCCTTAGGTCAGAGGGGCAGGGAGACGGGCAGCTGGGCAGGGGTGTAGGGATGGAGGCACAGTGGTAGAGAGCAAAGGAGGTCACACCTCTCATCCCACTGGCCCCATTAGGTCAGCAAGGTTGTCTTTCTAGAGGTCAAGTGCAGAAGGGAGCACACAGTAAGAAGCTAAGTATGCCAGGGCGGCAGCGAGAGGAATAAAAGGGTTGCATCGAAAAGGGCCAAGTGAAGCTGGAATCATGAATCTATAATAGGGCTGGACTGTCTGCTTCTGCTCTCTCTGCTTGCGATGCTTTGGGAGAATAACAGGGGCCGCGCAGGGAAAATTGCTCATTTATTTTTCACTGAGACAGGGACAGCAATGACCTTCGTAGCCTTTGCCTGGGTTCCTAGGCTGTCCAGCCTTCTGAGAGGCTGTCCCAGCCAGGCCTCTTCCTGTGAGCCACCCAGTGAGGATCACCTGGCCTTGCTGTCTGGGGAGCTCTCCACTTTTCAACACTCGAGGCCATTTTTTTCTTGGCCAGACTTATCGATGGACCTGTTCTAAGAGAATCCCATTTGCCCTCCACCACTCCCTGTGCACTGTTTTCATTTTTCTCCCCTCCCCGACCTTGCAACAGCAGCTTAATAGCCTGAGAGAGGGTCAGGCTGGGAAGATGAACACCAGCCTGTGGGGGACAGCGTCCTGCCTCTCCATTAGGGAGCCGATGGAAGGCGGGAAGCAGAGAATGGATCGTCCGAGGAAGCACAAACAGACAACCAGCAGCTTGCAGGATAATCCAACAGCATTTGCACCTGTGCTTGGAGGATGCTCTGATGACTTGAGCATCACCGATTTGCTGGGCCAGTTACGTCTGACTTGGAGAATTCTGGTTGCATTTTCCAGAGTAGGGCAGGCAGCAAGGAGAAACCAGGATGGGTGAAGAATGTTTGCTGGGGAGAAGCCACCAAATGAATGATCCCCCAGTGCAGACAGCACAATGGAGGGTTGAGAGCAGCTGCCACCATTTGAAGACCTGGCCCATCAGGGCAGTCGAGACACTGACTGGCAGGTCACCCAGAACACGGCATCTTCACTGATGTAGTTGTCGCAGGTTGTATGGGGACTCCCTAAAGGCCAGCTTAACAGGGAAAAGGCCTGGGGAAACCCAGGTGGTGTCAGGGCAGCAATCCAGTATGACATATTTCCACCCCTACCTGTCCTTTCATGATGTACCAGGTCCCTAAGCATTTTGGCATGAATTCCCCCAGGGGCTGCTGCCCTGCCCTCCCCCCACCTCCACCCCCTGCATTGGTTGATGCTTCCTTCTCACCTTTGGCATCAGTTTATGGTCCAAATGAAGGACGGAGGAGAGGGCCCCTAAGGCAGAGACCATGAGATGGAAGGAATTGCCCAGAAGGCCTCTGGAAATGAATGTTCCATTTGAGGAAACATGGATTCTCATGCTCTAGCCTCAGTGTCCTGTGTAATTGTGAGCTGCTCGCCAAAGCTTTCTGCACCTCCAGGTCCCTGTTGAGCCATGTTTCCATCTCAGTCCCTAAAGGAGTTATGTAAGATCAGTTTCCAGTCGTGATGGAGCCAAGGTGTGCTCCGAGCAGTGATGCCTTCAAGTTCTCCAAAACTTACAACGGGAATGAACTGTGTTCCTCCGTGTCCAGACAAGGGGTTGGGCTGATTTAGAGCCAGATGGCTTGTGTTTAAGGTCTAGGTACTTATCATCTCTTTGAGTTTGGACAGGTTATTCTTTATCTCAGCAGTCCCCAGCCTTTTCGGCACCAGGGACTGATTTCATGGAAAACAGTTTTTCCATGGACGGGGATGGGTAGGATGGTTTCAGGATGATTCAAACGCATATCATTCAAGCTCACCTCCTGCCGTGCGGCCTGGGTACTACCAGGTCGGGATCAGTACCAGTCTGTGGCCCAAGAGGTTGGGGACCCCTTCTTTACATGAAGGTCAATGTTTCATCCATAAAATGGGACCTACAGCTGCCTAGCACAAGGTGTTTGTGCAAATCGAGTAAGATAATGTGTGAGAAAGCTTTTTGCTAAATGTTCAACATCCAATCGCTGTTAGAAGTTGAGAGGGAGAGGTAGCAGGGAACATGGAAGGATCTTCGGGCTGAGTCATGAGGGCCTGAGCTCGCAAATCCAAAGGTTGTGAGTTTGCGGCCTTGGATAAGTTAATGAAGGTCTCTTAGTCTTGGTTATATTGACTGTAAAGTGCATGTAAGCAAGCCGGGGCAGGCAATTATCGTGAGGATCAGATGGGATGTTTTTGTAAGGGTCTGGATGTTTTTGTAAGGGTCTGGATAATGTTGCCCCCTTTCCTTTCCTCATGCCCTGTATCTATCGCCCCGTTCCTACATCCTAGCCTTCGCAGGCCTTCCAGTCAGGGATGGCTCAGAAGACATAATTGCACACGTTTTCAGACTCATTCTCTGAGCTGAAGGTCAGCCTGGCATTTATGGAACCACCACCTGGCCTACACCCTCCCCCCAGGGTCTCCTCTTTGGGCGTGTGTCTCCAGTCTTGGGTTCCTCTTTCTGTCCAACAGCAGGTGCTTGCTGAGGACTCCACCCCTGACCAGACCCAGTGCCCCATCCTGCACAGTCCTTAGGCTGTTCTACGGCACTCCGCCACTGCTGGGGACCAGCTGTCCCCAGCCACTGCCTCTGGTGAGCAGGCTGCTCTACAATGTTTGCCCAGCCATCCTGGGCATCCTCTAGCTTAGAGTAATTCTCTTCCCTAAGGAGGGGGCCCACTCCCTGACCTGATCTCAATTAACCCCGTGGTGCCCACTGCCACTTCTGCTTCCTGACAGTGCTTTCTCTGTGCCAGCCTCTAACCTTCCCTGCCCAGGACATCTGGGGGCCCTTAACCAACCAGTTGCCCCTCATGCCTCCCAGCAGGATGGCATTTAGGCCATTTGACAAAGCAGATGTCCAAGCTCCTCTGTGTGTCTTGTCTGGTCTGTGACCATGCTCGGGAAGGGAGGGGGCTGTTAACAATGAACAACGCAGGTTCCCAGACAGCTCTCCAGACCAACTAAATAGATTCCAGGTGGGCATCCAGAAATCTCCATTTTTTAAATAAGCTCCCATGTGCCTCTTACACACCGCAAAGTTTGGAAATCATTGGTGTGAATCTTGTCTTGTTTGTATCGAGGTAAAACTTATACCGGGCGGCACGCAGATCCTAAGCGTGCAACCTGGTGAATTTGTTCCCAGGTGTACAACGCCCTCCCCTTTCATCTGCAGCCCAGATGAAAATGTGGTGCCTTCCAGCCCCCAAGGGCTCCCGCCTGCACCCTTATGCTCAAGAACACCCGAAGAGGCAACCACCGTTCAGAGTTCTAGCAACATGGATTAGCTCTGCCTGTTTTTGACTTTCAGGTGATCAGAAGATTTGGCTTCTTTCACTCATCCGTTATCAGTGCTGCCAATTCTTAAAGCCCAAACAACTGTCTTTCGTTCCCGCGCTTGATGCTCTCCCTCGAGATAGGGAGGGAGGGAGGTTGCTAGGAGCAAATATAAGAAAGGGAAGAAAACAGGTGTTGGCAGGGCCTCTCCCGCCTCAGGCCTGTGGCTATCAGGGCTGGTCACCATCCTTCATGCATCCAGAGGGTCGGGACCATCACCGTGCTGTCCTGGGAGACCAGGCCCACTCCCCTGCCCGTCTCCCTGTCATAGCTACTGGGTCGCTCATTCGCTATGTGCGGATTGCCAGAGAGTCCAAGCACATTCCAGACAAAATTGGCCAATTTAAGCTACAAATGAAAAGACAAATGAGTTGGAAATTGCACAGAACAAGCCAGCTCCTCATCAGCAGGTATCAGTCCTGACATGCTGAGCTGGGCAACCCACTTAGGCCTTTCCTGCAGCTGAGGTCAGAAGGGCTTTCCCGGCGAAGGGAAACACCGGCTCTTTCACACCCAGCCGGGCAGAGGAGCAGCCTGGGAGGCTTTGAGGGGAAGATAGCAAGGGTGTGTGAGTGTGTGTGTGTGTGTGTGTGTGAGCGCATGCATGCAGGAGGGAACCGGCAGAGGACACGAAGCGGATACAGAAACAAGGCAATACGAAAAGAGGAGTCCATCATCCCAAGAAGAAAAAGGAAGATATTTCAACCATAGTTATGGTGAGCCAGGCACTGCTAGGTGCTCAGACCAAAGAACTAAGGACAGACAAGACATCCTTAAGGGGGTGGTCACAGCCCAAGGGAAGAAAAAAGAGAGTGAGGTGATGGTGACGATGACAGAAAAGGCAGGGAGAGATAGAGACACATCTGTAAAAAGCAGAAGGAGCAGCTGAAAGGAAGAAGCGAGGATATGGGGGAGACCTGGAAGGGCATGTACACAGCTGGGAAGGAGGAGTGAGAGCCCCATGGTGGCCATTTTGGACCTGGGATGTACTGGAGCAGTAGACACAGAGCAGGAGGGGAGGAACTGGGAGGAGGAGGAGCTGGGCTGGCCTCTCACCCCTGGGCCGGGGACGGACAGCCACTAGCAAGGCCCAGAAAGAGAGAGCTCACAAATTGGCTCTTGGTGAACCCTGGGGCAATGGGGCTGACAGGAAATGAGTTCACCAGCCGAGTGAAGGGCCAAACCAAGAAGCGAAATAT
Organism: Noctilio leporinus; assembly: GCA_004026585.1. Lineage (NCBI taxonomy): Eukaryota > Metazoa > Chordata > Mammalia > Chiroptera > Noctilionidae > Noctilio > Noctilio leporinus. The sequence continues at coordinate 65,702 of PVIW01002614.1, forward strand.
TGGGTTGGTGGTTTATTCTCTGTGGTGTAAAGAGGAGTCAGAGACCCAGAAGTTAATCCCTGGGTCTCTAGCTCGTCCATTTTCTGAGTTGGGAGCCGGAAAGAGACAGGGAATACAAATTTGTTTTCACGTGGACCCAAGCTAAATACAACTTTTGTGATAACAATAATAGCAAACACTTATAAAGCACTTACCATGAGCCAAGCTGTTCTAAGCACTTAAGATGTATTAATTCATTTGTGCAGTAAAGATGTCAGGGACAAAAAAGTACTAATGCATTTCAAAGCCAAACACAAGTGACTTTAGACCTATCCATCTCCTCTTCCTACACAAACTGAGAGAATTGATTATGGGCTGTTGACCCCTGAAGGAGCTGTGAGCCAACTCTCCCTCGCTCAGATGCCTGGGAAGCAGGAGGCCTGGGGGCTGGGTTTGGAAGCAGTTCCAGGAGCACCTGAAGGTCCAGGTCTTGGTGGGCCAGATAGGCTCACCCTCTCCCTCTCATCCTCTGAGCTGAGGTGCTCCAGGCCAGGCCCCATGCTTGGTGCTCAAGGGGAGAGGAGGCTCAGGAGACATTGGGAAGGATAAGGCTGCTCATTAGGGGACTCGTGGCCCTCTCTTTAGGGACTGCGCTGTGCCCGTTACCAGAGCCAGAATCCGTGTACATTTTGCCATTGTGGATGTTGCTAAGCCCAGTTGTCACCAGGAAACTAGTCTCCATAGCAACAGAGGTACATTAGACCCTTGACATTCTCAAGGGATGCATGATGGCCCTTCATGAATCCATAGATTAGAGACTTCCATGTAATTTTCCCCATAAAACGCGGCAACGTGTGACTGAGAAATGGAAGGATGGCTAGCAGGGGCAGCCACCTAGCTCTCCGCTTGCCAAGAGCTTTCCCCAAATCACTCTTAGCAGCACTTGCAAGTCAGCACTGGACACTATTTCACGTCATCTCGGGGTTGGTTGTTACAAGAAGCCACTTTATGAAAAACCTGCAAATGCCAAGGTCTGCTGCTTTTCACATGACAGCCAGGAGGGAGTTGGACTAAATGAAGGTAGACTGAGCACGTCCGTGAGTCTCCCCACTGCCACAAAAGGGCCGGATTCGGCCCGTGGACTTTCTGTTTGCCACCCGTGCCCTAGAGTGATCCCTCACCCCATCTCACTGCAGAACTGTCCCTGCTTTACTCATACAGTGAGTCTGAACCCAGCAAGTGCTGGCTTGGGGACATGGGGAAAGGTATTGGGTGGAAATGGGCCAATATATTGAAAAACGGGCATTTGCGGGAAGTTTGCAACCTACCTGGGGAGCTCCTTGCCCTTGTCCTCCTGTTGGGTCTAGGGATGCTGGTAGCTGCGCAAATGGTGACATTTGGGTGACTCCACTGAAACCTGCCTTGGGTAAGACCCACCAGTGAGCAAGCTCCGTCCATGCACAGAGTTTCCAGTCAACTTTTCAATACCTCACTTGTAAATACGAGCCATCAGCCAAGGATTACTACATTTTTAAGGAAAGCATCCAATATAAAAAAGCATAAGCCAAAATAAACAGAAAGCAAACACTATGCAGGAGTCAAACATAAAAACCACCGCCAAAATGGATATTCTCGGAAAGGTAGAGAGGGTTTTATTCCCACACAAGGAAAACAAGGGTCTTGAAAAAACACTGAGATATCATTCTCCTTGTTAAAGTATTCAGTTCAGTGGGGGTTTTTTTAGTATATTCACAAGGCGGTGCAACCACCACCACGATATAATTCTGAAACATTTTCCTCTTCCCAAAACAAAACCTCAAAATGCAGTCACTCCGCATTGTTTCCTCCCTCAGGCTTTGGCAACCCCTAATCTGCTTTCTGTCTCTATAGATTTGCCTATTGTGGACATGTCATAAGTAGAAACATGCCACATGTGGCCTTTGTGTCTAGCTCATTTCACTTCACATGATGTTTTCAAGGTTCATCCATGTAGCAGTATCAGAATTCCATTCTTTCTACAGCTGAATGATACTGCATTGTATGGCTTTTTACATTTTATTTGTCTGCTTACCAGTTGATGGACATTTGGGTGATTTTTGCTTTTTAAGGAAAACGTAGAAAACAAGAATGAGCTGTTAGAATTGAAACGAGATTCTGTTTCCTCAAATGAAAATGACCAGTTTGCAAGGATCCACTGTGTGCCCAGCACAATTGTGTCACAAAGATACTTTTTTTTTTTTTAGGAAAGAATTTTTTTTAAGATTTTATTATTTTTAGAGAGAGGATAAGGGAGAGAGGCAGAGAGGGAGAAACACATTTATGTATAGTTGCCTTTCATCTGCTTCTAGCTACAGACCTGGCTGGAGACCTGGCTTGCAACCTGGTTACATGCCCTGGCTGGGAATCGAACCAGCGACCTTTGGGTTTGCAAGCTGGCGCCTTATCCACTGTGCCACCAGCCAGAGCTAGAAAGATACATTTTTTTAAAGATTTTATTTATTATTTCCAGAAAAAGAGGAAGGGAGAGAGGCAGAGAAGGAGAAAAACAGAGAAACATCAATGTATGGTTGCCTTTCACCTGCCTCCAGCCACAGACCTGGCTGGAGACCTGGCTTGCAACCTAGTTATGTGCCGTGGCTGGGAATTGAACCAGCGACCTTTGGGTTCGCAGGCTGACACGTTATCCACTGTGCTACCAGCCAGAGCTACAAATATACATTTTTAAATTTCAAAATGTCGGGGATAAAGTGAAGAGTCTACAAGTATCTAGAAAGAAAGACAGTTTAGGATAATAGTAGACTTCTCAACTGTACCGTGCAAGTAGGTAATAGAGAAATGCCCTCAAACACATGAGGAAAAGGGTTTTTTTTTTTTTTGTTTAAATTTTTTTAAATGTCAATTACAGCTGACAGTCAATATTATATTAGCTTCAAGTGTACAGCATAGTGATTAGACATTTATATAACTAAAAAAGGGATTCCCTTCATAAGTCTTGTATCCATCTGACACCATACATAATTATTAAAATATTATTGACTATATTCCCAAAGCTGTACTATACATGCTGTGACTATTTGTAACTGCCATTTGTACTTCTTTTTTTTTTTTTTTAAGATTTTATTTATTATTTCCAGAGATGGGGAGGGAGAGCGGCAGAGAGGGAGAGAAATGTCAATGTACAGTTGCCTTTCACCTGCCTCCAACTACAGACCTGGCAGGAGACCTGGCTTGCAACCTGGTTATGTGCCCTGGCTGGGAACCAAACCAGCGACCTTTGGGTTCGCAGGCTGGTGCCTTATCCACTGAGCCACCAGCCAGGGCCTTGATTTTACTTCTTAATCCCTTCATCTGTTTCACCCAGCCCCCTAACCCCCTTCCATTTGGCAATCATTAGTTTGTTTTCTGAATCTATGAGTCCGTTTCTGTTTTTATTGTTATTGTTTATTTTGTTTTTTAGATTACACAGTTACGTGAAATCATACGGCATTTGTCAAGGGAAAGTTATTTTCAATCTGAAATGATACACCCAATCTATCAATTAAGGTGATCAAATAAAGGCTTTTACAAATATGCAAAATTTCAAGAAACGTACCTCCTTTTCAAAAGTAGCTTAACCATGCGCTTCACCAAAACAAAAAAGACGACATGAAACCCAGGGAGAAAGCCAAACAATAAGGATTCTTACTGCCATTGGGAAAAGGATGTACACCAAAATAACTGTGGTTAGCATTAGGAGGTATCAAAGAGATTATTTCACTTTTCTCCATGTTTTTCCATATTTTATAAGTTCTTAGTAATAGTACTGTAGCACACCTAAATTACTACGTATTTGTGGGCAGAGAGCCAGAGCCAGGAGAGAGGTAGGAAGGAAAACTGGGGCATTCTGAGGGCCACTGGCAGCTCTAAATTCCTTTACCTGCCATGGCTGGTGCCCATGTCACATCTCACAGCCCTTGGGCCACATCAGACTTGTTTGTGAGTGTCTGTCTGCCCTGTCAGGCTGACAGCTTCCCTAAGACAGCTGGGCCTGGTTCATCTTGCATATCCTCAGTGCCTAGCAGGGAGCCGGCAGGCCGTCAATGCTTCGATGAATGTATAGGTAAAGAGCAAGGGAGGAGGGGAAGAGAAAAAAGGAAAAATGATGCAGCCCTCCAGATGTAGGCAATAAACAGAATAAGATCTGGAGCAGTTGTTCGATAAAGGTTTTGCAGACCTCCTGGCTAGGAAATCAGGGTAATTAGCGATCAAGAAAGTCAATCAGCCTTGGGCATCCGCAAGGTCATCCCCGACCCCCTTCCCCAAACCCACCCTGGATGGTGTGGCTCAGGGGATTGAGCACAGGCCTTCGAACCAAAGGGTTTGATTCCCAGTCAGGGCACGTGCCTGGGTTGTGGGCTAAGTCTCCAGTCAAAGGTGCAAGAGAGCAACCACGCATTGATGCTTCTCTCCCTCCCTGCTTCGCTTCCCTCTCTCTAAGAATAGACAGATACAATCTTTAAAATCAATCAATAAAATAATTCCCCAACCCCAGAACTTCGGGATTGGGCAGGACTAGCCATCATGCAACCTGCTACTTTCACCTTGCAGATCAGAGTCAGCCCCCAGAGTTGCAGCATGTGCCCTTGCACAGGTCACTTCCCCACTCTGGGCCTCCGTTTCTTCCACCGAAGAAACGAGGAAACAAAATGAGTCGGGTGCACAGGTGCCTTCCAGCTCTGACCTTCTGAGGACTCAACATCCCAGGAGGCTGAGGGCCAGCTCACCTTACTTAGGTGTGGAGACTGCGCAAGGCATTGGGGAAGGCGCCACCTTTCAGTCAGCTGTTTCTGCCTGTGGAGGCAGCTTCTAAAATGGGTACCAGTGCAGGACAGCCTTGGGCCAGTTCTTTTTTTTCCCCAGGGGGCAGACAGACACCAGCCTGAGACAGCAAGTGTGGCAGCAGCTGCCTATGTCAGAGTCACCTGCTTGGGAGCTCGTTCCACCCCCAGACCTGTAGCTTGGGGACCAGAGAAGCAGGATGGGTACTTGCATGTGAATGAGCACCACAGGTGAATTCTTGGGCCCACTCTGACTTGAGAAAGATCCAACAAAGGGGGGCTAGGATTCAGCATGGAAGGTTCAGTGCTCATAATCGAAATAGCTACCATTTATCCAGTGCCTACTCCATGCGGGGCACTTTTTGACATCTCTAATCTTTACAACAACCACCCGGTAACGTAGGTATTATTACTCTAATTGTACAGAAGAGAAAACTGAGACCCAGAGCAATTAACTTGCCAGGCATCACACAGCTAATGAGACACAGCCAAAAATTTAATTCAGATCTTTCTTTGCTCTTCCCAGCACACACCTCCTTGCTTTGGGCTCAAGCAGCTGCCTCCCTTGCCTTTGGAAGTCACCCACTGACCTGGGGCAGGGATGGGCTCCAGCCCCAGTGGAGCAAGGGGGAGGGGAAGGAGAGCCCATCTCTCTTTTTCCTTTGCCCTCTGCCTCAGGCATTCTTTAGGCTCCAAGGTGCTGATGGAGCATGAAGCCCACCACCAGCCCTCGTCTTCCCTCCTTCCAGCCTCCTACTGGTGGCTGGAAATGTGTTAAATAACACCCCGTGCTCTGTGCTGCTGGCGGTGCACCAGTATTCCACTGGGAAACCAGCACCTGGTACCCTGGCCCTGTGGAGGCACCTGGGAAAGGGAGGCAGAGCCAGGGAGGAAGGAAATAGCCCTGGGGTGGGACAGGGAAGACAGTGGTAGCTCTTAAGCCCCATGGCTGGGAGGAGCGTCTAGAAGGTTCTAGATAGAAGAGTTCTCACCTGTCCCCCTCAGCTCAGCTAGACTTGCTCAGTCCCTCTTCTAAAGACTTTTCTGAGCGAGATGCCCAGCAACCCTGTCACCTGCCTTTTCGTGGCATCTGCCCTGAAGCCACCTGCTTCCCAGCCCTGCCTCTGCCCATGCCCTCCTCTCCTTCCACCCTGGACCCCCCAGCCCCTCAGTCTCTCCCCGCCAAGGGTCCCAAAGAACAGACTCCTGAGGGCGGGGGCCGGCCTAAGCGGTGCTGAAGAGGTGGGGGGCCAGTCCAGGAGGGGGCGGAAACTGCCGGGCCTCCACTGGGTTCAAAGCTAACCCACCTGGGACGTGAAACGATTAATTTCCCCAATCTGCAAAATGATCAGCTTCGGAGGGAAAACAATTAGCCCACTGCAAATTGTAATTGTCATCTCACTCCCGATTTTAATTTGGACTAATGAGGGCTAAGTGATCCCAGCTCCCTCCTTCTCCCACCGCCTGATGGGCCCAGGCTCTCACCTGCCAGGGGGCATGTGGCCCTGGGCTGCCCACCTCCCACCAGAAGCTGAGACATTTTCAGGATGGGGGGCTGGGCTGGCCCGGCCACCGCAGGTGCGGGCAGGAGGGAGGGGGGAGCAGAGAGCACCTCAGGCCCACAGGGCAGCTTGCTGTTTACAGGGCTTCAAGGCAATCACAGTTTTATTGAATGGAATTGACTACTGGCTCGCTCCTCTGTCACAGCCAGTTACCTCTGGCTGCACAGACTCTAGGGACCCCGCTTCCAGGAGTGGCTGCCTGCCTGTCTTTGCTAGCAGGGTGAGGGCTGCATGCCCACCACGTGCCCACCATGGAGGGCCTTGCGGGACGTGAGCTCAGGCCATCTCATCCAACCCCAACTCCCACTAAACAAACTGGGGCCTAAAGAGGGCAGGGTCACATGGGGGCCCGGCCTCAGCAGGAACGTGCAACCTGGTGCTTCCTTATTATTGCTTAATGGTCGCTTCTCTCCGGGATGCTCTCTGGTCCATGGTTTGCATTCAGCACAATGCCTGGTATACTCAGTGATGCGGGAGAGAAGGCAGAGTCCTGAGTCCCAGTCCCCGTGCTTTTAGCAGCCCTTCCTTCACTCAGCCTCATTTCCAGCTAGTTTGGTTTGACTCATTCATTCACACATCATTCACGTATTCATCGCTGTGCTGTGTGCTGGGGACCATGCAGACTGCCAGGGTGCAGAGACAAGAAAGACCAGCCCTGTTCTCAAGGGCCCCATAGCCTAGTGGTTTCCAAGGGCAAAGGTGTTCAGCCCTGAGTCCCCAACCCCCGACAGGTCACTCTTCAGTGAGGACCACCCTAAATACTAAGTGATGGTAGGTAAGGGAATGGGCCCTGGCTCCTGGCTTCTGCCCCCCAACTGTGGAGTGATGCGCCCCTAAGCTCACCCACATCTCTGAGCTGCCTCTCATGGAGGAGTTAAGTTTGGAATCAGGAATCTGGAGTTCTTGTCCTGGCTTTGCCATTGATTTGTTCTTTTTTTTTTTTTTAAGATTGTATTCATTATTTTTAGAGAGAAGGGCAAGGAGGGAGGAAGAAAGGGAGAGAAACATCAATGTATGGTTGCCTTTCACCTGCCTCCAGCTATGGTCCTGGCTGGAGACCTGGCTTGCAACCTGGTTATGTGCCCTGGCTGGGAATCGAACCAGCGACCTTTGGGTTTGCAGGGCAGTGCCTGATCCACTGAGCCAGGGCTCATTGATTTGTTCTGTGACCTTCTACAAATCCCTTCACCTGGTCCCTCTGTCCTGAGGCCTTGAGTTGGCACCTCCATCTCTGCTTTTTGTGACCTTGGAAGGACCTCATTCCAGCTTCCAGTGCTGCCTCCTCACGTGCTTGTAGACACAGCATGGATGGTGAGGCATGTTTTCCTACACTTCCATCTTGACTAGAAGTCCCTGATAAAGATTCCTTTTTTAAAAAATATTTTGATTATGCTATTACAGTTGCCCCAGTTTTCCCCCCTTCATCCCCCTCTGCCTGGTACCCCGTTCTCTCCAGCAGTCCCCCACTTAGGTCATATCCATGGGTCATAAATATAGGTTCTTTGGCTTCTCTATTTCCTATACTGTTCTTAACACCTCCTGTCTATTTTGTACCGACCAATTATGCTTCTTAATCCCTGCATCTTTCCCCCCATTCTTCCCTTCCCTCTCACAGCTGATAACTTTCCAAATAATTTCCGAAATCTATGATTCTGTTCCTATTCTGGTTTCTGCTTAGTTTGATTTTTAGATTCATTTGTTAGTTGTTTGTTGTCATATTAATGTTTATAGTTTTAATCTTCTTTTTCTTAAATAAGTCCCTTTAACTTTAACCATTAACCATGTTATAATAGTTTGGTGGCGATCAACTCCTTTAGCTTTGCCTTGTCTGGGAAACACTTTATCTGCCCTTCCATTCTAAATGATAACTTTGCTAGATAGAATAATTGAGGTTGTAGGTCCTTGCTTTTCATCACTTTGAATACTTCTTGCCAGTCCCTTCAAGCCGGCAAAGTTTCTTTTGAGAAATCAGCTGATAGTTTCATGGGAACTCTTTTTTTAGGTAACTCTTTGCTTTTTCTCTTGTTGCTTTTAAGATTCTCTCTTTATCTTTAACCTTCAGCATTTAATTATGATGTGTCTTTGGGTCCAACCTGTTTGGGACTCTCTGTACTTCCTGGACTTACATGTCTGTTTCCTTTGTTAAATTAAGGAATTTGTTTTTCATTACTTTTTCAAGTAAGTTTTTGATTTCTTGATCTTCCTATTTTCTTCTGGTATGCCTGTGATTCAGAGGTTGGTATGTTCAGAGATGTCCCTGAGGCTCTTTATACTATCCTCATTTTTAAAAATTATTTTTATTTCTTGCTGGTCTGGTTGAATGCTTATTTCTTCCTATTGTTCCAAATCATTGATATGAAACTCAGAGTCATCCCCTCCATTGTTGGTTCCCTGTAGATTTTTGTTTATTTCACCGAATGTAACCTTCATTTCTTCCTGAGTCTTTTTAATGCTGTTGCTGTACTCAGTGAGTTCTTCGAGCATGCTAATAGCCAGTATTTTGAATTCTGTATCTGTTAGATTGATTATCTCCACTTAATTTAGTCCTTTTTCTGGGGGTTTGTTCTTTTCTTTGATTCGGGCCATATTTCTTTGTCTTCTTAATTTAGCAGCTTCCTTACGATTGCTTCTGTGTATTAGTAGCTCTACTTTGACTCCCTGTGTTAGTAGCATGGCCTGTTGTAGAATAGGCACCTGTAACTGTGTGGGGCAGAGACTTAGGTAATTGCCAGGGCAAGGGCAACCCACTCCACCGTTTTGTGGCCCTGTGTGTGGGGAGGGCTCTGTGTGTGTGGAGGACTCAGAGAGGGGACAGTCCCGCTGCCAGGCTTCTGGAGGTTTGTCTGGCACTCACCCTGTTTCCAGTCACTTCCCTTCCTCCCTGTATGCAACTGTTGCCCTTCCATTTATTGCCCTGGTGCTGAATCCCAGAGGGTGCGGCTCTGTGTAAGTTCTAAGTCTGTGAGGGCCCTTTAACTGAAATCCAGCAGTTTCTTCTGCCACCCCAACCTGCTCTAGTCTTTATAGCCAGAGTTAACGGGGATTTATCTTGCTGGTGCTGAAACCCTGAGCTGTGTGGTCTGGCCTGGGGCTAGGATCCTTTACTCCCAGTGTATCCCTCCCAGTTTTCATCTGCCACGTGTGAATGTGGGACCACTCTTTCCCCCACCTCTGCACCCCACCAGGTCTCTGCCCCTCCCACCCATCTGGATGAGTGTGGCTTCTTTAAACCCTTGCTTGTCAGACTTCCCTACAGCTTGATTTTATGATGGTTCTGGGTGTTATCTGTTTTGAGGTCTGGTTGTAATTTTTTCTGTAGTTATGAAAGGAGGCAAAGCATGTTTACTTACACCTCCATCTTGATTGGAAGTCCCCCCCAAATACAAATTCTTTACCTTCTGCTCAAACATCTCACGTGCCCCCTGCTGATGGTGCTAATGGAATGAAGGCTTCTCAGAGGGGAAGTGGATGTGGGGCGAAGATGGGGAGTTGAGGGTTCTTTCTAACGTCAAAGTCACTAGACCCATCTTCACCTGGGGTCTTTATCAGTGGTTATCAGAGATCACCTCCAGGATGTGTTCAGCATGAAGTTCCCAGGTCTCACCCCCAAAGAGTTTGATTCCAGAAGCCTGGGGTGGCGTCCAGAAATTTTCATGATCCACAAGCACCCTGGCTGGGTGATTCTGGTTCAAGGGAGCCATGGACCACCCTCTGAGGCATGTCTTGCTCTGGCTCAAACAAGAAGAGCTCTTGTGTCTGGATATTTGAGGCCTTGGCATTGAGGATCAAAGAGCAAAACCATCAGCCCTCTCCTGGCCTTGGTCAGAGGCCTGGAGGACTGGCTGACCCTAGGGATTTAGGTTGCTGTCAGCATCTTCTTCCTTCCTGCCTGGGTCCCCCTGGTAATCCTGACCTCCATCCCCACTGCACTGGATTGGGGAAGTGGAAGCTTCCAGAGAGGAGAAGGGTTTGTTGGGGGCAATGAGCTCTGCAGAAAAAGTATTAACTTTCCCAGGAATCATGTCGGGCTGTGATGCTCCTGGCTAACAGGTCAGCCACCCGTTTATGATCAGGCTCCTTGAATTCTTCACCTGGCTTACTCAGCTTCTCACAGCCCCGGGCGTTGGACACTAATGGTTTGGGGGCTTCAGCACAGCCCCTCACTGGTTCCAGACCCCAGCCCAGAGGGCAGTGGTGTCTTCACCATGAGGCCCAAGTCCGTTATGTCCCCTAGGAGGGCAGGAGCACCAATGGTGCACCCTCTCCCTTCAGGCCTGTCCTACTTGTTGTCCCTCACCATGATTCAGGTGAGGAAACTGAGGCCCACCGCGGTTAGTTACTTCAGATGAAAGGCCATATAGCTTGGGAAAACTAAGAAGTCATCTGACACATACGCTTCACTTCACAGTTGAGAGAAGCGGGGTCGACAAAGGAGCAATAGTGTCCCAAATTCTCATAGAGGGCGGATAGAAAAACTGAGCATGAAGCTAATTAGTGATGAGGTCAGCGATGGCTCCCAGGAATGAGCGGGAGGAAGTGGGGCTGACTGACAGTCACTGATCAGGTATGACGGTCATACCAGGTGTTTTCCACGTGTCATTTTGTTCAGCCCTCACAGAAACCTCGCAAGAACACACCCCTATTTTTACACTTGTCAAGATAAGGAAATCAAGGCTTAGAGAGGTTACATGGTTCAACAAAGAGTCCAGGAGGCAGGACTTGAGGCAGGACTTGAATGGATGCCTTTCGGATCCAGTCGATACTAGCCCTGTTCAATAGAAATGTAATGCAAACCGCATATGTGATTTTAATATTCGAGTCAGCCCATTTAAAAAGTAAAAAGAAGCAAGTGAAAATTAATAACGTTATTTAACCCAATGGATCCAGAATATTGTCACTTCAAATGTAATCAGCATAACCGATTTACTAATGAGCTATTTTGCATTCTTTTCCGGCATGACACCGTCACAAGTTGGCGTGCATTTACTTACAGTGTCTCAGTTTGGACAGGCCACAGTTCAGACGCCCAGAGGTCGCAGACGAAGCTACCATACTGGACAGCACAGCCTGTCCTTTTGGTGCAGCTCTGTTATGCTGAGTCACCCAGGGGGCCATCTGGCTGCTGCCCCCGACTTCCTACTGTTCTAGGGAGCCCTTCCCTTTCCTCTCACCTGCCCACCTTCCAGCACACTTCTCTCCCTCTCTCTCCCTCCCTCCCTAGCACTGTCCTGAAGAAGGCCTTGTAGTCAAACAAGACCCCTCTAAATGGATGAGACAAAGGTGACAAATGTTCCTCATTTACATTCAGGGTCTCTCAGGCTTTTTTGGCCCTGTTGACTGGCACCTCTGTCAAAACATTTCATTTGGAAACGTCAGAATGGATTTTGATAAGTCATCAGTCACCCTGATGGCGGCTGACAGGGGTAACAGGGTGGTGGTACCTAATCCTGCCGCACGGGGTACAATAAAACACATTTCATTGTATCCCGTGTGGCAAGCCATCGCTCCTGAAGGAAAGGAACCATTAACCCCAGGCTGCTCGAGGCCTTTCCCTTTAACTTCCCAACCTTGTCTTTGCCTCCTTGTGCCTTTCCTTCTTGGAGCCAGAATCTTCCTTAGTGCGGGCGCCCTGAGGCACCTCCTCTCCACCCAGCTCCAGAATCTTCCTCAGTGCAGGCCCCCTGGGGCACCTCCTCTCCACCCAGCTCCAGAATCTTCCTCAGTGCAGGCCCCCTGGGGCACCTCCTCTCCACCCAGCTCCAGAATCTTCCTCAGTGCGGGCACCCTGGGGCACCTCCTCTCCCTCCACCCAGCGGGACCAGCCAGCCAGCCTCATGGCACCAGCACAAGAAGCTGCAACAGCTGCTGCAGAAACACTGACCCAAACACAGGTGCCTGGGGTTGCCCAGAAACCTCACCTGAGGCCTGAAACAGCTCCATGCAGGAGGAAACCCAGCCTCCTTCACTGCCACCGTTCCCTTCTGAGCTGGAAGGCTGGTCCTCCCTCCCTCCCCTCCCCACCCCACCCTCCCCCAGCTCCCCAGCCCCCCGAGTCTGCGCTGGCTCTTGTACCTGGGGGCTGTACTTCAGGGTCCTACCATCCCCATTTTCTCTCAGTTCCAACAGAAACGAAAATAATCGTGTCTTTGAAACACTTACTACAAACTAAAGGAAAACAATAGCACACATTGCGTGTAAACCCAAAAGTATAAAAATAAGTCCCAAATTTTTGCAGGTCACATACGAGTATTTTTGGTGCAAAATAAAGGCACTGAAGTCCCTGATAGAACAGGCTGGTTCCATCCAAGCAGCCTGGCCCCCAGCTCCCCCCCCCTCTTTTTTCTCTTCTATTTGGGGTACCCCCTCCCCCTTCCCAGCATGGAGGGCTTCCTCCTCCCCTCCCGTCACTTTTCCCGTCTTCCTCCTCACCCCTTTAGGCTTGAGGCCTTGGCCTGGTAGTACTAGTCACCAAACATGGTGGGATAGAAGCATGGGTGGGATGAAGGCCCCCGGTTGTTCCTGGGTTATAGGAAGAAGTCGCGGTGTGTAAAGTACTATTCCTCAGGTGGGGAGACCTGCTCAGAGGGTTGCCTTACACCCCTAAGACCTAAACCCCAGGGTGCAGTCTTCCGGCAACACCCGGACAGGCTGAAGGAAAGGCTGCCCACAGCCACCTTGGCAGCTGATTCAAACTAGCCTTCATTCATCCTCCGTCTTCATCGTCAATGAAGGACAATACCACTCAGGCACACACACACACACACTTCTCTCTGTCGTTCCCCATTCCTGTCTTCTTAGGGCACTAGGCAGTAATTTCTGCAGAAGGCAGCATCTTGTAAAGAAAAAAAAAGAACTCTCATTCTAGAGTTGGACCAACCTGTCTCCAGTTTTTAGCTCTGTGCACCTTCTTACATGGCTTTGGATCAGCCAGTCATCCCGGAGCCACAATGTCCCCATCTGTGGAATAAGCTAAGGACACAAGTGTCGCAGAGCTAGACCCAGCACTGCCAGGGCTCCCAGCTGTTAGTTCCCTTTCTTGTTCGCTCCCCACCCTCCCCCTCCTCCTCCCTGTGCAGGTGCAGGTAGAGGGGGTACTGGGGTGACTGGCTGAAGCCCTCTGCCCTGGCCCCAGGGCTGGGAGTAGGCAGGTGTGGAATCCAGATGGGATGAGAGTCTTAACCTTCTAACATCATCCACCTGCTCCGTAGACAAGGTTGGACCTAATTCCAGCAGGACCCAAGTTAGCCACCTGTATTCAGGGACTGCCACCCTTATAAGAAACCTCTGTAAAAGGGAACCCCACTGCCAGCCTTGGGCAACCGTGTCCTTTTACCGCAACCCACATTCACTGAGCACCAGTCACGTGGCAGACGCAGTGCGAGACGGAGGGGCAGGCAGGACGGAGCAGGCTCAGCCCAGGGAGGCAGACGGTCACCCCACGGCTCCTGCCCAACTAGGGTAGGTGCTGTGGGAGCAGGAGGGAGGCAGCGTGTCATAAAGGGGGTGGCAATTGAACGGACACTTGGAGGCTAATTAAAAGCTCTCAAAACAGAGAACAGAAGCACATCCCAGCACAACCAGCTCGAAGAGCTGAAGGCGCACCAGAGAGCAACCACTTCCTATGCAGGTCAGGGGGAGGACAAGAGGAGGTGAGGACAGGAACGGTGGGCAAGGGGGAGATTGGGGCATTGGGGCCGCTGCTGGAGCAGCTGAGGGATCTGCTGTTTGATCAGGTGGGCCAGTGACCCCTGTCATCACAGAGAGATGGAGTGGAGCCCCGATGGGATCGGTGGAATGTCAGGAAACAGTGCCAGTGGTGTTAGGGGGCCTCGTGGAAAAGAAGGACCCCAGGTGAGCCACGACGCACTGGGAGCATTGGGTCGCTAGTGGCCAGTGTCGGGGAAATGGCCTCTGACTGCATTCACACCCCACCAAGCACCTTGTTCTCTGATACGCAGCAGTGCAACTCATAGCTAGAGGGATGCATTCCCCACCATGCCTGCTGGGAAGGAGCACTCATTTATTGAGCTCCTACTGTGTGCCGGCCTGATGTCCAAGTCTCGGTCACCATGACCTCATTTAACCCTCAGCATAGCCCTGCGAGGTGTTCCCATTTTACAGATGGAGTAACTGATACTCAGAGAAGTTATTTAAGGTCACACAGCTGGTAAGAGACAGAGCAGTATTTGAACCAGGGTTTTATATTCTAAAGTTTTGTTCTTTCCACTCTGCTGTGCAGGACATTTAGTTCCAGCTTCCTGAACCTGATCTCTTTCTTGCCTGTGGGCTTCTGGAGGAATTTATATGACATTGATGCTGCCTGCATCATTAGAAGGCTGTCACTGGGTGACAGTAGATATGGAGCTGTCACAATGGGAAAAATGAGGGGATAAGGAAGGTACTTTATCACCACCTCTGAGTTAGAGGCAGCCACAGTGCTGCCTGATGAGTCTCTGTCATAGTTCTGCTTCAGTGTGTCCCCAAACTCATCCTAACCCCCCTTCAGGCAGGTAGAATCCAGTTCTCAAAATCCACCACTGGGTTCCGACAGATGAAGTCACCTTTGTGGAAGGTGACAACCCGTCATCTTCAGAACTGACTGAGGAACAGAATCGTAGTTGTGTGCAAATGTGTGTGCACACAACTGGAGCTATTTCCACACTCTTCAGTCCACCCGTGGACTCGAGATCAAATAGGCTTTCTCTCTGGAGATGCTGGGAGAATGCATTTATAATAAACACAGTCCCTGATCGTGTAGCCTCTGCTGACCTTTCCCTTGCCCTGCAGCTACAGGAGAAAGCAAAGGAAGGTGACTCAGACGGCCATTGCTTTGCAAGTGTGTGTATGGGGAGACTGACGCCACCAGCCACGTGACAGCCTTGGCTTCTCTGTCCATTTAAATTGCTTAAGGTCCTTCATGTCAGGGTGTGGGTGGGCTGCGTGGCCCATCGGGAGTGGACTGTGTGTCTGGACATCTGTCCAGCTTCAAGCAGCTCAGGATGCTGACTCACTGAATTCTCTGGGAAATGCTTTGGACAAGAAGAGGTCATTGCTGCAAGGGCCTGAGGTCCTCCTCCCTCCCATCTCTGCCACCTCCATGTCTCTCCCTGGTGGGAAGCACGTGTGTTCTTTATAGAGCTGCCTAATCACACGTTTAAACTAGGCATGTCGTGTGTAATGACTCCTGGCTGGGACCAGAGAAAGCCATCAGCTATCCTCTGCAGGGACCAGACCTGCCGGACAGACAAGTCCCCTGTGGCTGCCGGAGCAGGGGCAGAGCTGGCTGGGTGAGGCAGCCCAGAGGTGGATGGGTGAAGGCAGCTGCCACCTTGCTCCCTCCCTTACCTACTCTGCTGCTCCTGGGTACAGGGCAATCCTGGAACATGAGGGACGATGCAGTGGGGAATCAGGAGGAAGACTTGGGGTGGCTTCCCAACTCTGCCGTTGGCGCTCAAAGGGCAGCTGCTGGCACAGGTCATCTGCACCTGCCTTCAGCTGGAGGAGACAGAAAACTGGGCAAGTCCTAAGGCTTCCCAGGCCCTGGGGTGTGGCTAGAAAGCCAGTAGATTTGCTGCTTGCCCAGAGTTTTGAGGTCTGGAGAGAGAGGCGCTGGAGAAATATTGGCTGCAGCCCTGTTGATTATTATTGTTTTTATCATTATTACAGAGGAGAATGCTCCCCTGTTCATTCCCTGGGAAAATGGCTGTGAAACGGGCTGGTACCACCCAGGCCTTGGGCCCAGGAGAGCAGGTCCTGGTGAAATACAGTCTCCAAATGCGCTCCCCTCCAGGCTGGTTCCCCTGGCCCAGCACAGTGCCTGTCCGCGTGCCAGGCCCCCAACACACGCGCACACACACGCACTCACACGCACTCATACCCTTGCTCATGAACAAATACCTGCTACACATGCGTGCTCCTCCATGGATACACATCTTCGTACACACACACTCTCATACACTTGCACACTTGCTCATGCATAAATACACACCTGCTGCACATGCATGCCCCTTCATGCGTACACACCTTCACACACACGTGCTGACCAAGCTGCCCCAACAGAGGGGAGGGCGGGTACAGAGCCCCTGGAGCCCCTGCTTGTTCTTATCTCACCGGAGGAAAAGCGGCCACGCTCGCACAGGGCAACGTGAGGGGCTGGAGCCCTTTTGCACACACACGTCCCACAGGCTCCAGCGTCATGCTGTGCAGGATTCAATTATGGCTTCTGTGTGCTGGGCTATCTTGGGCAGTTGCGTAACTTCTCTGAGCCTCCATTAAATATCACACTTCTGCTCTTGTAGGATTGTTATGCGGATCAAATAAGGGGAAAAAAAAGCTTTGTGAAAGGCTCAGCACATACAGCCAGTGGAGTGGTACCTATTAAGTTTGAAGGCAGATATTCTTATCCTCATCTTACAGATGAGGAGAAACTGGGGCTCACTGAGGCTGTCCCCTAGTTGGTCAGCGGTAGAGCTGAGATTAGAGCCTCTGGCTTTCCAGATCTCTTACTACCAGATCGTTCCGGGGCTGCTGTTTCCCTGGGGGGCTTCCCCCATGGCAGTGTGGAACTCAGCATCCCTCCAGAGGACCCCGTGGCCCTCCCTGCAGCCAGCTCTGCCCTCCCTGTGGCTCTGAAGGCCCTTCCAGAAGGAGGAGCCTCTGTTCATGAAACATTTTTGCCCTATCAAATAATAATAACACATCCTTATGCTTGGTGGCAAATCCAGCTATTAACTTCACTTATTAAATATGACATGACTATGAATTTATGGTATATGAATTATACTGCAAAGCTATTAATATATAATTTTATATATATATATATGTGTGTGTGTATATATATATATAGAGAGAGAGAGAGAGAGAGAGAGAGAGAGAGAGAGAAAGAGAGAGAGAGAGAGAGAATGGGATTGTTAACTTGTTAAGAGCACTGGTTCTTGCCCCTTACTAGCTGTCTGACCTTAGACAAGAGGCTTAACTTCTTTTAGCCTCAGTTTCCTCATCTGCACAATGGGGAATAACATAACAGAGCAATTATGGAGATGAAGAAAGATAATTCACGGCAAGTCCCTGGCAGAGAATAAGCCCTTAATGAAATCAGCTATCTTTGGCATCTATTTTAACTCAATAAGGCATACATTGTTGCCTCCATTTTATTTTTCATTTATGTTTATTCAATTGTCAGCCCCACTCTAGAGTTGAGGAACCAGCCCAGACAACGGTCCCCAGCGCCCGTCTGGAGGGCAGGCACCCTGTGTTACTCATCTGTGAGGCTGCACACCGCGTGAGGCTCAGTGAAAGTTTGCAGGGTGGAAGGTGTTTCGCCCCTCGCTGGCACTGCTCCTGGCTCTCCTGTCAGGCCAGGTGACCACCTGGGGAGACTGCGGAGGCCCTGGTGGCCCAGGAGCAGACAGTGGGCCTCTCCACAACTGTCCAGGGCTATGCTGGACTTTCCTTTCCTGCACTTGCCCAAAAGGGAGGGAAGCCCAAAGGCAAGAGCTGAGTCTCAGGGTCGTGGAAACCCAAAGACTTCCCAGCCAGAGGCCAGGGGCCTGGTCCCCCATAGACCAACTGAAACCCCTCTCCACTGAGGGCAGCTTAGGTGTCAGGGCAGCTTGGCAAGTCATGATTTCTGGTTTCACCCTCTCTCCTACCCAGGAAGCTCCTCCCCACACCCGCCCACAGGGCACTATGCTCTTTCATCTGGTTTCCTGATCTTTGGTCCTCAGAGGAGACGGACTATGCTTCGTGTCCCAGGCAGATAGTCTCCTACGGTGGCCAAGAAGAGAGGTTGGGCCCTCTGAGGATGTTGGCAAATCCTTAGAGGTTGGCTGTAACTTTCACAAGGTACATTCTAGGCCTGGTAGGTTAGGAGGTCAGGGTCCTGGAGAGCCCCACTGTCCAGCTTCACCCTAAAATGATTTTCCCGGCTGGGTGGCCGGAGGGGAACCCATTCCGCGAGGTGAAATTAGAGAAGGTCTGAAGACTTCAGAAGAGGTGGCAGGGAGTTGTATTTTGAACCACGGCTGTGCAGTGAGCTGCTGTCCTGCACACTATCCACAAGGTCTTGGACAGCTACTTCTCTTCCGTAAGCTTCCGTTTCCTTATCCGTGGCCTGGAGATGCCAGTGTTCTCACTCCACGGGCGTGGGAGGGTTCGATGAGATCATGCCTGGGAAACGCTGAGCCTGGTGCCAAGCGCTGTGCATGCTGAAGCTAGGCTTGGAGGCCTGGCCCGGAAATTACACTCTGCGAACCAGAACGTGTGGGAGCAACGCTGGTGATTCTGTCCCCAGACTGCTGCCAAGGCCCAGGGCTCCGGCTGGTGGGGAGCAGACCCTCACAGTTGGGGTCCCCCTGCACTCAGGGAATGCTTTTGTGAAGCAGGAGGGAATCCAGACAAAGCGGAAAAGAGAATAGAAAACTCCAGCAATTTCTCCCCTGTCCTCCCCAGCTCCTCGGCTCCTGGGGAACTGAGCTGCATAATACAATGGGATTTAATAAAATGCCTTTAACTCACAAAGTTCTGCTGCTGCCAGCTCCTTAATTAAATCGCCTAATGCTGCTCTGCGATGGCAGCGCAAACTCCCGTGTTTAAAGAGCGCAGCGTTGCCATGGCACTCCGCGACACGGCCGGCGGGTGTGAAGGAGCATACAGATGAGGTGTGGGGGCGGCCCCTGCCCACAGGGTCCCCCCAGGCCGGTGACCGAGTGTGCGGACACATGCGCACACACACTCACACACACACACACACACACACACTCACCGCCACAGCCAGCGCTGGCCTGGTGGTCCAGGGAAATGATTTAATCCTTGCTAGGCTAAGACTGCTGAACGTGGCCTTTAGCAAGGGGAGATGCAAGGTGGAGATGGGTGTAGTGGCGGCCATTTAAGCTTTGAGCAGAATAGAGCTGGCCCACCAGTATGGCTGCGGCGGGTCCAGGCCCAGCCCTGGGCACTCAGGGCTGCCCCGTGGGCCCAGGGCAGCTGTCTGCCTCTCACCTCCCAGCCCAGGCTCTGCCACAAGCAGCCCCCTCCATTTCCCCAGGGGCTCCCTGCCGCCACTTGAGAAGGGATCGGGGAGCACTGGGTGACAGCCTGCCTGGTCCGATAGAAAGGGGGGATGTGCTTTCACACATGCAGCATGGAGGAAAGACAAATTCACCTGCTTATGGATTTTTCCTTCAGATGCAGTAGGTCTCTCAGTCCAGGCTTCTCATTAAAACCAGTTGGGAAATGTTAAAAAAAAATGTTACGCGATAAATATAAGGTATTATCATAATAAAAAGCCAGTTGGGGATTTTATTGGCATAAAAGTTTGCCAATATTTTACGAAAATTTCAAATATACAGCACCGTTGAAGGAATTTTACAGTGAGCAACAATACCTCCACCATTTACCAGATTCTACCATTAACCTTTTCCTCTTAGACTTGCCTTCCGCCCCTCAATCCATCTTAATTTGGGTGCATTTCAAAGTAAATTGGAGACCTTCATACACTTTTCCTTAAATTCTTCCATATGAACAACTATGGACTTTCATTTTGTTTTATAGGTGTTTCTTTCTTTCTTTCTTTCTTTTTTTTTTTTTTCCTTTTGATATAAAATGTACATACCAAGAAATCCTGGGGAGTTTTGTTGTTTTCATTTTCCCAATACCAAGTCTCCCTGGGGATTGACTGAATCAGTCTGGAGTGGGACAGGAGACAACGGATCCTCGTTTCTGTTACCTTCAAGCAGAATGTGGAGCTGTCCTGGCCACCCTGAGGCCTGCCCCCTGTGCACCCTCTCCATCCCCACCCCCTCCAAGTGCTCTCCCTGTGCGCCTCCCGCCTCCCAGTCCATGCTTCGCCCAGTGTGGACCTCAGTGCACATGCAAATCCGCTTGTTCGTGTGTTAGCGCTTGAGAAGGCCTCCCTGTGACGTGCATGTTCCCACATGGCAGAAACCATATCTGTTTCAGACTCTGTACACGTGCTGCAACGAAGCCATATACATTTTCATTCTGATTATCAGGGTATTCTGATGACAAGGGCTGTGGGAGTGGATGGAGCAGATCGTGATCCTAGTGGAGGGTATGCAGAGTGGCATGTGGACAGTGGCAATGGCGGGCCTGGTGATATTGATAGAGATGATGGGCAGCAGGTGAGGGAACCAGGGGATGGCATTGTGCAGGTCGGGGGGCGATATGCCAGGGTGACATGCAGATGGATGCCCATTTGCTCTCTGGTACCCATCTGGGAAGAGCGCTGATTGTCACATAGCAGGAAGATCCGTCCTCTCCCTGGAGAACCCCACTGCTTTGAGGTGCAGCTCCCGAAATTCTGCGATTGCTTGAGAACCTTCTTCCACTGTCCCCGACCCCCCAATTCCCAGAGCCCTGAAAGAGGCACGGACTGAGCAGCAGCATCCCCGTGGTCAGCAGCCCTGGTCCATTGCACTTTACCAAGACACAGCTCCAGGATTAGGTACACGTGGATCATTAGAAACATTTATTTAAGATGAGCAGTTCTGGGAGCCAGCTGGACTTGGGATGCCAGCCATCGCAGGATCGATAGAGATTGTATTTGCTGCCTGTGTGGTTTCCTGTTCCTTCCATGCCTGGTATGCTCTGGAGGGAGGACAGAGGACAAGAGCTCTGCTTCCCTCTCCCTGAACCCAGGCAGGAGGGACAGAGCAGGGCAAAGCCGGTGCTTAGCTTGTGTGCCTCTGAGTTGTCCTGGTCCCAGCTGCTGGGCTGATGAGAGGTGTAAGAATGACAATGAAGTTGGGTGCTAAGACACACTTTTGTTTCTTTGTTTTTTGGGGATTTTTTAGTATATAAATATTCCCAGAGAATGATGCTGGGAAAAAAACTTGTAAAATAATGTTGTCCAGGCCTTGGCTGGTAGCACAGTGGATAGGTGTCCACCTGCAAACCCAAAAATCCCCAGCCAGGGCACATAACCAGGTTGTAAGCCAGGTCTCCAGCCAGGTCTGTGACTGGAGGCAGGTGAAAAGCGGCCACACATCAATGTCTTTCTCCCTCTCTGCCTCTCTCCCTTCCCCTCTGTCTGGAAATAATAAAAATAAAAATTTTTAAATAAATAAAATGAAGTAAAATTATGTTGTCCCACCCTTTCGTTTTACAGATGACAAAACTTGGGTGAAGTGGACAGCAAATAAAATCTCTGTTGAGGACAACAATTAAACACCCCTTGTGTATATATCTTTAAGAATGCAAAGACACCTGAATATAGATTTTAGACAAGTCCTGCACACTGGCAGGGAATTTCCTAGCCATCTAACAGGTGGCTCCTGAATCCCTTCCCAGATTCTTTCCACTCGCAATGAACCCAGGTGCTGTTTTATTTAAGTATATTTTATTGATTTTGCTGTTACAGTTGTCCCAGTTTCTTTTCCCTTTGCTCCCCACCACCCCGTACCCACCTTCCCTCCAACAATCCCACCCCGGCTTAGTACATGTCCATTGGTTGTGCATATAAGTTCTTTGGCTTCACCCTTTCCTATTATATTCTTAACTTACCCCTGTCTATTTTGCAACCTACCAATTATGCTTCTTAATCCCTGCACCATTTCCCCATTTCTCCCCCTTTCCTTTCCCAGCTGATAACCCTACAAATGATTCCCATACCTATGATTCTGTTCATATTCTGGTTGTTTGCTTAGTTTTTTAGGTTCAGTTGTTGATAGTTGTGAGTTTGTTGTCATTTCAATGTTCATAGTTTTGATCTTCTTCTTTTCCTTAAAGAAGTCCCTTGAACATTTCGTATAATAATGGCTTGGTGATAATGAACTCCTTTATCTTTACCTTGTCTGGGAAGCACTTCATCTGCCCTTCCATTCTGAATGATAGCTTTGCTGGAGAGAGTCATCTTGGTTGTAGGTCTTTGCTTTTTATCACTTTGAATACTTCTTGCCAGTCTTTTCTTGCCTGCAAAGTTTCTTTTGAGAAATTAGCTGATAGCTTATAGGAAACTCTTTGTAGGTAACTCCCTCCTTTTCTCTTGCTGCTTTTAAGATACTCTATTTTAATCTTTAACAATTTAATTATGATGTGTCTTGGTGTGGTCCTCATTGAGTCTAGCTTATCTGGGATTCTCTGTGCTTCCTGGACTTACATGTCTGTTTCTTTCGGCAAATTTGGGGAGTTTTCCTTCATTATTTTTTCACACAAGCTTTCAATTTCTTGTTCTTCCTCTTTTTCTTCTGGCATCCCTATGATTCAGGTGTTGGCACATTTAAAATTGTTCCAGAAATTCCTAAGCCTCTCGTCATCTTTTTCAATTCTTGTTTCCTCATTCTATACTGGTTGACTGTTTATTTCTTCCTTATGTTCCAAATCATTGATTTCAACCCTGGTTTCCTTCCCTTCACCATTGGCTTCATGTGTATTTTCCTTCGTTCCTTCGTTTCACTTGGCATAACCTTCACTTCTCCCCTTCTGCATTTGCTGTATTTAATCATGTCTGTCAAGTCTGTGAGCATCTTTATCGCCAGTGTTTTGAACTCTGTGTCTGTTGATTGGCTATTTATCCTCGTCCCTTAGTTCTCCCACTGGAACCTTGATCTGTTCGCTCTTTTGGGCCATACTTCTCTCTCTTCTCAACTTGACAGGTTTCTGTGTTTGACTCTGTGTGTTAGAGCTGTTGCACCTGTTACGTTGTAAGGGGCAGAGCCTTAGGCATTTGTCATTATGGGACTGGCGCCTCTCTAACTATTGTCCTGGCAATAGTTCCCGGAGTGAGTGGGTCTGTGAACATTGTAGGACCATAGGGACCTTCTAGAAAAACGGACTCTGCCTAGAAACTGACAGTTTCTTCCTCCACCCCAACCCCCCCTGGTTTTCAGTCAGAAGCAATGAGGCTTTGTTTTCCCTGGCACTGGGGCCATGACCTGTGGGGTCTGGTCTGAAGCTGGAATCACTATCCAGGTGTCTCTCCCAACTTTTATAATGTGTGACTACACTTTCCACCAGCTGACCACAGCTGCTGTCTCGCCACTTCCTCCACACCGTGTACCCCCAACCCTGTCTCTGTCCCTCCCACCTGTGTGGATGAGTATTTCTTCCTTATATCTTTGTTTGTTGGATTTGCAGCTTGATTTTCTGGAACCTCTGATTGTCTCCGGTTTTGAGGTAGTTTTATTCCTTCTTAGTTGTGGGGGGAGATACAGTATGTCTGCCTACACCTCCATCTTGGCCGGAAGTCCCCAGGTGATGTTTTTGCAGCATATACAAAAACATAGTGCTTATTTTATACTTGTGTTTCCAAGTGTTCTGTGCCACATCTCTGTACAAAAGATGGAGTCTCCTAAAGATGAAGCATCTTGCCCAGTTTGCACAGTTTTACTGTGCAGAGTGGGAACCAGAATCCAGGATCCCTGGGTCAGTTTCCTAGGGTTGTCATATCAAAGAACTACAGACCACGCAGCTTAAACTACGGAAATCTATTGTCTCACAGGTCAGGAGTCTGAAGTGAAGGTGTCCACCAGCTCAAGCTCCCTCTGAAACCTGCAGGGAAGAGTCCTTCCTTGCCGCTCCTGGTTCCTAGCAGCAGCCATGCATCGCTGCCCTTCTGTTGGCAGCTGCAGCATCCTAATCTCCGTCTCCAAGCTCAGGTGGAATTCTCCTGGTGCCTCTGTGTCTGCGTCCAAGCTTCCTTCTTCTTATAAGGACACCAGTCATTGGATTAGGGCCCAGTATAATCCAGTATGACTCATTTTAATTTGATCACCTCGGCAAAGACCCTGCTTCCACATAAAGGTCACATTCACACACGCCGGGAGTAGGACGTTAAGATACCTGTTGGAGGGGGGAGTCACAGTTCAACCCATGATGGTCCCCGACCCAAGCCAGTGGCCTTCCACACGTACTTGGCACCCTGTATCCCGTCCATTTTCTCCTCCCCATCTTTGACTGCCAAGGACGAGGTGCACCCCTCTCTGAAGGCAGAAAGCTGGGAGCACTTTTCATCTGCTGCTCTTCCCAAATCACTGCAAGCTAAGGGAGAATCATGAAATATAGGTGAGCCTTTTGTCTTTTTATTGCCAGACAGTAAAAAATCATTAAAGCTTGCTCTTAATTAGTTTAATTCTGAAGCTTCTAAATATTGATTTAACCTCCACTCCTTTGTACTTGCTGCAGTTCCTGAATTATGCCTTTTATTGATCATGGATAGCAGTGTTTCCAGCCACCGGGCTCTGGGGCTCTGGTTGCTGCTGATGCCCAGGGAGTATGCTTAGCTTAGAAGACAGGGACCAGCTGGTAGGGAGAGAGCCTCCGCGTATCGGGAAGGGCCTTCCCTTGCGGAAGGGCTGCTCAGCTTAGGCCAGGGGACAGTTTCTTTCTCTTGGGTTGGCCCAGGCTCAGGGAAGTTTGAATAAAAAGGAGTCAGCTGGAAACCTCCTGGTTCCATTCCTGGCTCAAGGAGACTGGGCAGTGGGGAGCTGGAGAAGGTAATATGGGGGTCAAGATTTAGGCTCAAGCTTTGGCCACAACCAAGTTGGAGTCCTGGCTTGACTAGCTGAGCGTGTTTGAGTATTTTACATCTGTGAAATGGGCTGGTCATCCCACATCACAGTGTTGTTGTGAGCATCCAGTGCAGCCACTCACGTCAGGCCCCTGGCCCAAGGCCTGGCTCACAGCAGACCTCAGTCAATGATTACATGAACATTATTGATGTCCCACGGGGAAAATACGGCCTAGACTTGGCAGCTCACTGTGTTTTCTGGCCCTGGCTCCATTACTCATTTGAGGTATGATCTTGGACAAGTCACTTAATATCCTTTCCGTAAAAGTGGGAGTGATGGCACCTATCACCTTGCAGGGCTCTTGTGAGAATCATATAGGATGGTAGATGTGGGAAATTTAAATTGCATGGTGCAGCCACTCCTAACGGATTATAGTCATCAAGAGCTAGAGTGGTAACTGCCTTACATGCTCCCGGGGGCTACCCTCTGCTGCCATTGTTTCCAGATCATTCTGTCTCTGGTTTGCTGCTCCAGGCTCTTCCCCACATCACCCACACTCTTGGGACCTCAGAGGGCCGCTCCTTAGAATACCCCTCATACATATTTATCACAGGACCTTGGCTCCTGCTGACCCCAGTATGCGTACAATGCCTTCCATCATCTGTGCACCTGCCAATGTACTGATTCAGGCAACACGTCATTTGTGACTTTTTATTTCATTTTTAAATTCTATTTTATTGATTATGCTATTAGAGTTGTCCCAATTTTCCCCCTTTGGCCCCTTCCATCCAATACTCCTCCGCTCCCTCCTCAGGCCATCTCCACACCATTGTCCATGGCCATGGGTCATGAACATAAATTCCTTGGCTACTCCATTTCTTATACTATACTCTATGTCCCATGCCTATTTTTGTACTTCGTAATCCCCTCACCTCTTCACCCTTCCCCAACACTCCCCTCCCATCTGGCAACCCTCAAAATGTTCTCCATATCCATGATTCTGTCTCTGTTTTCTTGCTTGCTTGGTGTTTTAGATTCAATGGATGATATATATATATATATATATATAATTTTATGGTTTATTGTTGACATTTTATTGTTCATAGTTTTGGTCTTCTTTTCCTTAAATGAGTGAATTATATTCCTTCAAATTCACTCATTGTTAGTTACAAACCAATGACTTTTAGTTAAATGATTTTGATATATTTTTGTCCAACTTCCCATATGAAGCAGAATAGTGTTTTCTCCTCCAGGCTGTGCCCCAATTGCCCTTGGTAAATGCTTCTGTGACCTTTTACCTTGCTGCAGTAGCGTGCTTTGATAATCTGTGACTTCCCGCCTGTCCTCCCCACAACCTTGCGCCCGCAGCCCCTCCAGCACCAGCATAGTCAGGGCTCTGCGAGTGCTAACTGGTTAGAGAGTTTCCTTGTAACCAAAACAGTGAAGGTGAGTGGGTTCTGGAAACTCTCCTCTTATCTGTCAGGATAATGATAAGAAGCTCATCATATATACATATACAATTCTAATCTCTGTTGGAGGGACCGAACCCATTATCTAGCCCAGCAATTCCCAAATAGGAGCATTCACGAGAAGCAGCGGGAGGGTTTGTGCAGACACCGCACCCAGAGATTCTGAGTGCAGGGCGCTGGGGTGGGTCCCAGAACTTGTGTTTCTGACCATTTTCCAGGTGAGGCTAATACTGCTGGTCCAGGGATAGCAGTGTCAGAACTGCTCACTATTCTGGCCCAGCCTCCTCATTTCATGGATGAGGAGCCCAGGACCTAGAGAAGTGAGAGGCCATGTTCCGGGCTCTGTCCCCAAGCTGGGACTAAACCCCCGCCCTGCCTGCGCTTGCTTCCCCTCTGGCTTCAGAGAGGCAGGACCAGGGGTGCCGAAAGTTAGAGGTCCACAGGCCCCAGCTGGGGAGGGGCTGCCGTGAGGGAAGAGAGCGGAATTGGAGGGGACAGAAGGGAGGGGACCCCGTGAAGGAATGGCCAGGGCAGGCCTGCGGGAGGTGGTGAGGACTGACAGGCCACCCTCCCTGCAGTTGGGGGGGCAGGGGACGCTGCAGACCTCAGCTGCGGCCATTCATCTCACCGGCCTGACTGAGACAGCTGACACTGGGCGCAGGCAGCGAGCCCGCCAGAGGCCCAGGCTCCTTCCCCGAGTGATTTATCTCTGGCTTCATCTGGCAAACCTGCTGATGAAACGAGTCTCCTTTTCTCTCTGCCTCATCAATTTTCATTCTCATTTCATTTTCCTTTTCCGTAAGAAGAGGCTTGGCCCTTCTCCTTGTTTAACTGGTCTCCACATTGGATCCACTGCTCTTTCTCCTCCCCCATCTGAACTGGAACCCTCTCCCCAGTATCTCCCCCATCCACACCCCTGTGCCCTGAGGATTACCCCTCTGCACCACAACTCCCCCCATCTAACTCCCCATTCACCTCAAACAAGACTGGAAGACCTATTAGTGTTTCCCTTTAGTTCTGAGGCCACAAAGTCACAGAACTGCCCTGGAGCAGCTCACAGTCTGAGAAAAGAGATGAGCATCATGTTGGATATGGGTCCTTAAAGGATATGAGAAGGAGCAAAGGGTTGATTAATTGTGGTGGGGGAGGGAATGGCTGTGATGAGGGACAACTTCAGAGAGGTGCAGTGTGGACTGAGATTTCAGAGATGGGAAGACATTCCTGAGATACACAAATGAGGAAAGGAACTTATGGGGAAGGACCCCGTGTGTGCAAAGGCACTGGGGCAGTAAAGAATATCTCTCTGAAAGCTCCCCCCTCCTTCCCCTACCCTTTTGCCTATTCCAAGGATCCACTGTGTCTAAAGGGATGTCCTGGGGCTCTGGCTTCAGGAGGGAGCCTTTCAAGAATGTTTTAGGGTCTTCCCAGCACCCACACTCGATTCTAGAAAGAACAGGGGGGATTATAGGGAGGGAGGGAGGCTGAAGAGGCTCATGGTTCAGCAGCTGGGCATGGCTGCCCCTCTGGCCTGAGACTGTGGCCAATGTGGAAGGACTGGGCTGCCGACAAGCTGGGACATTTACTACTCTGCTGGAGGGGGCCTCTCCAACCCTTCTGGGGCGCAAGCCCCTGGGGAAACGAAGAGCTGCTCAGCTAAGCCAGGAGGAGCTGGGCTGTTTACTGGGCGAGAGTTGTGTTGGACATCCATGACCCATAAATGAACTGAGCTGCCCTGGAGACCCCCACTGGAGGGGCTGAGAGTGCTTATATCTGACCCAGGAGAGGGCAGCGGCGTGGTGAAGGAGCGTCAGCTGCAGGGGAAGGGGTCCTAGGAGCGGCTACCTGCCACCAGGTGCCGACCCAACGCAAAGGCGGCCTAGACGCCAGGACTTGTGCCTCAGACAAATTGAGGGAATAAAAAGGGAAAAAGACAACGAGCACCAGATGCTTTACAGATATCCTGCCATGAAGTAGGAGATCAAGGCCGCAGAGCCCGCACCAAGACTCAGGTACAGAGCCACTTTTGATGAACCCCAAGCCTAAGTAAGCCCTCAGGATTCCTGGAGGAGGAGCCTGAGAGCCCCGGCAGGGTGAGGATCTTCACAGGATCCTGTGAATCCAGAGGCAGAAGCCTAAGTGGGACAGAAGGGCCTTCTCGACCTGAGGGAAGCGTTCAAGTAGCTGAGCAGTGGCAGGGACGGGGGGTCAGGGAGCTTGCGTGAGAAAGAGGGGCTCTGGGAGCCACGTGGGTCTCCTTCCAGCTGGTGAGAAAAGGGGCAGAAGGGGCCTGAGCCCAGACTCCGACCCACCTGGTCTTCGGGAGCTCGGAAACCCCAGCTGCTTTCCTGTCTCCCTGCCCGGCTCTTCCTTGCCCGTCTTTCCTTCTACAGGTGTTTTCTGAGCTCCTACAATGTGTCACACAATCGGAGGAAGAGGCGCCTTGGAACAAAATTCCTTCCCCTAAGGGGCTCTCAGTCTGGTGGGAGAGACAGACGGACAAGCAATCAGGCAGTTTCTGACAGAGGGATGCCGGGGTCCCGGAGGAGTGGGGAGAGGGAGAGGTGGCCGGTCAGGGGCAGGAGTCTGGTAGCATCTGTGGTGGCTCCGCTCTCCTGCAGCCCTTTGGTGCTGCAAGCAGACAAATGACTGTGTGCTCCCTACCCACACCCGCTGCTAGGTAGGCTTCCTTCCAGGCGGCAGAGCTCAACACCCTCTGCCTGGGCCTGCCCGACAACCTGGGAATAAGACACTTACATCTGCGGACAAGTCCCTTTCCTCCCAGGCCCAGGAAGGGGTTTTACCGGAACACGGGCTCCTCTTGCTCTAGAGAAGAAGGGAAGGGAAGGGTGGACACAGTAACCTCATCTTTCCCCCGGGGTACCTGCCAAGTTCCTTCCCTGCTTTCCTCTAGGACCCCCACCATCACCCACTCTCGGAAGTCAGCGCTGCGGTGGAAATGGGAAGGGCTGACAAATGAAACGCACCTGCTCTCAACCCTGGCTCTGCCGCGCTTTGCTGTGCGACCTTGGGCTGATCACTTAGCTCCAGGGAGCGTGGGGTTTCTCAAGCCCGCATGGATAGGTACCTCCTCCCAGGGTGGTGGGGACGATGGGATGGGGTGGTCGGTGCAGGCAGCACATGGAGACCCTGGCACGCAGGAGATGCTCGGGAATGTCACATCCTTTCTCTGGGATTTCGGTTTCTGTCATCATCCCAGGGGCGTCAGCTAAGGGAGAAGGGACTCACCTTACTGAGAGAGATGCTGAGCGGAAGAATGGTTATCAAGCTTTTGCATCTGCAGCCCACGGCAAAAAAAAAAAAATGTGTCTTTTCATCATGTCCCTGTACACACTCTGTGTGTGTGTGTGTAATAGGGGGACAATAACTTCTCAAAGCAAGATTTAGTCTAGTTACGTACAATGCAGTCCGACTCTATTTTCTTTCTTTTTTAGAAATGCTCATTGTGACCCACTTTTTTTTTTGAAATTTATTGATTTTAGAGAGAGGAAGGTGGTGAGAGAGAGAGGAGTGGAATCTGTTGTTCCACTTAGTTACGCACCACTGCCTGGTTGATTCTTGCATGTGCCCTGACTGGGGATGGAACCTGCAACTTTGACGTATTGGGACGACACTTTAACCAACTGAACTACAAGCCAAGGCTGTGACCCACTTTAAACTGTCTTCATGACCACTAATGGGTTGCCCTTCACAGTTCATGGTAGTAGAACACCCGCCGCCCTGCAAGGAAAGTCCGCACTGCACTCGGCTCTGGGGATACGTAGCAACAGCAAATCAGCCCTTCCACAAGGAGCTCACAGCCGGCCGGGCAGACAGGCCTGCAGCCTGACAGCGAGGAAGGTGCTGTGGTGGCGTCTGTTCAACGTCTCTGGGACTGCCAGGGAGTGGGGAGTAACCACCCTTCTCGAAGGAATAAGGGAAAGCATCGCAGAGGAGGTGGCATTTGGGATGGGTCTTTATGGCTGAAGAGGAGCCTGGTAGTTGAACCTGCTTCATAGGCAGCATGAGACGCCCAAGGTGTAGCCAGTCTGGGAATGAGAGGGGCACTTAGGGGTGGGGAAGAGCGACCAAAGAGCATGGTGGGGCGTGAGACAGGAGAGGGACAGGTCAGGGCGGCAGAAGTTTGCCATCTTGGAGATGGGTGGCCAGTGGTCTGCCTGAAGGAGATGGGACTGAAGGAGCAAGAGCACGTTTGGTGGGAGAAGACGGAGAAGGTGTTGAGTTTGGGGCGAGTTGAGTGTGAGGAACCCTTTGAGACCGGGAGGTAGAGGGGTTGGGGCCGTTAGAAATGAGTCTGGGCCCCTGTCCTGACTCCCTGCCGATTTGTCCTCTTGCCTAGTGCCCCAGAACTCTGTGATGAGAAGACGGGGGTGGGGGTCTGCGGCAGAAAGGGTGGTGAGCAGAGTGGCCGCAGACAGTGGCCAGCCCCCAGCAGGGCTTTGGGGAAGGGAGGCTGGCTGAGAGTCACAGGGTGGCCAGGGGTGTGTGGGGCCAAGGGGTCGTGCTGCCATCTCCCTGCCTCAAGGCTGCCTGGCACTCCGCAGCCAGCGGATTCCAGCCACAGCAGGGCCCTAGAGCATAGCGCAGTCTCTAAGACATGGGAATTATGGAACGAGAAAGAGGACTCAGTCTCCCTTTCTAGGGATAACTGACGAAGCCTGAGAGCCTGAAAAGTTTTAGGCCTCAGAAACAGAAGGATGAATGAAGTGAATGTCGAGTCTGATGTCCTGGCACTCCCTAAGGTTTCCAAAGACTATGGTCCCCAAGTAGTGACGGAAAAGGAAGGGGGTGTCTGGGTTAAAAAGATGAAACTGATTGATGGTGTTAAAAGTCAGGACAGTGGCTAACTCCAGATGGAGGCTGGATATTGACTGGGAGGGAACCTTCTAGAATGCTGGAAATATTTATATCTTGATCTGAGTGGTGTTCTGCTGGTATCCACAAATGGAGAAATTCATCCAGCTGTGCACTTAGAATTAGCATTATTTATGCACTCTCCCGTGCAATGGTATACCTCAGTAATATTTTTAGAGGTTTATTATAAAAGGTGAGGGTTGAGAGGTAGGTGGTAAGGTGGAATGGGAGGCAACATAAAGGGGCAAATGAAGAGGACTGGCAAGCACCACGTAACCCTGCATCCGCAGCTGTTCTGCAAGCCGCGTCTTACCCCCGCCTCCCAGCGCGGGCCTTGGCGGTTCAGGGGGTTCCCCGCTTTGCCCGAGGTCACACCGGGAGCGGCAGAGCCAGGCTCAAACCTTCGCTCCACCACTTCTCCTTTGCACAAGTTATGTATGGAATTTGGGCCCTGGAAGACTAGATAAAAAGCTGCAGCCTCCTGTAGCACCGAGGTCCTAATTGTGTGTGATGAAATGAAAGGGAGGAGTGAGGGGCCATGCCCACCTCCCAGGAGGAGCGGAGGCCAGGTATACAGCCAGGGGAGGCTGGCCGCCCTCCCTCTGCATCCCTTCCGCTCAGCGCTTATCTGCTGGGGAGGAGGCCGGAGTTTATCAACGCTACACTCAATTATGCTGCCCATCTGTCTCCGTAGCTCCGGGGACCTGGCACTGAAGCTGGGAAGACCGGGCAATCCATCACCGCCTGCCTGCTCCTCCCTTCAGACCCCTGGCTCCCAGGGATGAGTGGGGGGTGCCAGGGAGGGGAGAAGAGGGGGTGGGAGGCAGCAGAGGCTGGAGGAGCAGCAATTTAGATGTGGCAGGAGCACTGGGGCTGTGCTACGGGCGGGGCGGAGAAAGAGGGAAGGGCAGCACTGGCTCCTGACAACAGCTTCTCCAAATCTCTTCATTTAGAGCTTTGCCAAGGGTCTTACTTTAATAGTCAAGTCCACATTTTCTGCTAAGTCCAGAGCAGCTTCCTGGAGGAGGTGAGCCCAGTGGGGCTTGCAGAGCCAGGCCTTCCAAGAAAAACCTGCCCCTGGAGTTGGGCACCCTTGCTTCCCTGACTGTGGCCCCTGGGCTTTCTGATTCCTGTCACTGAAGGCTGTGGCCAGCAGTGCTGGCAAAGAAAGCCACCCCCAGCCCCTAGTCAGAAGGCAGACTGGGGTCTGTGTCAGCCCTGCTGGCTGTTTGCCCCTGAAGTTCCAGGCCCAGCCACACTCACATAGGAAGTGTCTCCTCTATGCTGTCCCACCAGTAGGTCGCTCTAGAGTCTAGGAATGGTGTCTCAGGGGCCTGGCAGGTAGCCAGGGGGCAGGAGCTCAGGACCCAGGCCATCTCTGAAGGGGTTTGCACAGGAGGCTGGCACACTGAGGTAGCCCTGCACTCTGCTCCAATAAGGCAGGCCTTGATCTGCCAGGTAGCAAGCAGTGGCTGGGCTGGCAGCTCAGATTATGGAGTCAAAGACCAGGGTTTGAATCCTGACCCCGCTACGTAGAAGCTGTGCAACCTCTGGCAAGTCACTGACCCTCTCAGAGCCTCAATTGCTTCCCCTGCAAAAGGTGGACTAAATCCCTTTTCTGCCCAGGGTTGTGGGAAGATTACACGTTTCACTATTTGTTTCCACTCACAAGTGCCCTTTCATGCTCAGTCCTACGCACCACACTATGAGGACACAAAAGAAAGAAAAAAAAAAAAAAAAACACATAAGACATGGCCCCTACTTCTAGGAGCTTGAAATCCAGTTGGAAGAAATGCGCACGTGATAGTCTGAACTCCCGTTCACCTGGGAGGTTATGGATGAAAGACAATTCGCTTTCTCCGAGCTCCCAGCAGAAATTGCTAATGAGCCTGCATGAGTGGGCCCTGTGCAACACAACCTTAAATGGTGATGGCAGGTGAGTGGGCCGTTCCACCGTGGGAGGGGCTCAGCAATGATGGGGAAGACTTAACTAGTTTGGGCCTTTTCCAAGTCTTGGGGTCAAAGGTGCACGAACATGCGTCATCACTCGGCCGCCTCTCTCCGGGTGCTGAACCCCACGCCTGGCCTCCTGGCTTGAGCAGCCGGGCCTGCACAGGTGTGCATGTGTGCACATGGGTGTGTTTGCCCTGAGCTTTGTGTGTCGGTGCCCACACACCCCTACCCAAAACCTCTGTGCATTTTTTAAGTATACTTTACTGCTTATGCTGTTACACTTGTTCCAATTTTTTCCCCTTTGCTCCGACTCTGCCCAGGACCCCCTTTTCCTCCAGCAATCCTCCTCCTTAGTTCATGTCCATGGGTCATGCATGTAAGTTCTGTTCTTAACATCCCCCTGCCTGTTATGTTCCTACCAATTATGCTTCTTGATTCCTTCCCCATTTTTCTCTCCCCCCCGCAACTGATAACCGTCCAAATGATCTCCATACCTATGAAACTGTTTCCATTTTGCTTGCTTCGTTTGTTTTTGTTTGTGTTTTTTAGATTCAGTTGTTGATAGTTGTGACCTTGTTGTCATTTGAATGTTTGTAGTTTTGATCTTTTTCTTCAATAAGTCTCTTTAAATTTCATGTAATAATAACTTGATGATGATAAATTCTGTTGGTTTTACCTTGTCTGGGAAGCACTTTATCAGCCCTTTGTTCTGAATGATAGCTTTGCTGGATAGAGTAATCTTGCTCCTTGCTTTTCATCACTTTGAAAACTTCTTGTCAGTCCCTTCTTGCCTGCAAAGTTTCTTTTGAGAAACCAGCTGATAGCCTTAAGGAAACTCCTTTGTAGGCAATATTCTGCTTTCTCTTGCTGATTTAATATGACCTTTGTCATATTAATTACAATGTGTCTTGGTGTAGTTCTCTTTGAGTCCAACTTTTTCAGGACTCTCTGTGCTTCCTGAACTTGTCTATCTTCTTCTTCTTCTTCTTCTTTGTCAAATTAAGGAACTTTTTTCCATTGTTTTTCCAAGTAAGTTTTTAATTTCTCTTGCTTTTTCTCTTCCCCTTCTCGCACCCTTATGATTTGAATTTTGGCATGTCTAAAGTTGTCCCAGAGGTTCCTAAGTCTCTCCTTGTTTTTTGTTTGTTTCTTGACATTCTTGTTTCTTTTTTCTGTTCTGGGTGAATGCTTATTTCTTCCTTTTTTCCCCAAATTGTTTATTTGAATCCCAGCTTCCTTCCCTTCACTGTTGGTTCCCTGTATATTTTTCTTTATTTCACTTTGTGTAACCTGCATTTCTTCCTTCTTTCCTCTTTTCCTTTATTTATTTATGCTATGTTGTATGAGTTCTCTGAGCATCCTAATCAGTGCTTTGAACTCTGCATTTGAAAGGCTGGCTATGCTCATTTCATTTAGTTCTTTTTCTGGGGTTTTGTTCTGTTTTTTTCATTTGCGCAATATTTTTTTTGCTTCCTCAATTTGGGAGCCTCCTTGTGTTTGTTTTTGGGTATTAGGTAGAGCTGCTGTTACTCCCTGGCTTAACAGTGTGGGTTGTGTAGCTAAGGAACCTGTATAATGCTGGGGGTGGAGCCTTAGGTAGTTGCTAAGGTGGGACCACTTGGCTTCATCCCTTTGTGGCTCTGTCTGTGGTAGGGTCTTGGAGGATGGACAGTGCCACTTCCTGGCTTCTGGAGGTTTGCCTGACACTTGCCCTATTTCCAGTCAGTTCACTCATTTCCTGTATGTGATTGGAGCCCTTCCAATTGCTGCCCTGGGGTTTGCATACGTTCTAAGGCCATGCAGGCCCTGGAAGTGGCAAAAAACCTGGCGGTTTCATCTACTGCCCCACCCGCACTGGTTTTTACAGTCAGAGGTAGTAGGGGTTTATCTTCCTGGTGCTGGAACTCTGGACCGTGCAGTCTGGCCCGGGGCTGGAATCGTTCGCTCCCAGTGTATCTCTCCCAATTTTTACCTACCACCTGGGAATGTGGGACCATCCATTCTGCTGTGGTTCTTCTGAGCCACACCGCATCTCTACCCATCTCCGAGACCCCACCCCTCTCACCCGTCTGGACAAATGTGGCTTCTTTAAATCCTTGGTTGCTGGACTTCCATGTAACTCGGTTTTCTGAAGGTTCTGGTTGTTATTTGTTTGGGGGATCTGGGTGTAATTCTTTCTACGGTTGCGTGGGGAGGCCAGGACCAAGCATGTCTACCTACGCCTCCATCTCGACCAGAAGGTCCTTTCTGTGCATTTTAAATTGTGGTTGTTCTCCCCATCTTCAGAAGTAGCTACAAAAGAAGGTGGGAGGCAGGCAGATGCGGACTCCCCTGGTCAGAGGGGTACCGTACCTCCAGTTGCTGCCCTCCCCAGCCCCAGGGTCCTGGAAGCAGGATAAAGTGGGTAAAGAGCTTCTCTGGCTAGCTGAGAGGTACTATCTGTAAGGTGACAGGAGACACAGCTCCTGGCTTCCCAAAATGCCCTAATAAGGAGTCATTGCCCCAGAAAACAAGAGTGGGTACCCATTCTGCCTCTGTGCACCCCGGGGTAGGCTCTGGCCAGACCTGGGAACCAAGAAGAGTGGTATTACTGGCACAAGCTCTGGACTGAGGTAGATTCCCATATCCTGTTGCTTACCAACTATGTGCCTGGGACTACATTCTTTAATCTCTCCCAAAGCTCAAGTTCTTTACCTGCAAACTGAAGTATTAATGCTTATATTACAGACTAGTTATGAAGGTTAAATCAGAAAAAGGCATCCAGAGTCTTTGAAGAGTCCTGGCAAACCACATATAGTAAGTGTGTGTACAATTCCGTGATGCCTGTGGGTGAAAACTACCCCAATTAGACCTCCATGGGGGAGTCAGACCAAGCCCAGGAAACCCCTGTTTTTCCCCATCTTAGTTCCAGGCCAACGCTGGACTTGCCTCCATGGTGATGCGGCCTGGCTATGGGGCTGAGAGAACCTGGATTGGTCCCCTAGATTCAGAGGGAGGGAACAGCAAGGCCAATGATGACATGGTCTCCTGCAGATGGGAGACGTTCCCACATGATGTGATCAGGGTTGTGACAGGAGGTGGCATGGGGCCCTGTAAGATCTCAAAGCAGACCCCTTAGTCAGCTGGGGGCGGGAGATTTGGGAGGAATTTTCTGTAGGAGGTGACTGACTTTAAGTTGAGTCTTAAAGAACAACCAGAGGTTGCTTGAGAGACAATGAAAAGGAGACATGAGAAGGGGACACATCAGGTTAACTTCACACAGGATTGTGCACAGTAGGTAAGTGGAATGGCAGCAAAAGAAGCCAGAATGGGCTGGCGCAGGTCACATAAGGTCATACCTACAGGACGAAGGGGCTCAGACCTGAACCTCTCAATCCCAGCAATGGGCAGCTCAGCCAGGCTGTTAGGAAGAGGAAACCCTGCCTCCAGGTAGCGAAGTTGGCAAAAACCCAAGCGGCACCCCACCCCAGGAGAACTTAGGCGGACCCCAGGCAGGACCAGTCTCTCCCCCAGACTGCCTTTCAACCTCCAGAGTCCCGAGGCCCATGCTGGAATTCGGAAGCTTCACTTGTTTTCACCATTCCCTGCTCACACCACTCGGAGAGATGTCTGGAAACTCACTTTATTTTCCTTTTACTGAGTGAGCCAAGGAGGTAGGGAGGGGAGATGTAAGAAAGCCCGGAGACTCTACCCCACACCTCTCTGGGCTGCGAGGCCTCAGAAGATGATAATAATCCCAGCCGCCCCTTTCTTACACACACACACATACACACACAGGTTCTCAGGCCAGTCACTTCCTCCTTCCATGAAGACTCACAGTCACTCACCCTCCACCTCAGGTCCTAGTAAAGGACACCAAAGCCTCAGCACTGTGGACGGAACCAGGAGACCCACCGCGCCCAGCTCTTTTGGCCTCTTGAGTAAGACAGGGGAGACGGGAGGGGGGACTACAGTCCACTTCTCTGCCACATGCTTAACTCTGCCTCCTCTCCTCCAGGGCTGCCCTGCTGGGGCATGGCGGTGAGTGAGCAAGCCCCGAGGACAAAGATGGAAAGCCACACCCAGGAGGGCAAGAAGTGATGCCAACCCATCCCCCATGACTTCCCCAGGAGGGGGGGTCCCCAGGCCCTGGCAGGCTGCTGACCCTCAGCCTGCAGACCGCTAAGAGCAGAAGGACTTTAGACTTATCCTTGGATGGTCCCCTCCCCTGCAGCTCCACCATGAGGCTCCTTGTGGCGCCCCTCTTGCTAGCGTGGGTGGCTGGTGCCACTGCCACCGTACCTGTGGTTCCCTGGCGTGTGCCCTGCCCACCACAGTGTGCCTGCCAGATCCGGCCCTGGTATACACCCCGCTCGTCCTACCGCGAGGCCACCACCGTGGACTGCAATGACTTGCTCCTGACAGCCGTGCCCCCAGCACTGCCTGCGGGCACGCAGACCCTGCTACTACAGAGCAATGGCATTGTTCGTGTGGACCAGGGTGAGCTCGGCTATCTGGCCAACCTCACAGAGCTGGACCTCTCCCAGAACAGCTTCTCAGACACCCGGGACTGTGACTTCCGTGCCCTGCCCCAGCTGCTGAGCCTGCACCTGGAGGAGAACCAGCTGACCCGGCTGGAGGACCACAGCTTTGCGGGGCTGGCCAGCCTGCAGGAGCTCTATCTCAACCACAACCAGCTGCACCGAATTGCGCCCCAGGCCTTCGCCGGCCTCAGCAACCTGCTGCGGCTGCACCTCAACTCCAACCTGCTGAGGGCCGTGGACAGCCGCTGGTTCGAGGTGCTGCCCAACCTGGAGATCCTCATGATCGGGGGCAACAAGGTGGATGCCATCCTGGACATGAACTTCCGGCCCCTGGCCAACCTGCGCAGCCTGGTGCTAGCAGGCATGAGCCTTCGGGACATCTCTGACTACGCCCTAGAGGGGCTCCGGAGTCTGGAGAGCCTCTCCTTCTATGACAACCAGCTGGTCCGGGTGCCCAGGCGGGCCCTGGAGCAGGTGCCTGGGCTTAAGTTCCTAGACCTGAACAAAAACCCTCTCCAGCGGGTGGGGCCGGGGGACTTCACCAACATGCTGCACCTCAAGGAGCTGGGGCTGAACAACATGGAGGAGCTGGTTTCCATTGACAAGTTTGCCCTGGTCAACCTCCCCGAGCTGACCAAGCTGGACATTACTAACAACCCCCGGCTGTCCTTCATCCACCCCCGCGCCTTCCACCACCTGCCCCAGATGGAGACCCTCATGCTCAACAACAATGCTCTCAGTGCCTTGCACCGGCAGACAGTGGAGTCCCTGCCCAACCTCCAGGAGGTGGGTCTTCATGGCAATCCCATCCGCTGTGACTGTGTCATCCGCTGGGCCAATGCCACCAGCACCCGTGTCCGCTTCATCGAGCCACAGTCCACCCTGTGTGCTGAACCACCAGACCTCCAGCACCGCCCAGTCCGAGAGGTACCCTTCCGGGAGATGACGGACCACTGCCTGCCCCTCATCTCCCCCCGCAGCTTCCCCTCCATCCTCCATGTGGCCAGTGGAGAGAGCCTGGTGTTACATTGCCGGGCCCTGGCTGAACCGGAACCTGAGATCTACTGGGTCACTCCAGCCGGGGTTCGACTGGCAGCTGCCCATGCAGGCAGGAGATACCGGGTGTACCCTGAGGGTACACTGGAGCTACGCAGGGTGACGGTGGAAGAGGCGGGGCTCTACACCTGTGTGGCCCAGAACCTGGTGGGGGCGGATACTAAGACAGTTAGTGTGGTGATTGGCCGGGCTCCCTTGCAGCTAGGCCGAGACAAGGCCCGGGGGCTGGAACTTCAGGTGCAAGAGACCCACCCCTATCACATCTTGCTATCTTGGGTTCCCCCACCCAACACCGTCTCCACCAACCTCACCTGGTCCAGCCGCTCCTCCCTCCAGGGCCAGGGGGCCACGGCTCTGGCCCGCCTGCCTCAGGGCACCCACAGCTACAACATCACCCGCCTGCTTCAGGCCACGGAGTACTGGGCCTGCCTGCAAGTGGCCTTTGCTGATGCTCACACCCAGCTGGCTTGCGTATGGGCCAGGACTAAGGAGGCCACTCCTTGCCACAGAGCCTTAGGGGACCGACCTGGGCTCATCATAGCCATCCTGGCTCTGGCCGTCCTCTTGCTGGCAGCCGGGCTAGCAGCCCGCTTTGGCCCTAGCCAGCCCAGGCCGGGGGTGGGCGGGCGGCCGCTCCTTCCAGCCTGGGCTTTCTGGGGCTGGGGTCCCCCCTCAGTCCGGGTGGTATCTGCACCCTTTGTCCTGCCCTGGAATCTAGGAAAGAAGCTGTCCACATCCTTAGAAGGGGAGACACTCGTACCACCATTGTCTCAAAATCCCTGGAGCTCAGCCTGTTCTCAGTAGTAGAAAAATAACTAGGACTACTTTTTAACAAAAGGGAAGCAACCTGGACCAGATGCCCTGCCAAGAAAGTGACATGGACCCACGTGCTTGAGGCCTCATGGCTGGACCAAGACAAATGGGGTTTTGTGGCCCCAGGGGCTGCTCCTGCAACCTCCACAATGTGGCCCTTACCTTGCGGGGGCTCCTCCGCTGCCTTTTTGAGGAGTATCTTCAAGGGACTCTGGCTAGAGCCTTCCACTTCCCAGTCGTCTACATGCCCAGAGGCTCCTGGGCCGCCACCTGGACGTCCCCTGCCTGTGTCCCCGGGCCCTTGGTCCACAGGATATGCCCCCTCCTCTTCCGTTGCTCTGTACAGTCTCAGTTGCTTGCTCTTTCCCCACTGGGCAAGGGCTGAAGGAGGCCTATCCTCCCATCTTGGGGACCGACCACTCCCAGAGGGGACCCCAACCTGCTCTGAAGGACTTTTGGGAAGAGGCTGCCCAGGGACACCTCCACTTGGCAGCCCAGCTGGCACTCGGAGGTTGACTTTCTATTGGCAGTTTTGTACCTTCGTGGAGAAATGTGTCACCTCCCCCAACCCCGTTCACTCTTTTCTCCTATTTTGTAAAAAAATAATAATAAAGCTAAATAAGAAAAACATAGTAAGGGAGAAAGGACACAAAAGGAAAATAGTTCTTGGAGCGCTGAGTGTACACTCGGAACTCCCTGCTCTGGAAGCCCTGCAAAGCCAATCAGTGACAGAGGGAGGCTGGGATGGAGGAAGAAAAGGAAAAGGGGGGGCAGGGAGAAGGAGAAAGAAGGCACAGCTTTTCCCTGGAGGTTGGAATTCTGCCGCTCCTGAAAGTGCCTGCAACTGTGAGCCGGGAGAAAGGGACAAAGGGAGGAGAGGCTGACAGAAGAGGGAGGAAGCACAAGAGGGAAAGACAAGGGTTGGGGGGGGGGGAAGGGCCAGAGCTGGAGGGAGTGGAAATTTCCATCACCAAACATTGTCGCCCCTTCTCATTCTCTGATAAGCAATTAACATGCCAGTGCATAAGAAGCACTTTCCAGGCCTATTTCTAATTAAACAAACCCAAGAGGCAGAGTCATGCAGAGAATTGCAAATCATCAAGACAGCAAGCGCTGGAGCTCACTGGGGCAGGAGGGAGTGTGGGGTGACAGAGGATCTGGGGAGGGGAAGGCTGTGGGACAAAGGAATCGCTGCATTGATCTTCCTGGTCCATTTCAGTATAATTTGCAATGAGCCTGGTTTGCTTTTACAGTGTTTTTCTTTTCTTAAAAAAAAAAAAAAAAAAAAAATCCGATTGACTTCCTAGGCCCAAGTGCGAAGAGGACAGCCGCTGGGAAAGCAGCAAAGGCAGGAACAGGGGCTGCTGTGGCCAGTGGATGGAGCAGCTCCAGGGCAAGAGGCCCCTGGCCACAGGGCTTGTTTCTGAGACAGGCTGGGGGAAGTCTCGGGCCCCTGAGACTGAAAAGAAGCAACACAGGAGCCTGAGGATCCCTGGGCTACAGACACATTCAGCAGACTCTAAGCTGCCTTCCAGAGCCAAATGTACACACTGGTCGAACCCAGCGTAGGAGATGGAGCGCCGGGCCCCCGGGGAACATAGAAGGGGCACCCTCGCCCGGGCCAGAGGTAGTGCTCCTCTCTTGGTGAGCACAGCAGAGCAGGGTTCTCTGCTGACCTTCCCCAGCTCCTGGTTAGGAGCCTTCTTCCTCTTAGGCAGCTCAGCCTGCCTCAGGATCACCCCACGGCTTGTTAAACGTGGATGGCTGGGCCCACTGCCAGAGTTGCTGATCTAGATCTGGGCAGGACCTGGGAGCTTGCATGTGTAGCTAGTTTTCAGGTAATACCGTTGCTGCTGGTCTGGGGACTACCCTGTGAGGACCTCAAAGCTGCAGCCTGTGGTGGCCTGAATGTTCCACTGCTGCTCCAGGCCCCCAGGAGAGAGCTGGGGAAGGGTCTGGAGGGCCATCCCTCTGCCTCTCCCCACTCTGCTGGTGAGCGGCCCAGAGCAGGCTCCATTCACATGTCTCTTCCCGTGGGCCAGTGATGTGGTGTTTGGTGGACGGGCAGAGACGCTCCCCTCCCCTTCCAGCACCTGTGGCCCACACTCCTAATGCCGCTAGTGCGCTTTCCTGATGAACTTTGGGACCATCCTGCCTCCGTTCTGGGCAGCTCTGCCACCTGACTGGAGCTGGGCTGGGGATCTAGCCTATTGGCCCTCCATGAAGGTTGGATCCGTCCTCCGTGATCAGAAGGTCTGTGGAGAAGAGGCAGGCAGGGTCTTTGCAGATCATGGCAAACTGGAGCCAGAAATCAATACCTCTACTTCTCTCTAGGACGATCGGCAGTTGCTGCCTTTCTGGATAGGCCCGCATGGTACAGAGATTCGAGGTGCTGTTCCCTGAAATAAGCACCCAGAGCCCATGGAAAGCCTGTGGAGCCCCCACAGCCCTCTCCCATCAGCACCTCTGCTGCCACCCCCACAGCCACCCTGGGCCGGTCAAAGCAACCTGGAAAGTGAGCAGCAGCACAGCCAGAGACCCACCAGCTCAGAACAGTCCCAACGTGCCGGGCATGGGAGGTGGGAGACCTTTTTGCTCCCTTCCTTTCCCTCAGACCCCTCAGCTACAGACAGGAAGCCCTGGGTGGGGGGTGGGGGAGGCCTGGGGAGAGGGGATGCCATTCTGGCTGCACTGGAATGTTCAGCTGCTTGAGTCCTTGAAAATGAATCCCTTCTAGGGAGGAAAAGCAGTTACAGTGATTTATTTAACCGTTTCTCAACCGAATCCCCGGGCCCTCAGCACATTGGCTACCCCGAGAAGCTGGGTGAGCTGGGCAGAGGGTGGGAACAAGTGGCCTCCTTTCTCCTGAAAAGGGATGATGCCGCAGGGACATGGCTGGTTAGGGAGAAGGAGGAAGAGGCACTTCATGGGTTGCCATGGCTTAGAATGGCTAGAAACTGAGCAAAAGGGAGCGCGCAGACTCTCCAGTCCATAACTGAGCATGTAGGTCCGCAGCGTTCCAACCAGGTGGGAGGCCAGTGGGCGTGTGCCCTGTATGGCCATCAACAGGCGTAAGTGGCATTTGAAGTCTTAGCTTTCACACTAGACTGAGCAGGTAGGCAACCAAGCATGCTGGGTTTAAAACAAACAGCATAGCCATTTACCTGACCTCTTCTAGCCATCGAAAAATGGCTTTTATTTTATTTTTAACAAAGAGCCCTAAGTAGAAAGCCAGGTTTATTTCTGTTTAAATTGTAAGTTGTTAACGTAAGGCCTGTCCTGTCAACCTATCTAGATGGTTTCCAAACGCAGCCTAGCTGTTGAACGGATTAGCCTCCCTCCTAGTGCACATGCCACTGCCTGACTCTCCTGCCTTCTGCATTCTTGTCACAGCTCAGAGTGTGCAGCGGACCTGGGTGGGCACATTCTGTGGCTCGCTGCCAACAGCCTCCCCACCAGCCTGACACAAGTCTATCAATCAATCAATGCGTCTGGCGCAGCCAAGCAAACAACTACAAACCACTTGAATGTACGCTCTTGCAGCTAACATTTCTGCCTCCTCCCACAAGGCTGACTTTGTCAAAATGAGGAGACAGTGAGCTTGTGGCATTCCTGGGAGCTGCCAGGAATCACAGAAGCGAGGTTGGCTGATCTAGTGTAGGACGATCAACTGGGACATTCCTGGTCTTAGCGCTGGAAGTCCCTTGTTTTAGGAACCCTCAGTCTTGGGCAAACTGGGATGGTTGGTCCGGGGTCACCCTAGCCTAGTGAACTGTTTCTAAATGTAGCAAGCCATCCCCCCTTTCTCTTCGCTCCCTCCCAATCACAAATATTTCATGAATGTGACTAT
Organism: Noctilio leporinus; assembly: GCA_004026585.1. NCBI lineage: Eukaryota > Metazoa > Chordata > Mammalia > Chiroptera > Noctilionidae > Noctilio > Noctilio leporinus. The sequence goes on from PVIW01002614.1 coordinate 109,063, forward strand.
GTGGTAGGCACAGTTCTAGGACCTGGGATGCAGATGAAACTCTCTGAGCCCGACCTAGCATTTTAGTGAGGGGACAACGCCGATGCACAGGACCAATCAGTAAGAATATGTAGTATGTTGGATGGCAATGAGTGCTGTGGAGAAAAAATATAAGTCAGGGAGGAAAGAGAATGAGAGGAGGTGTGAGGGCTCCCACTGGGTGCTCAGCACAGGCCTTGTTGAGAAGGTGACATCGGGGGGAAGATGATCAAGGCAAAGAGAACAGCATGTGTGAAGGCCAAGAGCAAGGAGGCTAGTGTGGCCGGAGCAGGAAAAGGAAGGGGAAGAGTAACCATGAGACCTGGGGTCAGAGAAATAGCTGGGCAATTGAATTGAGCCTCACAGGCCATGGGCAGGGCTTGGGCTTTTCTTTCCGGTAAGAGGGGGTCCTGAGCAGACATGGCATGATTTCACTTAAGGGGATCCCTCTGGTTGCTGGACTGGGAACAGCATGGGGGTGTGGGGTGGTTATTTAGGGTGGACACAGAGAGGCCAGTTAGGAATCCACTGCAACATTCACCTCCGTTTAATCATTGCTCCTAGAACTTGGCCAGGGGTGGATACCAAGTCCATCTCTGTATTTCCTCAATCTATCCCCTATTTGTGGAAATCGAAGCCACAGTCACCCTCTCGTAGGCTTCTGAACTCTCTGCCTTTCCCCCATGAATCTTCTAAAGTAGCTCACGGAGCTACTTTATGTTATGAGCCCTGCCTCATAACAGAGACTGGAACTATTCAGTAGAGAGGAATAAGCCTCACTGGCCGGTTCCATCTTAGCTGTTTTCGTCATTCAAGCATGTCATCCCAAGGGAAAGACAGCTGTGACAGGAGGAGTCCCTGTCCTGCCCTTCCTCTGTCACTACTGACAACTCATTGGCTGTCCAGGCCTGATGTCTACCTTCCTTCTTGATGATTTTACCAAAAGAACCCTTGTGTGTTCCCCAGGGGTGTCACGAGTGTCAGCCACCCGTCTAACCTTCCCAGGGTGGTTCTTCCCCATCTGTGCATTCCTTTTGCAGTTCCCCTTTGATCAACACCCTCTTCGTGTATTTTCTTTTTAATTTTTTAACCTCACATGAGGACATTTCTCCACTGCTTTTAGAAAGAGGGAAAAAGGGGAAAAGAGAGAAACATCAATGTGAAAGAGAAACATCGACTGGTTGCCCCTCATAGGCTCCCCAACTGGGTATCAAACCCATACCCCAGGCACCTGGAATCAAACCCGAGCCCTTTTGGTGCACAAGATGATGCTCCAACCAACTGAGTGGCACTGGGCAGGGCTCCTTGTATTTTTTATAGAATTATAATAATAGCTAACATCCAGCACTTACTGTGTGCTAAACATTCTAGTACAGATTCACACACCGTTTTTTTTTTTTTTTTTTATTTCTTTTACAGCCACCTTATAAAGTCGATACTATTGTCCCCATTTTACAAATCCAGATAACCACATTCAGAAAGGCTAAATGACTTATCCAAGGTCACACAGCTAGCTGGCGGCAGAGTCAGGATTCAAATGCTGTCTGACTCCAAAGGCTGTGTCTTAACTATCGTGCTCCACTAGATTCAAATTCATGTACTTTCAAAAGTATGTCAACAGTTTTTCAAGAACATGAGAAGGTCTGAAATCTGTGCGCAGATTTTAGAGAGCTCCCTGTGGGGTCTCTTTTATTTTTAGATGCTGCCCTCATTTTTTTTATTCAGGAAGATTTATGACTTTATTGTCGGAACTCAGCTTTAAAACCTCTTGAACTATGTTGCCTTGAGAGTCACAGCTTCTGATCCGTTTCTTTGAATTTTTGAAACATGCTTTTTAGAAGTCTGGGCGTGCCTCATTCTGCTTCCTCCTCCTTTCCCTCCTTGGATACAATGAACTCTAAAATGCCACAGTCGCTTCCTCTGGAGGTTCTGATCTCTCCCCTCACCTGACAGTTTTTCTTTGTTAGTCAGAATTATGTCCAAAGCAGGCTTTGCCTATGGGCTTCCTTTACCTTGAGCTCAGACATCAGTGGGCCAGTCAGGAGCTCGTCAGAGCTCCATGCTGAGCTAAGCAGTGCACCAAGCAAGTGCCTAGGTGGCAGAAGTCCTCACCACTGCTTCATCTGGCTTCTGTGCCCCGTTCCCTAGCATTGATTAGAAAACACAGCCCCTATGGCCTCCTACTGGCCAAGCGGCCCATGTCATTCTCATGCCCCAGGGCCCTCCTGAGTCATTCTTCTTCTATCTTCATCCATAGCTGGTTCCACTTCTTGTGACATTCCATTGCCCAGCTACAGTCAGGAATCAGCACCCCACCTTCAGCCTCCTCCACACACCCAAATCTTTGTGCGCCTCTGGGTTCCTTCCTCTACAGCCCCCAGCAAGGGACCCGGCGCTCTCCTCTGCCTTGTTCGTAGACATTTCTAATCGCCGCAGTCCCTCACCCGCTTCTGTAGCATCACTGTATGCAACGAAGCCTACCGGTCTTGCCTGCAGATGTCTGAGAGCTCAGAAGCGCCCCTGTTGGAGAATGGCAGCCTGCTTGGCACCAAGAGAACGCAGGAGGCAGAATGAGTACTGAGGAGCTACTCCTCACCCCCTCATTGCCAACTCGGGGATCTAAGAGGGCCAGGCTGTCAGTCTACAGGGAGGGGAGGAGGCACCCAGGCTCAGCCTACACGATCAGAATAGCATTGTGGCACATGACTGAACTCTCTGACACCTACCTGCTCATTTGCTCTTAATAATAACAGATACGGTCGCGATCCCATTTTACAGGCAAGAAAGCTGAGGCTTGGACGTTTTACAGAACTCACCCAAGGTCACACAACTGGGAAGGGTAGAGCTGGAGTTTGAACTGGGTCTCCTAATTCCGAGTCCCCGTACTCTGTTCACCTACCCACACTAAAACACCTTCTCCCTAAAAACGAGGTTGGGAGAGCAGCGCACTTCCCTCAGGGTGTGCGGCGCTAGCCAGAAACAAGCAGGTTCTAACTAACTACAGAGGATCAGGAGGAGAGAGTTATCACTTACACCGATAAGGACTGTAGGAGCTGGGTGTGGGGTGTTGGGTGGGTCCTAAGACTCATGGGGACAGAGCTGACTGAGACCAAGGAGCCCTGGGGAGACAAATGCATGGCTCACCAGCCCAAAGACCACCGCGTGGTAACCCCTCACAGTAGAAGCCTGTGGTTCAGGCCCCTGCCTTCTAATGGTCTCGATATCATTCTCCCCATTCATTTGACAGTGAGGGTAGAGGGAACGAGGCCCGGGTCTCTTGGCTCACAGCAGGGCCGGACTGAGAGTCACTGCCATACCCCTCAGTGGTTCAAAATGTATTGGGAGAGTCAAAGGACCTGTGGGAATTATTGACAAATTTTCCTGCTTATATGCAAATGTGAACTGTTCTGGAGAGAGGCCGCCCTGGATTTGATGAGATTCTGAAATGGGTCCAAAACCCAGAAAAATTCAAGAATGTCTGCTTTAGAGGGTCTGCGAGCCACACCCACAGCTCCAGGACTCCAGACGACAGTCGGGAGTTGCCAAGGGAAACAGCCACCCACAACTTGGGGGTCTGCCAGAGAGCATTAGATTGATGAGTATCTGCCATCTCTGCACCTAAATGGGATTCAGATTTATGTATATAGGTATTTTCTCTGAAGTAAGGAAAATGAAGTGAATTCCCAGTGTTTCCATTTACAAAGCAAAGGGCTCCTGTTTCTGCCCCTAACCTTCAATCAAAGCTTCAGGCTTGCAGCCCGCGTGCCTTGGAAACCCAGCCTCACATCCTACTCCTTTCCAATCTTGAGTAGAGTAGGATCACCCATCCTGTTCTGCATTAGGCCCTTTCCCCAACTCCTCGACTCCCTGACACCCCCAAATACACGCATGTTGGGTTCACACGTGCTTGAACATGTTCTTGCACAAACACACGCCACTTTGTACATGGCACTTGCAGCTCTGCTCCAGTCCCCGTTCCACACGCCATCTGCCAGAAGCTATTTTAAGCACCTAATAAAACTGTTTTAGAACAAATCCTGGGGGGTCCTGCCCTTTGTTTCCCCAGGGCAAGAGCTTTTGGGCTCCAGGTGAAGAAAAGGAGAAAGAGTGAGCCCAGGGCTCGCAAGAGACCCCAGTCACCTGCCACAAGCAACGTGGCTGCCTCAGCTAAGACGGGAACTGTAAGGAAGAAGGGAGGACATTCCGGTCTGGATGGCGGCATGTACCTGGATTCAGATCCCCGCTGTGCCCCTTACCATTTCTGAGACATTGGGCTAGTACCGCCTCACCCCTGGATGAGGGTTGCTAGTCCTTAACTCTATGGTTCTCAAACTGGAGCATCACCAGCATCGGCTGGGGGGTGCAGGGGGGACAAAATACAGATTCCTGGCTAAACCCCGGAGGTTCCAATTCTGAGAGTCCGGCGCGGGGCTTGCAAATTGGCATTTCTCACATGGGTTCCCAAGGTGGTGCATCTGGTTCAGAACAACGCTCTGAAGAGCCATGGCCCGGCTCAGGCACCGTGAGCATTAAAGGAGAAAAGGCGTGTCAAGCATCTAGCACTTAGCAAGGCGGTGGTTCTCACACTTGGCTGTTCATTAGAATTGCCTGGGGAGCCTTCGAGACTGATGCCCAACACCGCAGGCCAATTAAGTCAGAGTCTGACACAGACATTACGACTTTTTTAAAAGACTCCCCAGGTGGCTTAAATGTTCAGTCAAGGTTGACAGCCACTGTAGTAGAAGCTCGATACATTCAAAGCACCCTTTACGAGCGACCCAGCTGCCCTTCTTTTGAGACCTGCATCTCCTTTCTTTCCCCTGGGTCCCATCTCTCCCTCTGGTTCCCCGGGGAAGGGCTGTAGAGAAGCTTGACCTTGATTCTGGCTTCTGGAGTGGCCGGGTGCTGAAGACCACGTGGAAGATGAGAGCTGGTTCGTTCATTCCACGGCCTATCCACCCAGTCAGACACTCATTCACTGATTAATCATCAACCAAGCTGCTCTCACTGGATTTAGGAGGTACTTGGGGGTTGAGTAAAATCTAGTCCTGTCCTCAGAAGTTTCTATCATAGCACAAAAGATGTAGAACCAACAGCCAGATTTGGAAGTGGTCTCCAGCTCTAACCCCGTCAGCAGCCCAGCCAGTTCAACAATTCAACTTATTAAAAGTTCTTCCTGAAAAGCAGGACATAGACATTTTTTCCGGGCAGTCACTAAACTTTCTAAGGTTGCTGGGAACACCCCCTGCTAAAGTTAAGTTGCTGACAGTTTCGTACCGAATGCAGCTGCAAGGACCAGACAGAAAGAACTGGGGTGGGGTTACTTTCAGACCTTTTTCTAAATACTTTCTTCCAAACATTTTGGAATTCTGGCACAGCTCCCACTTATAGATTTAAAGTTTCATCGGTCAACCCCCTGTAGCTCCAGCCGGTCATCATCTGTCACAGTCCCTAAGGTGGGACACATTGTTGTAACGTATTATCAAACATAGAGTGGAAGTATTTGTGCCAGTGTTCTGAATCCCAGTGTTGGGTCCAAACTGCCGCATTTCAGGTTTTCCACAATGTCGAATGGGAACAGATGAGGATGGTTTAAGAAAATTAAACATCTTTTTTAAAAGGCTTTTCCTTCGACTGAACTGAAACCATGGCCCTGTGACTCCCACTCACTAGCTCTAAGCTATGGAAACAACTCACCCAGGCCTCTTCTCCCCCCTGACAGAACTGCAGCTCTGTATTCGGACACTCCTTCCACCACCGGAGAGAGTTACTACCTGCAAATCGAGACTGCTGTTCTTAATTACCATCGTAGTGTCGGAAGGGCAATACAGAAGTTCTTGCTTTCCTCCATTCTCCAGTTCCTACAGGACTCAGAAGTCAGCATAACACAAAAATATTCACTAGTGAACTGGCCACATTCTAATCTTAACCCCTCACTCAGTAGTTCTTTCCCACTTAACTGCAGCCTCAGCCCGACCCAGCCCAGATGTCAAAGGTCTTTGTCAAGCTCAGCCGATGGTGGACGCAGACAAATACGATATGAGCCCAGTGCAAAGCGAAATTAATATCTTGTCCCCCAAAATCCAGATGTTAGTGAGGTTGATAAAAACCAATGTTAGAAAAGTATATGAATCATCCACAAAGCCACTGAAAAAGTAAGTCTTGATTTTAGGAGCTTCTGGTCAAGATGGTGGCGTAGGCAGATGTGGCTCACCCCTTTGCACAACCACATCAAAACTACAGCTAAAATATAAAACAACCATCACTCAGAACTGTCAGAAATATAGTTGAATGCAAGTCTGACAACTATGGCATTAAAGAAACCACATCTATCCAGGCTGGTAGGAGGGGCGCAGACAGAACAGTTAGGTCCCTCACCCGCATATGGTAGGTGAAAATTTGGGAGGAATATCTCAGGATCAAGGAATCCCACCCCCATACCAGGCTCCCCAGCCCAGGGTTCCAGTGCCAGGAAGATAAGTCCCTACAATTTCAGGCTGCAAAAACCAGCGGGGATTCAGTCATTGGAAGAAACTGATGAAGCTCCAAGCAGCTCCCTTTAAAGAACCCACATATGGACTCACCTACCTAGACTCACTCCCTCTGAGTTCCAGCACCAGGGTAGGAGCCTGAGAGGCACCAGTGGCATACAGGCAGAAAGTGAAGTGTCTGGCTTTAAGGTCAGCAGGATCCACTGTTCCTTTTCTAAACAGAGCCACAAGCCACAGAGCCAGCAAGCTGGTGCCGTATCTGAGACTCCATCAGCCTGGCTAACACCATTTGACCCACCTTGCAGACGCCCAGAGACTCCACCCCACCCAACATGCTGGCCCACCGAAGCTGCTTTTCCATTCAAATGACTGGTCTTGGCTCGGGCTTCACAGCTTCCTAAATCCTATCAAACAAGCAACAGATGGCCTCAGTGAGTCCCCAGGCCCCACACTAGCGGCAGCCTCCCTAGATTCACCGCTTGGCTTCACCCGGGGAATCTCCAAGCCCAAAACAAGTAGCAGCATCTCAGATTGCTTTATAGCTCAGGCAGGGTGGCCCTGGGCAAAACACAGAGGGCAGAGGTTGGGGCTCAGTGGTCACAGCCAATCCTTGACCCTGACTGGCCTGGTTAAATCCCTCCCATTGATCTGTCAACAGCAACAAAGTCTCAACTACGAGAGGAGGGTGTTATCAGCCCACATGAAGAACATACCTCAAGTACCCAGCTTGGGTGATAAGAGAGGCTCTGTCACAGGACCCTATGGGACATCCACTACATGAGGCCACACTACCAAGACACAGAGTCAAAGCAGCTCTACCTAATACAGAGGAACAAACACAGGGATGCTGCTAAAATGAGGAGACAAAGAACATGGCCCAAATGAAAGAACAGATCCATACTCCAGAAAAAGAGCTGAATAAAACCTATTGGATGCAGAGTTCAAATGGTAATAAGGCTACTCAAGGAACTTAGTGATGACCTAAGCATAAAAAGATCCACTCAGAAACTAAAGATACTAATTGAAATAAAGAGCAATTTACAGGGAAACAACAGTAGAGTAGATGAAGCCGAGAATCAAATCAATGATTTAGAACGTAAGGAAGCAAAAACAACCAATTAGGATAACAAGAAGGAAAAAGACCTTCCCCCCAAAAAAATGAGGATAGTATAAGCAGCCTCTGGACAACTTCAAGAGGTCCAACATTTGCATCATGGGGGTACCAGAAGATGAAGAACAAGAGCAAGAAATTGGAAATCTATCTGAAAGAATAATGAAATAAAACTTCCCTAATTTGGTGAAGGAAATAGACATGCGAGTCCAAGAAGCAGAGTCCCATACAAAATGGATGTAAAGAGGCCCATCTAGGACACATCATAATTAAAATGCCAAAGGTTATAGATACTCGCTTTAAAAGCAGCAAGAGAAATGTGGTTACCTACAGGGGAGTTCCCATAAGACTCTCTGCTGATATCTCAAAATAAATTTTGCAGGCTAGAAGAGCTTGGCAAGAAATATCCCAAGTCATGGAAAGCAAGGAACTACAGCCAATATTGCTGTACCCAACAAAGCTATCATTTAAAATCAAACCTGGCTGGTGTGGCTCAGTGGATTGGTGCTGACCTGCGAACCCAAAGGTCGCTGGTTCAAATCCCTAGTCAGGGCACATAATCAGGTTGCAAGCCAGGTCTCCAGCCAGGTCTCCAGCCAGGTCCAAAGCTGGAGGCAGGTGAAAGGCAACTATTCATTGATGCTTCTCTCCCTTTCTTCCTTCCTCCCTCCCTGCCCTTCCCTCTGAAAATAATAAATAAAATCTTTTTTTAATAAGTAAATAAAATCAGAGGCCAGATAAAGAACTTGCCAGACAAAAAAATAAACTAAATGAGTTCATCATCACCAAACCATAATTTTTTTTTGAAGATTTTTATTTATTATTTCCAGAGAGAGAGGAAGGGAGAAAGGTGGAGAGGGAGAGAGACATCAATGTATGGCTGCCTTTCACCTGCCTCCAGCTATGGTTCTGGCTGGAGACCTGGCTTGCAACCTGGTTATGTGCCCTGGCTGGGGAATCAAACCAGTGACCTTCAGGTCTTCAGGCTGATGCCTGATCCACTGTGCTACTAGCCAGGGCCTATTTTATTTATTTATTTAAGATTTTGTTTTATTATTTTTAGAGAGAGGGAAAGGGAGGGAAGTAGAGAGGGAGAGAAACATCAATGTATGGCTGCCTTTCACCTGCCTCCAGCTACAGATCTGGCTGGAGACCTGGCTTGCAACCTGGTTATGTTTCCTGACTGGGGAATCGAACCAGCGACCTTTGGGTTCGAAGGCTGGTACCTTTCCACTGAGCCACCAGCCAGGGCCAAACCATTATTATATCAAATGTTAAAGGGGCTTATTTAAGAAAAAAAAAAATCAAAAGTATGAACAGTAAAGTGGCAAATAAACATTTCTATCAACAATTAAATCTTAAAAAATATGAAAACAAGAAGAACAGGGACAGAATTATGGCTAGAGAAAGCATTTTGAGGGTTGCAAGATGGGAATGGGAGAAGGAAGGGGAAGGGGCTAAGAAGTACAAACCGGTAGCTACAGAATAGCCATGGGGATGTAAAGTACAGTATCGAAAACGGAGTGACCAAAGAATTTATACTCGTGACCCATGGACGTGACAATGGTGGAGGCATTGCTTGAGGGAGCTGGGGGTGCTGGGTGGAGGGGAGCAAAGGAGGAAAAATCAGGACAACTATAACAGCGGAAGGCACTACCGCAATCTGGGCCTATCCTGAATGGTCAGTTGCACTGTGATCCTTAGACATTTCCAATCACCGCTTGCTTTGGCGATGTCATCACCATCCTTTCTGAAGACCAACCCAGGGCGCTGATCTCGAGGGCAGGGTAGAGGTGGCAGGCCTCTCCCACCCCAGCAGCGCCATGGTTCAGGCAGCTGGTGTCAGATGAACCCGGATTCAGGGGAAAGTTGCACCTAGGCCTCCTCCCAGCCAAAAGCCCAAAAAAGTTGGCTTCTTTCTTGTCTTCTGACCTTCAGTGCCTCCCCAAAGCTAAGGGGCAATGAGGGTAGGTGGACAAAGGAGCGAGGCCATGCAAATGAGACATAATCTCTGCCATTCCTTCAGAAATTGTTCCAAAGCTCTGGATTATCAGCGTATTTGAATTTATCTGGCTGTCCCCTGCCCCGTGACAGTGAATGGTGAAGAGTTTATGGTTTCTTCCAGCCCTCCCTGACTTCCTAGCTTCCATCCAAAGGCCTCCCTGCCCGCTCCGGCCCTCCTCACCTTTGCTGGAAGATGGCTGGGATCTCTGGCCTTTACACAGGAGCAGGCCAGGCTGAGGGCCCAGGACCAAGTGCAGCAATGATGCACCTCAGGCATCTAACCGACTATCCCCCACGGAGTACAGGCACGTAGCGAGACAAAACTCTCCCCTGCCGCATCCTGAATCTTTTTCCTGCAGCTGATAAACAGCAAGTCCCTGAGCTAGGGACATTCAGAAGAACAATGTTTTGTGGCAGGAAGCACAGAAAGAGACGCACCCGAACTGCCAGTAAGCTCCCCGGAGCCCTCAGAGATGCACGTTCTGGAAACACAGAGTATTAGGGAATTTTATGTAAATACCGCTGCTGATATCAGTCTAGCTAATAAGAGCCTGCAGAACCCCCAAAGCACTGCCATATCAATTATCCCTGTCCCTGCCATGCCATCCAGAGAGGGCGGGAAAGGCAGTCAGTGTCACTACTGCTCTTTATTAAGTGCGCCCCGTGAGACACGTGTTTTGTACACATGATCTTCAATCCTCCCAGGAGTCCCAGGAGGTAGAGAGTATTAACCTCATTTAAAAGATAAAGAAACTGAGGTCTAGAAAGTGTATGTGACTCATCCAATACCCGGCTCGGAACTGAGACCAGAGTCTGTTGTATGCCAGCCTCCCTGCTCTCCAGGGCCTGCCTCGTGCAGTGTGTCAGGCGGGTGATGTGGGCCCTTCCTCACACAGCTAGCCAAGGACAACATCAGGATGGAAGCCATGCTGTGGAGGGGGACGGACAGCAGAGCCCCACCCGCCTTCCTCTCCCCTGTACATCTGGCTCCTTCACCCCTCACCCGTTTGGGAACTCAGGAAGGTCAGACAGAGCATCCAAGACCACTCGCCGTCACCCGCTCCTGTGCACCAGAAGTCACACTACATCTTAATTAAGAGAAAGTCCAAGGCAATTAGCAGTCACGTATGAGAGCGAGCGTCAGCCACCCGGAGACAGAGGCCCCGGGCAGACGCTGCCCAGACCACACTGATCCCTTGCAGCCTTGGCGCAGGTTCCCAGAACTGGGCTATGGGACCTCCTTAGTGACCTTTTCGCACCGGGGCTGGAGGGACGAGGGGAAGGTCCTGAGGCCATCTCAGGGGCAGAGCTCAGCTTTTCCAGCGAGGCAAGATTCAGTTATACCCCAAGTGAGAATGAAAAGCTCAGGTAGGTGAGGCAGAAACAGACATTCAACAGCTGTTCTAGGAGATTCCCTGCTACATCACCTCCACACACGATGTGCCCACCTGTGGACACACGCACCCACACCCCTCACAGCTCCACTGCAGCAGAGGTGGCTGTGAAGCATCACCCCACAAACCAGGAGCGCTTCCTCCAGCGCCTGCACAGCCCCCCAACTCCCTCCCTGCTCCGTACTTAGACCCAGAAATGAGGACCGCAGATGGCTCAGGCCGACACAGGGGAACTTGCTGTTCTCACCCTCTCATATTATTCCCTGCTTGGAGCTAAGTCCCACGCTATTCCAGCCAGGCAGGCCAGAGCAGTGGGAGAATTCCTCTTGCCAAAAAAGCTGTCGTGAGGTGAGGTGGCGTTAACAACACGTAGTGTCTAGACAGGAGGCAATGGTGCCAAAACTGCTCAGGTCAGCCTGCACCTCGCTTAACCTGAGAGCCATTGCCAGAAGCCTCGGGAAACTTGGGTTGGGGAGCAAGGGCATCAGCAGGGGGTCTGGATGAGACCCTCCCTCACTTGCAGCCAATGACAGCCGCCTCAGACAGCTGTGGGACGCTTGCCCGGGAGGAGAGCAGCTCTTGAAGTTCCAGAAGTGACACTCAAAACTGTGCAGAGTCAGGAGGAAGCAGGTTTCACCGCACTGTAGAAACTTTTCCAGCAGCTCCAGCTGCCTACCGAGAGCACAGATTACCTCCTGAGGTGGTGGGAACTCCATCTCCACGTGGATTCCAGCAGCACCTCTTGGTGTTCACGCACTTCGGCTGCGGAGTCAGGCACATCTGCGGCTGGGGCAGAACCAGATCATCTCTCAGAGCCCTTCCAACTCCAAGGATATGCAGACCCGCTCGTTCATTTTTTAATGATAATATTTCTTTTTTCTCATTCAACAGACGAAACTAGGCTAGACCCTGAATAAACAAGGGATCAGAGCCTGCCTCCCACTCTTGCCTTCCATCTGAGACCCCTTAGGCATCCCCAGCCTTAAAGCCCTCCTGGCTGATCAGAAAGACAAGATGAAGGCATGCAAAACACACACATACACACACACTCACACGTACACACGTGCACACTGCCACACTGCCACACCCTCAGCAGCCTGGCAAATACTGAGCCCTGAGTTAAGCATGAATGTTTCGATACTTGGCTCTTTATTCATCCCTGCGGCTGTCCCTGGCTCATGTGCCACCTCAGAGACCTCTCCGGACCCTCTTCATGATTTATTCACGGCAGCAAGGTCTGTCTGCCAGTGGCAGGTTCTATTCCAGCTTCTATTCCTTGAGCAAACAGAAGTGGCCCTGTTGGTAAGGACCCCTGATCTACCAGAAAAGGGGCCTACTCCAGGATAATGAATCACAACTCTTTCACGGATGGGATCCGAAACAACCAAGCTGGCCTAGAGCAACTGACTGGAGGCCCCCTTGGTTATGGTACCACATTGGGAGCTCAGGGTTGGTTTCTGCTCTGGGGATGTGGGACATGTAATAATGGTGGTAATCAGGTTACTTTTGCTGAGACTTGGCCACCATGGCCACTCTGTTCACAAGCCCACTGAGCAAAGCCTAGGGCTCCTGAGGGAAAATGATAACCAACACCCACAAAGTGGACCATCTTATCCACCTGATCACTAGTAAGAGCTTGGTAGGTACCGCATGGAAGGCAAATATTCTCATATTCTGTGCCCTCTCCAAAAGGACCGTTATGTATCTTTCTTTCTTTGACAGAGGGGTGGGGATAGAGGGGATGGGAGGGCAAAAGAGAGGGAGAGAAACATCAGTGTGAGAGAAACGTTAATCAGTTGCTTCCTGCACACGCCCCAACTACTGACCAAACCCGCAACCTGGGCATGTGGCTTGAGTGGTAATCAAAACAGTGACCTGCTTTGCAGGACCGTCCCCGACCAGCTGAGCCATGCTGGTCAGGGAATGTATCTTTTTTCCTGAACTTTCTTGTCACCAGTTCTTGACCCTTACCCCTTCCAAGTTGTTGACCATCTGGCCAAATCATCAGCAAAGCACACGAATTAGTGAGAACCTTACCTCAGGCCTTCTCCCTTTTTGAGCACACCGGTCGATGTTGTAATGCTCCCACGTACTCCCACTGGAGGAGCTTCTATTCTCTGCTTTGAGTTCACTCCCCAAGGGAACTGTGACGCTAAAATAGTTTACTTTCTGTGGATACCAGCATGCCACAAATTGTTTTGCAAAAGCAGTCTTGGTTTTTCTCCTCCTCAGTCAACTCTCCATGAGGCCATGGGTGTAGACTGAGGAAGAGGTGGAGAACAGCAAAACTGAGCGCACTGAGAGTGGGTGACTCGCTCCTCCAACATATAGGAGCCATTGTATCTGCTTGCTCTAGGCCCACGATATCACTTGCTCTTGATTATGGAGCCTGGGCGTGCCTGAATCTACGTGTTAGTCAGTCATGACAGGTCACTTTGGTCGCATGCTCATGTGGTGTTGAGTGGTCAGGGGTTTAGTCTGTCAGGTCAGCAACAAACCAAATTATTTCTCCAAAAACAGTGACCTGGCAAAGAGAACATCTGTTTGTTCCCAAAGTCTGGGGACTTCCTTTCTCCCACCAAGTTTGCTACAAGTTCCAAGTAGCATTTCACAATTGGTCTCCCACCTGGCTGGTGGCTCAGTGGATAGGTGCTGGCCTGTGAACCCAAAGGTCGCTGGTTCGACTCCCAGCCAGGGCACATAACCAGGTTGCAAGCCAGGTCTCTAGTCAGGTCTGTAGCTGGAAGCAGGTGAAAGACACCCATACATTGATGCTTTTCTCCCTTTCTTCCTCCTTCCCTGCCCTTCTCTCTGAAAATAATGAATAAAATCTTAAAAACAAAAAAAGATTGGTTTCCAAAAATGCAGAGACTGGTTTTCAGCCAAAATGGGGTATAAAAGGGATAGGATTTACCTTTCACCTAAATATATCAAACAACTATTATAATAAGACAATGACTATTTATAAGACATTTACAAGATCCGGCAATGAAGGGCAATGATCCCTTTGAAATAGGAAATCAATAAGATCGTCCCCCTGATGGCCGCAGCTTACTTAAGAAGTTTCCAGGTTACAAGTAGGAAAGGAATCCCAGATTGAGGCAGTTGTCTCCCTCAGTTACGGAGACGATGCTGAGAGTACAAGGCAGGTAGAATTCAGAGGAAAGGACAGTGGGGGGAAGAGAGTCACACAGAGGGAGAACTCTGGAGATCCAAAGTGAACCCCCCTCAAGACTTCAGCTGAGAACTGGTCAGCACGTACACAGGAGGAATCTGTGCGGCTGCGGGGAAGAATAACCTGAATAGATCAAAGAATAAAGGAAACAGTGCTCAACACTCACCCAAGCTGGGAATAGTACGTGTTCCTGCAGGCCAGGCTGGAAAAGCCCTTTATTCTTGGGACGTTGAATACATGAAGCAAGAGATAAAAGAACTGAAAGGAGAAATTGACAAATCCCCAACTACAGTCAGAGGTTTTAATACCCCCCTCTCAATAATTGATAGAACAAGTTGTCAGAATATTTTGATACAGAATAATCACCAGCTTGGCTGGATCACATTTATAGAACACTATCCAACAACAGCAGAGGACACATTTCTTTGTTCAAGTAAACATGAAACTTTTATGAAGAGGGATCATCTTTTGAGCCATAAATAAAACTCAATACATTTAAAATGGTGAGTCATACCAAGTATCTTCTCTGACCACAGTGAGGGGGAAAGAAAAATTAGAAATCAATACAAAAAGGTAACTAGGAAATCCCTCAATATTTGGAAAGAAACACTTCTAAATAATCCATGGCCCAAAGAAAAGAGAAATTAGGAAGTATTGTGAATTGAATAAAAATAAAAACACAAATTAAGATCACCAGGTGTTGCTAAAACAGTACTTAGGGGAAATTTACATCTCTTAACACATAGAAAAAGAAGAAAGGTTTCCAATAAAAACTGTGAATTTGCCTCTGTCACTGCCCTGCTGTCATGCTCTCTTTGCATCTCCTGACAAGAGCTACAAGAGCATCAGCTATCTCAGCGGTGCCTGCATGTCATCCATCCTGAGTCTACCAAACAGAACAGAATGGCAGGCCCACTGTAGGCCTCCAGAAACGCGACTTGATTCACCAGAATTTCATCCTCTCTGGTTACCCTCTCCTAGGAGCTAGAAGAATTCCCTCTCTGCCTGGGCCTTCTATTTTATTCCATTGGAATAAATAAAAAGCTGGGCTCATAACATGGTCGGATCTGTGAGGCAAGACAGAACCAGCCACCTAGCTTTCACCCTTGACCTTCATGCATCTGGTCCTTCTCAGAGTTTGGTTTCAGCTCAGACATCCTCAGAAAGGCTTTCTGCGTCATCTTGGCCTGAAGTTTCAGCATGCCTTTACCTAGAGCCCTTCTGGTATCAAAACTCAGTTTGCTTTGGATAACCTCCCCTTCCCCAATGGACCTAGTCTTGGTAAGAGTGTGTGTTGGTCAAGGTGCCCTGGTCCCACCTGGCCAAATAATGAAAACCTTTTGTCCCTGGATTGTGACACTTGGGCAGAGTACCACAAAAACAAAACACTGTCAGGAGACATCTGTCCCAAAAGCCACACACCCTGCCACAAAATAATCCTCTTACTGTGCCTTCTCATATTCTTTTTCTCTTGTATTCTTCCCTTTCATCTATTCATTTCCCTTATTCTTCTAGAAATTTCTTCTTGGTTAAGGTTTCCTGAGTCAGTTTCTATCATTCGCAGTAAAGAACTCGGATACTAATATTCCATCTTCAGTCATCATCAGTTTATTCCCTGTGTAGCACTTTTCAAAATCCAAAATTATTTTTAAAAATTTGTTGACATGTCTATTGTCTGTGTCCACCGCTAAAATGTAAGCTTCAAGTCAGCAAGGGCCTTTTCTGTTTTTCTTGCTGTTGTCCCCCAGAGCCTAGCCTGAGGCTGGCAGGAAAGGCTGGCAGGCCCACACTGCGGGGTGCACCTCACTTACTGGGAACTGTGTGAAAGCGGGGAGAGGAGGTAGCCATGGGAACCAGTGGGTGCGCATCCACCTTTCCCAGGGGAGGGCAAACTCCAGCTCCGGATTCCAGCATTGCTTTCCAAGACCAGATCTCTCCTCTCCTCCCCCTTTGATCTCTACCAATCCTTCCTAAATCTTAAGTAGTGTCTTGTACATCTTTAATTACAAAAAAAAAAAAAAAAAAAGGTGGGGGGGGATTGCAACCCAACCAGCAAATACATGAACAGTGTTGATAAATATTTAAAATTGCTACAGCGACAGATCTGAAGGGATTAAGAAAAGATATATTGGAGTGACAGTTATTAAACACTAAATCCCAGTAAATGTTACAGAGCAGATAAATAATGCAAACCTCTGACAGCTGCTCTGTTGCTGACAAGACAGGAAAGACATCTGCTGGGGAACATGACACTGGGGGAGGGAGTGGGCCCTCACTGCCTGTGGCAGGGGTGTCAGGAGACAGACCGGCCATGGACGTAGCTTTCTGCCTTCAGGAGGTACACCCTGCCTCACGCTGCAGGTGATGGGTGGTGAGCAGTGGCCAGAAGGAAGGACAGAGAAGTCTCTAGAATGGTTGTCTTTGGAGGGCTCTGACAACTGAACTTGCCCTCACGGCTGTCCCTCAAGCTGTCCCAGGGCCCTACAACTAGGCCATTTGGGCTGCCACCACCACACAACACCTTGGAAGGAAGGAAACCAGCACTTCTCCATTCATTCACTCCTCTATTCACCCATGTAGTCGCATATTCACTAGTTTATGCCTTCTTTCACGCGTTCGTTCAATTGCTTATGCATGGGCTAACTTATTTATTAGTTACTCGCTGGTGAAACAAGTAGCAAGCACTCTTCATAGCTGGAGAGAAACAAGCTGAGCAAGACTCAGGCCTCAGCTTCATGATCTGAGAGCCTAGTGGAGGGTGCGGGCCGGAAAGATAAAAATACTACAACATGGTCGACCCTCGGCCTTTACACATTCCATATTTGAAGTTTCAGCATTCAATAAACAACCACAAAAATCTGTGGCCGTCAGAGAGGTGCACTGCGGTTGAAACACAGGTTTGAATTACCTGTGTACCAAGGCTGCTGTGTGGAATTCAAAGAGGCACCTGACACGGTCTGGAGAAGGGAGGAAAGGCTTTTTCCTCTAAAAGGTGACATCTGAGCACCATCTATTTGCCAAGCAACGTGCTATATAACTCATTTACCAGGCCCATTTAAAAGATTAGGAAATAAGAGATCAGCTTGTCCAAGATCACAATGGGAGTGGCAGAATAGAGTTAGAACCAGAGACTGTCTAACTCCAAAGTCACTCACTGCCACTGGGGTGCCCAGGCAGCCACCTCTCCACAGTGAAGAAGAGTAGGAAAATCTCTTCCCCCCAAACAGCAAAACAAGGTTATTTTGTTTATTTATATGAGATATACTTTACAGTCAGTAAAATGCACAGACCTCAATAAGCTTAGACAAATGTATACACCCATATAACCAATATCTAAATCAGGACCTAGAATATTCCTATCATCCCAGATAGGTCCCACCAGAGGCTCTCACTGTTATCATTTCTATCACCATAGGTTGGTTTTGTCAGTTCTTGAACTCTATCATTCCCTTAACATAAAAAGAGAAGATTTTAAGAAGGGACTTTTGGCCCCGGCAGGTGGCTCAGTAGAAAGACTCCAGCCTGCGAACCCAAAGGTCGCTGGTTCAATTCCCAGCCAGGGCACATAACCAGGTTGCAAGCCAGGTCCATAGCTGGAGGCAGATGAAAGGCAGCCATACATTGATGTTTCTCTCCTTCTCTGCCTCTCTCCTTTTTACTCTCTCAAAATAATAAAGAAAATATTTTTTAAAAGGTGGGGGGGGAGCTTTTGTAAGATGGTAAGAACAATCCTTCAGAAATATCTAACATGTCAAAGTGACATATCACCGAGTTCTGACTTAATTATAGGCAAGAATAGATTGGTTGGCACTGCCCAGGCCACTCAAGTTCCTGAGTTGCATTGTTTGCCCCAAACCTCTGGGAGGTGGGTGTCAGCCACAGGAGCTCAGGGATTGGACCCCCAACAGGTGGGGTCTGAGAAACCTTTGATCCTCTTGAACCTTTGCCCTTACTTCTTCTCATGGTATGAATACATGATGTACTTGGGCTGTGGCAGCCACCTCTATTTCTTTTGCCCCAGGTCTCAGAAGTCACCCTGGCCTCCTAGGTAAGGAAGATTCATTCCTTTCTGGGAACCAGATCCACCCCTGCGATTCTTGCTGTCCTGTACTTACCTGGCACACCCTTCTCATGTCTCCAGAAGCAGGAAGACTGGTTCAAGGAGGTCCATCCTCTCCTTGGCATCTGGGCCACCATCTTGGTTCTGGTCTCCCAGGAGCTCACAGTGACTGCGGTGAATGCAGTCACTTCAGCAGCTCTCTGGCTTCATGTCAGCTTCTCTGTGCTTCATGCCTCTCACCTCTGTCAAAGCCATGTTCCCTTTCTGGAGGCTCACCAAGTCCCTGTTTGCCATGTGAAAAATGCCCTTGTCTCCTGTGGAAAGCAGGCACCACAGAAACGGCTTGATTCACAGGCTGAACAAGCCAGCTCAGGTACCAGCCCTGTTGATTGGGGATGCACAGCCAGGCAGGTATTCCCCAGCGAGGACCAGAACATTCCCCGGTGCTGCTCAATTATATTTTCACCATCTGGGAAAATTGCTGGTATATATGAAAACTGGGTAGCAAAATGTCCTGACTCAACAACAACAGAGTCCCCTGACGGGACCAGGGATGGGGTCAGATGCTGGAATGGAGCCATGACCTTGGGACTCTCTGGATACTCACGTCTTCCCTGGAAAAGGTCTGCAGCTGGGCCAGAACGGCAAGGATGACTGGTTGGATCTTTTAAATCAATGTCCTGGACATCTCAGCAGTAATTATCTATGGCTCAGGCTGTCTCAACCAGAGGCGGCTCAGTACTAATGTGCCCTGGGCATCCTTCCAGCATCCCCTCAAAATGAACTTGGGCTTTGTCCCACTAATTACCTACCTGTGCTGCTCATCCCAGAAGGAATGGGGCGGGGAGCTGGGACAGGATAGTGCCCCTGTTCCTCAGTCTTTCTATCCGCCAGTCAACAACAATTAAGGAGCCCTTCCCAGGCAAATACCTATTTGATTCAATCTGATGTTTAACCACCTACTCTCTCGTACTATTTCCTAATTGTCTGTATCTCTGTCTTTCTCTACAGTGTAGTCACTCATTCAACAAAGATGTAATGAGCTTGAGAGGCAATTCAAGTCTGATAAAAAACACTGGCTCTGGAGCCGTATTTCCTGGGTTTGCACCCCACTACTCCACTTACCAGCTCTGTGATCTTGGGCAAACTGTACCTCTGATACCTCATCTGTGAACTAGAAAGAATCAAATACTCGTATAGTGATCACTGAGAGCCGATGAGTTAAACATGTCACCTGCTTTGGAGGGTTTCTGGCACATAGCACTGAGGGTGTGTGTATTTGCTATTAAAACAATTATTACTATGTGCAAGGCACAGTGCTAGACTGGATAAACAGTAACCAGCATAGCATTTCTGCTTGCCTTCGTGGACCTTACACCTCAGCAGGAAGCTGCATCTTACAATCACAATGAGTAGGGACTGGAAGAGGTGTCAGGGGGCAGGGCACCTGGGCTGCACTGAGACACCAGGGAAAGCTCCCGAAGGAAGCAGCTTTGCATTGAGTTCCAAAGGATGGGTGGGAGTTGGTAGGGCAAACAGCTGGGGGAAAAGGGACATCGGGTAAGGCCATTGTTAATGGAGTTCACAGAGGTCCTCAAAGTGAAGGCAGGGAGGGCAGGAGATGACCTAGGAGAGTCAAGAGACTGTTGGTATGTGTGGTAAAGGTAAATACACCAAAGGTACAAGCCATGATAGAAATAATCGATAAGCTTGATGTCATTAAAAACTTCTGCTCTGTGAAAAACAATTCAAGGGAATGCAAAGACAAGCCACAGGCTGGGAGAAAATATTTATAGAAGACATAGCTGATAAAGCACTGTTATCGGAAATATGCAAAGAACTCTTAAAATTCAAAATAAGAAAACAAACAACCTGATTAAAAACTTGGCAAATGATCTGAGCAGACATCTTACCAAAGAAGAAATACAGATGACAAATAAGCGTGTGAAAAGAAGCTCCAAATTACACGTCAGAAAAATGCAAATTAAAGCAAGAGATACCACTATACACCTCTTAGAAGCGCCAAAACCCAGAACACTGAAAACACAAAATACAAGGACATGGAGCAACAGAAATGCTCATTCACTGCTGGTTAGAATGCAAAATAGTACAGCCACTTTGGAAGACAGTTTGGCGGTTCCTTACAAAAATAAACATATTGTAGCATACAATCAGGTGGTTCCTTACAAAAATAAACATATTTTAGCATACAATCAGGTGGTTCCTTACAAAAATAAACATATTCTAGCATACAATCAATCGCACTACTTGGTATTTACTCAAAGGGGTAAAACCTACATTTACACAACAAACTGCACGTGAATGTTTACAGCAGCTTTATTCATATTTGTCAAAACTTGGAAGCAAACAAAATGTCCTTCTGCAGGTAAATGGATAAAGTGTGGTACATCCATCCAGATGATGGAATGTTCTTCAATGCTAAAAAGAAATGAGCTATCAAATCATAAAAAGGCATGGAGGAATATTAAATGCATATTACTAAATAAAAGAAGGCAATCCGAAAAGGATAGCTACTGTATGGCTAATTCTACCACATTCTGGAAAAGGCAAAACTATGGGGACAGGACAAGTATCAGTGGTTGCCAAGGGCGGAAGCACAGAAGGTTTTCAGGACAGTGAAACTATTCTGTACGATACCATTAAGGTGGATATATGTCGTTATACAGTTGTCAACATCTTAGAACATTCAACACCAAGCATCAACCCTGGTGTAAACTACGGACTTCGGGTAATATCGATGCCTCAGGGTAGGTTCATCAACTACAACAAGGCACCACTCTGGGAAGGGGTTGTTGATAGCGGGGAGGCTGCGCATGTTTGGGGTCAGGGGTGTGTAGGGACTCTCTGGACTTTCTGTTCAATTTTGCTGTGACACTGAAACTGCTCCAAAAATAGTCTAGTTTTCTAAAGATTTTATTTATTTACTAGTTTTAGAGAGAGGGGAAGGGAGGGAAAGAGAGGGAGAGATACATGGATGTGAAAGAGCAATATTGATCAGTTGCCTTTCATATGCGACCCAACCAGGGGCCAAACCCGCAACCCCGGAGTGTGCCGCAACTGGGAATCGAACTGGTGACCTTTCGCTTTGCGGGACGATGCCCAACCCACTGAGAACACACTGGCCAGGGCAACTAGAGTCTGTTTTTCAAAAAGAAGGGGGAAAGAAAGTCAACCAAGGCAGCAATGGTGGGGAAGGGAGAAAGACAAGCTACATATCAGGTCTGTCCTGAAAGTATCAGCCCCGCAAACTTTTATTTATATTGACATTGGCTCAATACTTTGGGGACAGACCTTGTAGGTGATGCATGGTGAGCTGGGAGGAAGGAAGGAGGCTTGAGGTGTCTGCTTTGCTTGGCCCCAGGCCCTGGGTTTGGTGTGGTAACTCACTGAGGGTCCACTGGAGGGGGAACCAGCCTGAGCCTGGGAGGAGACCATTCCCGGGTCTGGGAGGCATAAGCAACCCTCAGCAGGGAGCTCCAGCAGGCGTTTAAATTCAGAGCTCCGAAGTTCAAAGACCAGAAGTAGATCTGGGAGGCATTCACATCTAAAAGGCATTTTAGGGCCCTGGCTGGTGGCTCAGTGGATAAGGCAGACCTGCAAACCCAAAGGTCGCTGGTTCGATTCCCAGCCAGGGCACATAACCAGGTTGCAAGCCAGGTCTCCAGCCAGGTCCGTAGCTGGAGTCAAGTGAAAGGCAACCATACACTGATGTCTCTCTCCCTCTCTGCCTCCTTCCCTTCCCCTCTCTCTGGAAATAATAAATAAAATCTATAAATAAATAAATAAATAAATAAGAGGCATTTTAGGCTCAAGAGTGGAGAGACACCCAGGACAACAGAAAGGGATGGAAGAATCGTGCCCAGTCTCTGCAAGGGTTGCACGTGGCCCCTCCTGTGAGCCCCAACCACCCCTCTGAACCCCAATGTTGTGCCTCCTTACCAGTCCCCTTCAAAATGCAGGCAGCTGAGGCTTCCCCTTGGGAATAGAATCATCGGTCAGACTTCAGGGCTCATAGTTGGAGTGGAGTTGGAGAGAGGGAGATGCTTGGGTGTTGGGAAAATCTTCAAGGAGCACCGGAAGCAACACGCAAAGGAGGACGGGCCTGAGAGGCCGAAGGAAATGCCCAACAGCTCCAGAATTAAACCAGGAGTTAATTAAGAGGCAGAAGCTTGGGCAGCAGAAAGAGGTTGACTCCTCATGCAGGAAGGGGGTGGGGGCTTGATTCGGAGTCTCCAGGAACACAGATGGCTTACAGCCTGTTAACAGCTGTATATCCCAACAGAGTAAACAGTTTAACAGGCCCCGTCTCTCTCTGTGAGAATGTTCCTTTCAGGTGATGTGGGCCTGCCGCTCCCAGGGTGAGCTGATGGTCCCTGCGAGCAACTTACTTCATAAGATGGCATCGGTCATGCCAGGCACCAGAAACCATTTTGCCCAGCTTTGACAAGGGACATATGGATGCACCTGAGGGGAAGAGGAGGCAAACGAGCAGGGAGGGAAAGAGGTGGATGAAGCAAAGGAGAGGCGTAAGGTGAGAAGGAAGGAAAGGCAGACGGAGGAGAACTGATCCAGCATGAATATTGCTGACTTTTTTTTTAACTTCTGGAAGCTAGCATCCATCTACAGTGAGAAAGGGAGCTTCTTACGAAACTTCTGAATACAGGTAGAAGCGCAAGTGGGGTTTGAACTTGGCTGGTGACAGTCACATAGAAATGGAGGCCAACACAGATACAAGTGGAGACGGAGACTGTGGAAACACTCATGTCTTTTTTTATAAAGTTGTTTATTACCATTATTATTATTATATTTTTAAACCTCACCCTCCACCCTGACTAGGAATTGAACTCAAGACCAGGCACATGCCCTGACCAGGGATTGAACCCACAACCTTTCGGGACGATGCTCCAACCAGCAGAGCCACCTGGCCAGAGCAATGCGCCCACATTTGATAAGAAAAAATAGGAAAAAGGTATAAAAATAAGCAAACCACACTTCAACCACCCTAACAAGTATGTTTCCACTTCCTTGTCCGTCTTTCTTATCCATACACACGTGTGTATAATTTTACGTCACTATAACCTTAACGAAGACAGAATTCTATATTCTACCCCCGCTCTGTACTCCACCCCCCAACACATATATACACTTGGCAGCAAAGCCCTAGACCACAAACAACAAAGGTCTTAGTCATCTCTCCTCCTGGTTTTCATACTCCTCACCTCTTTCCCACTCCCACTCCACACACACACACACCCCCACCTGGGCCCAGTTCTTTGCATTTGTCTTTGCATCTGCTTTGAGTTTCCCGATCAGGTGCTCTGAGGGCCCCACTGTCCCTCTCTGGTCCAGTCCTGGTGCAGCCTTCCCCAGGGCTGCATTACCCCAGCTTCTCTAGGAAGTGCCTCCCACCTCTCTCCTTGGCCCGAGGTGGCCGGCAGGTCTCCTCGAAGCTGACAGTTTCCGTGCACTCCCTGCTGTTCCCATCTGATCGGAGGGGCTGCAGGGGCTGGTGGCCAGCATCTCTACCAGGTACCAGCAAGTGCTTTTCCATGTCTGTGTGGTATTGGTTTGACTGACTAGATTATAACCCGCCTCCAAGGTATCCTCTCCCTAACCGTTGCCTAGGACTGAAACTGTGGAACAAAAGTGGGAAAGGGCTCCCTGCACCCAAAAGTGCTCCCTGTGAGCCATGAGTACATGCTTCAGACCTTTGTCTGCTCTGTGGACAGCCTGAGACCATGTAGCTTACTTGGACCCTGCCTCACCTGCCCCACCTCCCTGTAGCCCCAGGGAAGCATAGGGAGGGTTCCAGCCAGGACAGATGGGTCACTGCCATTGCATTTGCTTTATAACGTTCCTTGGGTGCCTACCCCACCCCTGGTAACCCACAAGTATCCTAAGGGCTGGGCCATGCTCCCGTCACCTCTCCGTCAGCACTTGGCATGGCACCTGGCGCGGTGCTGTGTGAATAAACAGAGCAAACCCTGAGGGAGCCCCTGCCCTCTGCCAGGCACAGCATTTTATTGTCATGTATTGTAACCCAGGAGATCAATGCCTCAAGTATTCCCGTTTCCCAGGTGCGGAGCCTGCGGCCCAGAGAGGTTAAGTAATGTGCCCGCGGTCATACGGGTGAGAGAGACTTCACTCATTTTCAGGCCCCTGGGTGTCCTTCTAGATCCCTGAAATGTCCCTGCAGCAGCAGGAGCCTGGAGCTGGCTCCAGGCCTGGGAGGGAGGGCTCGGAGGAACACTGCCCCTGGCTCTGCTCTGTTGAGCAACAGATGGCCTCAAAGGATGGAGACTTCCCCCCGCAGAGGTGAAATAATGATCATAAATGCCTGCAGTACCATGAGACTTGCACTGCCTTCACATAAAGTTTTGAAAGCGCTTTCCTAGCAAATACCTTTTTGCGACCAGGATCTTTCCTGTGCCTGATAAAGAAATGGACACCCCGAGAGAAGTGACGTTTTCAAGGTCACCACATGGCAAGGGCAGAATGGGACAGAGCTTGTCCTTCCTGTGCATTTGGGGATAGGTTTCCTCCCCGCCTCCCAGCAGTGCAAGGCCACGGCGGACAGGCCTCTGTGCAGGGGCTGCCCGCACCCCGGCCGGCTCCCTCTGGGGAGCAGAAGCTGAAGAGCTGGCACTGGGTGGCACAGGGTGGCTCCTCCACCTTGGTGGCTGCACACGCGGAAGCGACTTTATGAA
The DNA here is from genome assembly GCA_004026585.1 of Noctilio leporinus. Lineage (NCBI taxonomy): Eukaryota > Metazoa > Chordata > Mammalia > Chiroptera > Noctilionidae > Noctilio > Noctilio leporinus. The sequence continues at coordinate 134,044 of PVIW01002614.1, forward strand.
GGAAGACCAGCAGTTATTTCCCACATAAAACTGCTTTATGGACTTGCAAACGCCAGACTCTAAAGCGGGCTCGCTCAGTTGGACCTGCCTGAGGACGCCGTGTGACAGAGAAGCTGGCTCTTTCCCCCAGGAAGGGCCCTGAACCAACGTCTGGGCAGCCCAGCAGTTCCACGGCCACAGCCAGGCTGACCTGGGAGGGGGCACCCATCAGCTATTCCTGCCCCTCAGGCGAAATGGGCAGCTGGGGTGCCTGCACAGCTGTGCACGTGCACACTTGATAAACTGCCCCCCCAATGCATGGCCCTGCAGGGGACTCCGAGAGGATCAGCTTCCCAACAGCCCCTTCTCCAGAAACTGCACAACCACATGGTAGAAGCAAAGCTCCCCAGGGCTTTCTCCTCCCCTCACAGCCACAGGGTTGGCCCAGCAGCATCCTAAACTGGGCCCATCCCATTTCTTCCTTCAGAATGTGGGTTTGGACTCAAGAGATTCCAGCGAGGTCTGGCTTTCTCATAAACGAGACGGGTGGAAACTTCAGAAATGTTGGCAGTGGCCATTCTTCCATGGAGGCAAGCATATAGAGGAAGCCAGGCTGCTAAAAGAGAAAAGAATGGGTCCGACCTGAAAAGAGAAGGCTCCGGAGCATCTCTGCCCTTGGCTTCCATCATACCCAGGTTTCTTCTAATGAAGTTTCCTCTTTTGCTTAAAGTTCATTTCTGTCACTTGCAACCAATATAGAGGTGATACTGTGTAACTCAGTTGTCCTCAACCAGGGGACATTTTGCTCCCCTGGGGACATTTGGCAATGTCTAGGGACATCTTTGGTTATAGCTGAGGGACGAGAATGCTGCTGGCGTTTGGTGGCCAGAGCCCAGAGGTGCTGCCAACCTTCCTACAATGCACAGGACAGCCCCCCAACACAGGGTCATGGGGCCAAATGTCGATAGTGCTGAAGTGGAGAAACCCTGGCATAACTGAGCATACCCTGCATGTCTAAGGCAGGAACGTCATCATGTAAGAATAGGTTCTGTGTTCCCCGTTTAGCAAAGAGTATTTTACGTTGAAAGGTAATATCCTGCTGGTGAGAATTCTTACACTTTGGTGGTGGGAGGAGTATCTACAGGGCAACCGCTCTGAAGAATCCGTCACCAATAACAGAGGCCTTCAAATGTTCACTTTTAGACCTTGTAATTGACTTCGTAGAATTTATTCCTGGTAGAAATCTTCATTCAGAGATATTCACGGCATTCATTGCAGCTTCATTTATAATGGTAAAAAGTTGGAAACAGCTTAAATATCCAACAACTCCTTGTCTGTTGGTCACATAAATAATTATGATAATTCATATTATAGAATAACATACATAGCACTTAAATTTATGTCTGTGAAGATTATTTAATAACACAAGTGTTACAGAAGGAAGAAAGCCAAAATCTCCACTCTGCAGCTTGGGGATGGGGTTAGGACACTGAAGTAAGCCATTGTTCCTGAGGGAGGTACTTTGCATGGCTATGGCTGGTAGCTAGTGTCTTGGTTATGCAAATAACCAGATAAACCTCTTTCCCCAAGAAGATGGGAGGGGTTTTGACCATAGATTGGTGATGAAAGAGATTACTAGGCTACATGAGATTTCACAGGTGGCCACCATTGGTCACCCTACCACTGCATCACAGGCTGCAGTTACGCTTAAAATAGGGCGACAGTCAAGTGGTGGCTCTCTCTCTCTCACACTTATGGACATGCAGAAATCCTTCCCTGGATCGACGTGCAGAGGGCCTTCCCCGGAATGACTTGCAGAGAGACATGTGGTTTCTCTCTGCTCCCCTGGATGGACCCATAGACAGACACGTGGCTGAGACCTCACCTGGTTTGAGAAGAGGGGAGCAAAGGGGGGAAGGGAGACATGCAGCTTGCGCAGAGATAGGGAATTGCCTGTGGTATAAGAACTGGGGAGTGTGCTCAGGAGACTCCCCTAATTGGGTACAGCAGCTGCCAGGAACTTTGAGTTTATAGCTGGAATGCTAAGCTGTGAACTGTTGTGTTTCTGAAAGATGGCATCTTTTGCTTGTCTGTTTTAAAGCTAGCCTAATCGGGCAGGACTGTATGTTTTGGATGTTTTTAAAAGGAGTGGGGTTTGACGGTACAATTGCACCTTTAATGTAATTTGTACACCCCTCAAATAAACAAAATACCTTTCCATTTCACCAAACTCTGTTACGAAGAGTCATTCCTGGTGGCAGGCAAATTGAGCCCATGAAAACTGAGGACCACCCCGCAAGGGTCCTGTTACACAAGGAAATGCTCATTTTGTTAACTGAGAGACAAGAGTATAACAATTTTGAAATATATATAAATATAGGAAAAAACTGCAGGAAAATAGATTGAAAGTTTAAAAGGTCACCAGTCTGATTCCTGGATAGGACACATGCCTAGGTTGGGATTTAGCCCTTGGTCAGTTCGCGTTTGCACAAGAGGCAACTGATCAATATTTCTCTTTGGAATTGATGCTTCTCTCCCTTTTTCTCCCTCCCCTTCCCTCTCAAATAAAGAAATGAAACTTTATAACTATGGCTATCTTTAGGGAATAGGATCGCAGCTAGTTTTGTTTTCCTAGTTTTTGAAAGTACCTTCCAACTTTTCTACAATAAAACATGTATTACTTTTATAATTAGAACAAGTTCATACTAAAAAGTAATCCTGAAATCAGAATCGAGGAGTATAGGTTTATGCATTCATCCAAAAAGAAATATACTCACGTATACGAAGTGCTTCCATGCACCAGACATTGTGAACAAAGACAAGTTTCATGGACATGGACGACAGGTGGGATTGACTTTGGGGGGAATGGGTGGGTGGGGAGGGGGACAGAGGGGAGCAAAAAGGGGATGGATGTAATACAACAACAATAAAATTAAAAAATTAAAAATAAAAACAACAAAGACAAGTTTCCTGCCCCATGGTGTTTCCTTCCGGTCATGAAAGGAGAAACGCTCCAGAGTTGCCAACCACTTTCAGATTCATTATCATAGGAAGCTCTTGAAAAGGCTTCCTTATTAATAAAGAGCTGCCATTTGCTGAAAGCTTACCGCACAAGTACTAAATGTCTTACCATTTGGATGTCACAATCTGCACGATACCCCAGAGACATATGGTCAAGGTCACATGGCTTAGCAGAGGCCAGAATGCCAGCCAGATCCATTAACCCTCAGAGCCCATGACCTGTCTACTCTGCTCCCTGCCTCAGTGACAGGGTTTGTGTGCACGAGAAGCAGATAGACAGGGGTCAATCCAGAATGATGTGAGGTGACAAACAGAGGTCACCAAGGAATATTTTAGGGTTGAGAGAGCCAGGTTGCAGAAGGGAACATGCTGAGGGCAAAGCAGCCCACAGACTGGGCATCTGGCTGGAGGGCCAACGCGAAGCTGTCTGCAGGGTCAGGGAAGGTGGTGGGGCCAGGGGTCAGTGCTCTGAGCTCCCCGTGCGAAGGAAGGACCAGAGAGGTGGGGCAGAGAGGAAAAAGTAAAACTGCTTCAGAAACCAGGAATCAGAAGAGTGCTGTGATGGAGTTTGGAATGGCTGCAGCTTTGGCCAGAAGGAACATGCGCCTCCCCAGAGGTAAGCCCATTGGAGGAGGTTCAGAAAGCCAGAGGCAAGTACAGAGGAGACTTTGTGCTGCAGACCAACAGCCCAGGGAGAACAGGGCAAATCAGGGCCCTCAGGGCTCAGGCAGGGCCTGGCCAGACGAAACCAACGGAAAGGCTCCTGCTTCCCTGGTGATGGAAGCAGGTGGGTGTGAAGGAAAGAGCATCCCCAAAAGGGACACTGGACGCTCTTAGGGATGTGGGAGAGCTGGCCGACTGTGCAAACTGAATGAGGTAACAAGACTGGATGCCTGGAGTGGAAGGGCACAGTGGGCAGCCCGTGCCCAGGAGACAGGGAATGGGTTCTGCACTTCCGGCCTGACCACTGGCTGACCACGGAAACGCTCCCCTCAGCCCGGGTTTCTGCCCCGGATGGGTGGCTGCACCGGCCCCTTCAGTGGCAGAGCAGAAGCTCGTCTGTGGAGAATACCAGGGCAATCCGAACTGGCGTCCACTCACAGGGACACTGGTTGTTTGCTGTGATTCAGACATTTTGTCCTGAAGGGCAGAGAGACTTCTAGGGAAAAGCGCCCGGTTTGAAGCCCAGAGGCCTGAGTTCAAGTTCCACATCATAGATGGTATCATAGGACCAGACACGTCACATAAGCCGCAAGCTTCCATGTCCTCAGCTGTTGGATGTGAGCCCACCACCCCTCTCCCAGCACTCCCCTCAGTGCCTCAGTGTCCCCTGCCATACAGGGACGGGGGTAAGGGTACCTACTTCTCAGATTGTGGTGGGAGTTCAACGAGATACACACAAACCCCTGAGAAAATCCTGGGGCAGACTGAAGACAATGCTGCCGCTGCTGCTGAATTTAGACTAATTTGAGATAAGAGATCCGTATTATTGAGAAATACAAAAACTCCATGTCAGATCAAAGGTGTTCCTTCTTCCTCTTCCTGCCTTGCTGTTTATTCTTCAAGACACTCCCCACACCAGCAGCTGCGGTATTGAACTGCTAACCCTGTGCATCACCCCCACAACCTGCCTCCAGCTCCCCGTCTCCCACGGGCTCTGCCGGGTCTGACTCCCCCTCACCTGGCTGGACATGCCTGCCTGTGCCCCACCCAGCTCAGGGCACCCCGACACTGCCCTGACCCCCAGACTGGGCTGGGGGCTCCTCCTGGGGCTTCACCAGCACCTGTGTTGACACCCGGCTGCACATGATGCAGTTTTCCGTGTTTTCTGTTTTTGTTTTGTTCTCTCTCCCGACTCTGACAGGGGGTCAGAAGTACAGACAGGGGGGTGTGATGTGTTTAATGAAGTCTGGGCCTGTTACTGTCAGCCCAGCAAAAGTGCATAAATTTGAATGGTTGGGCAAATAAGATAATGCATACGAAATCACTTTGGACGGTCTCGAGCAATGATCATTATTAATAGCCCACTCTATGCATATTCCTGGCTCACCTGCTCCTCTGCTCAAGGCTCTACCAGGTGCCTGAGGCAAGCACGGGGAGTCCCTGCCCTCCAGGAGTGTGCAGGGGAGTGGAGGAGAAGCCCTAGTACGACTGCATTTCCCGTGAACTACAATAATAAAAACATATTAATGTAACGATGTTCTATAAAAGATGTCCGGGCGCCCCGTTGCGCAAATGCAGGCAGGAACAGCTCCCCCAGGGCCTCCCTGAGGAGGGGCAGCTGGAGCGCTGCCTCATCAGGAGTTTTGGCAAAGCCTGTGGCAGGACCCAACCCTGGCTGCTTCAGTCTATCCTCTTCCTTCTGGGAAAGGAGAGCTGCCACCCTGCCCTAGGGTGCATCCTGGGACCACCCTAGTGCCCCCCACTCCCCCAACCCACCCCCACCAAGGTCTCAAGGCCGGGAGAGGCAGTGTGGGGTGGAGCAAGGCTTTGGAACCCACCAACCCCTCGTTTGAGCCCTGATTGCCACTTACCGACTGTGTGGTGTGACAACACTCACCTTCTGCAAGTCTCAACTTCCTCATACATAAAATGAGGACCACAATAGTAACTGGTAAGATGGTGGGCCTCAGGCAAAGAGTACGCACAGGGAACACAGAGCATAACAAAATAAAAGGAAACTTTTTTTACCTCTAAGATCCATAAAGCTACAGAGCCTCCCGGCCAGGTGTGGGTGCTCTAGGCCTAACGGTGTGTCACTCAGACATCTCGCAGGCCCCACCCCACCCTCTCATCTTCAGGTCCCTCGTGGGATCCCCAAAATGATGTGGCTTAGTAATGCCTAGGTACCCTAAACTTTATAGGTCCGTGTTAAGAATCTCCTTCATCAGGCTGGGCCAAGTAATAGCCTGTTATTAAATTGTAGATATCTGGAAAGAGAGAATGGTCCCATTTTAGCCTCTGACCCTATGAAGCACAAGAGGGCAGGTGTCATGAATGACCCCAGGTGAGGAAACCAGGCCTGGAAAAGAAAAATGTTTTGCTCAAGGTCAAACAGGCAACTGTATGACACCGTATGCTCTGGCCTGTACCGTGTAGAGGTGATGTCAGGGTTGAAGGCCAATGACCAGAAGTCACACAGAGAACCACCTCATTTAGTTGGGGGTAGATGCTTTTGGGAGATAATCAGAATGCCTAAAACCCTCAGCATAGATCTAGTTCTCAGCTTTGTAACTTACAAGTTCTGAGAACGTGAGCACGTTCCTTCCCCTCTGCTGGTCTCCTCTTCCACACTTGTGGGGCAAAGCAGTTGTCCTTGAGGCCTCTGAGTCCCCATCTCAGGGACTCCCAGGCATTCAGCAGAGGGGCTGTGAGGACAAATCTCAAGCCAGGAACTTAATGTCTTTCATAGGACACAGGTTCCAGGGGTATCTCGCTGGCCATGTTGTTCCCTGCACCCCACTCAGTCCTTCTGTTTCCTAGATCTCAAAATGGGCCTGTCCCCTCTCCATCCACCCCTGGTGTCAGCACTGCAGGTGGCTGGAGGGGAAGGAAGGAAGAGTCTGTGTTTATGGCAGTCTTACCCATCTCTACCAAGTGTGTCAACCTTCAGCATTCAGCCCCACCCACTCCACTCATTCTGCCCCTGTTTCACCTCCACTCCCTCCTCTCCATGCTGCATCCTGTGCCCCAGCTTCCAGAGTCCAACAGATTCCCAGGTAAACAGCCGGAAGTGCCTTGCAGCTAACCCTTTGCTGGGGGTGAGGGGATGGGCCCCTCTGACCAGGACATCTCAGGAGGAAGACAACTGGGGCCTCTGCTTCCTGGGTCCTCTGTCTCTCAGCTCCCTGCATATGGGGTTGGAAGGAGCAGTCACAAGTCACTTGGCTGACACAGTAAGGATGATGCAGAAACCTAGGAAGATTTAATGGTTTATTCAAGTTCACACCAAGAGCAGAAGGAGAAAGCCACTCACTGGTGTCTGATAGGTGCTTGGCCAGGTCATCAGGCTGCTGCCTTTCCCTCCCCCTGGCCACCAAACTACGTCCAGCATGGTGGCTGGGTAAGTGTGGGTGACGAAAGCTCTGTCTTCTAAATCAGTTCACTGTGTGAACTCAGGGAGAACTCCAACTTTAAAATTTTTTTTTACATATTGATTTTTAGAGAGAGGAAGGGGAGAGAGAGAAAGACATCAATTTGTTGTTCTACTTATTTGTATACTCATTGGGTGATTGTTATGTGTGCCCTGACTGGGGATCCAACCCACAACCTTGGAGTATTGAAATGATGTTCTAACCAGCCGAGCTACTCAGCCATGGAGAGAACTCAAACTTCAAAACCGGCAGGGGTGGGAGTGAGAGTGGCTCAGGGGAGAAAGATGAAGCAGAGACTATTCCCCCTGAAGAAAGGAAGCTTCTGTCCGATGATCCTCTCCAGCAACTCCTGAGATTCCGGTGCCTGGCACAGCAGCCCCCTCCTATTGAATCTTTAATTAAAAGAATCAGACTTACATGGCACAGGTGTCAAGCTACACACTTACTCCGCACCAGAGACTGTCCCTCCCACAGAGCTCAGGCGGATCAAAGCTCCCTCATGGAACACCAACTCTCCAGGGAAGTCAGAGGCAGAAAAAGGTTTGAGAAACCACACAAAAAAATAGATGATGGACTTCTGGCCAAAATGGAGGCGTATAGGTAGACACGCTGCATCTCCCTCACAACTAAAAAGGAATTTACAGCTACCTCAAAACTTTAAAAAAAAAAAAAAAAAAAAAGTTCCAGAAAATCAAACTGCATGGAAGTCCAGCCACCGGAGAAATAAAGAAGAAATACCCACCCAGACAGGCAGGAGGGGTGGAGCTGGGGTGGAGAGGATGCTGTGTGGCAGCAGCACAGGCAGAGGGGAAGGGGCTGGGCCTGGGGCCATGGTGGAAAGCGCAGTCATACATTTTAAAAGTAGGGAGGGAAATCTAGGGAACAATCCCAGCCCCAGACCAGACCATGCAGCTCATGGTTCTAGAACTGGGTAAAATAGAGCCACATTGCTTCTGACTGTGAACACCTTGGGGGTTGGGGCGGAGGAAGAAACTGCCAGTCTCTCAGGAACGTCCATTTAGAGTGCTCCACAGTCCTAGAACTTATGCAAACACACCCACTCTGGGGACCATGGCCAGGGCAACAGCCAGAGGAGCACCAGTCACATAAGGGAAGTAGGAGAGGTACCTGGGAAGGGTGAGTACTGGGCAAACAGCATTGTTCCCTCTCAGAATCCTCCCCCATGTGCAGTGCCACGACATGGTAAAATGGGTCACCCCACACTGACGAATACTTAAGGCTCTGCCCCTTTCAACATAACAGGTGAGACAGCTCTACCTAAGTCACAGAAGCAAACACAGAAAACTGTCAAGTTGAGGAGATAAGAGAAGCATAGCCCAAAAGCAGGGAGGGGATGCAGATCAAGGTTCCAATGGGAGAACTGAGCAACGAGGAGATAGCCAACATAACAGACGCAGAGTTCAAAACACTGGTGATAAAGATGCTCACAGGCTTAACAGACATACTTGAGTTCAGCAAATGCATAAGGGAAGAAGGGTTCAAGTCAACAAATTGGAACATAAGAAAGAAATAAACAGTCAACCAGTACAGAAGAAGGAACAAGAATTGAAAACAATGAGGGAAGGCTTAGGAACCTCTGGAACAACTTTAAACATGCCAAAATCCAAATAATAGGAGTGCCAGAAGGAGAAGAGGAAGAGCAAGAAATTGAAAACTTATAATGAAGGAACACTTCCCTAATTTGGTGAAAGAAATCGACATACAAGTCCAGGAAGCACGAGAGCACCAAACAAGCTAGACCCAAAGAGCACCACACCAAGACACATCATAATTAAAATGCCAAAGGTTAAAGATACAGAGAGAATTTTAAAAAGCAGGAAGAGAAAAGCAGAGACTTACCTACAAGGGAGTTTCCATAAGACTATCAGCCAATTTCTGGAAATAAACTGCAAGAAGGTACTGGCAAGAAGTATTCAAAGGGATGAAAAGCAAGGACCTACAACCAAGACTACTTTATTCAGCAAAGTCATCATTTAGAATGGAAGGGCAAATAAAGTGCTTCCCAGACAAGGTAAAGCTAAAGAAGTACATCATCAAGCCATTATTATATGAAATGTTAAAGGAACTTATTTAGGAAAAAGAAGATCAAAAACTATGAACATTAGAATGACAACACACTCACAACTATCAACCACAGAATCCAAAAATATATAAACACACACAAACTAAGCGAACAACCAGAGAAGGAACAGAATCGTAGATACAGGGATTGTTTAGAGGGTTTTCAGCTGGGGGAGGGAAGGGGAAGAAGAGGGGAAATGGTGCAGGGATTAAGAAGTATAATTGGTAAGCACAATATAGACAGGGGGGTGTTAAGAATAATATAGAAAAGGGAGAAGCCAAAGAACTTACATGCACAACCCATGGACTTAAACTAAGAGGGGTGATATTGCTGAATGGAAGACGGGAGCAAAGGGAAAAGAGATTGGGACAACTGTCACAGCATAATCAATGAAATATACTTTAAAAATAAAAATATATATTTTTAAAGTAGATGAGGAAAGAGCAGTGCATTGGGAGTGAGAGAGCACCTGAAGACCGCAGGATGAGAACTTGAGGTGGCCGGCCACACTCACTGCTGTCTTTCTCACCCCAGTCTCAAGGACAGGACAATCGGAGCCTGCAGCTTGTGGCCATTGCAGTGAGCCCTGCCTCCATGCACCTGGCCCAACTGAAGATCCCTCCTGTGTCTCTAGTAACTTACAGCCCTCACTAACCACACACCTTCCCTTCTGGGCCTTTGCTGCTCCCTCTGGCTGGTATCTTTGGGCCAGGTTTCTGTCACTTGCAATTGAAAGAGTCCAACATAAAAGAATGCTCCACCAGGAGGGCAGAAAAGATATTGTTAATTATGTGAACTTCGAAGGCAAATTGCCCAGATTCAAATTCCTATACCACCATTTGCTAGCTGCATGGTCCACAGTAAGTCATTTAATTTCTCTGTAGGTCAAAGCCCTGGCTGGTGACACAGTGGATAAGGTGCCGGCCTGTGAACCCAAAGGTTGCTGGTTCAATTCCCAGCCAGGGCACATAACCAGGTTGCAAGCCAGGCCTGTAGCTGGAGGCAGGTGAAAGGCAATCATACATTGATGTCTCTCTCTCTCTCTCTGCCTCTCTCCCTTCCCCTCTCTCTAAAAATAATAAATAAAATCTTTAAAAAAATTTTTCTCTGTAGGTTTACTCGTATGGCAAGCAAGGTTGTAACAGTTCCCTGTTCATCCAGACAGGCCCCACCTGGTTTGCAGCCCAGGAGCGTCCCCCGTGTGTTGTCCTCCAAGGCCACACCTGAGTGTGAGAGGACCAGACCATGAGCAGAGGCGGTGGGAGACAGCTGGGGAACCAGGGAAGCTGCAGGTCAGACATCCTCAGCAGCCTTCGTCCTTGTGCAGTGCCCGGAGAGGGACCCTGCTGGCTCTGCAGAGGGCAGAGCTGAGCTCTGGTCCCCTTGCTCCTTGCAGGAAGGACCTCTAGCGCTGTGAACGCAGGCTTCTCATCCTCCCAGCAGCTGGCTTCCCCCTAGAAAGGCCTGTCTTTGCCACCAGGAACCTCGTGTCTATGGGAAGCCCCCCTTTGGACTGCTGGAGGAATTCACGTTCCTCCAGCCATCACATCGCCTCGCAAGGACTCAGAATCCTGGCCTTATTTTGCAAATAGAGCATGTCTCCCCCCATCCTTTACTTTGCAAGGCTTCCTCAGTTTGAGCACAAACATTTTCATCTGCCCTATAAAGGAAGAGGAAGGCAGGGAGGCAAGTGGGGGTGAGGAAGGGTGGGGGAGGAATTAACTTCTACAGCGTGAACGAATGAACAGCACCAAGCGTTATTAATGTCACGCTCTTCCCAATGAATTAACGCAAACAACCCCTCTCTTCTGTCTGGTACTCAGTAAATATTTGCCGAAGGAATGAGTGTTAACAGCATGTAATTCTGTCTGTTCGGCTCTCATAAGTTATAAAGTCCATGCAGCCAAATCAGCATTCAGGCATCTTTGTTTAGGCATCTCAGGCCAGGGTGAGGAGAATATTTGTGGAAAAACAGGGCAAGTGTTCATTCAGGACCACGTGTTTCCTGGGTTGGGTAGGGGCCGGGCTACCATCTCCCCTAAATGCAGTTCTCTGGTTTAACGGACCAAAGTTAGGCTGCCCACCCTACGTGGGACTCTGACAGGGCCCCATGGCAGGTCCAGGGAACGCCACCCTGTGGGAACTCACTCTTCCGCTGAGCCCCGAAGTGTGCAGGACAGAAGGGGTTTCCGCAGGACAGCTTTTGGCCCCGGCTGGGCGCTGCTTTACTCAATGCAGATATTTCATCTCTCCCTCATGCCGTGACTCATCTGTCTGCTCTTGGTTAGAGTCCTGCTGGGGAATCACACGCACACGCTCAGTGCCTGCTGCTGAGAGGTTCTAGGGACAATAATTCCTGAGTAAATTGCCTAAGTGCAGAAGGGTCCCCCACAGGAGCCGTTGGAGCATGGAGCAAGGACAGGAGGTAGGAGTAAGTGATTTATGCATTAATCACCAAGCAATCGGTGGATGACAGGAGGCCCTAGAGTCACAGGTCTGTCCAGCCAGACTCCACAGTGGGAAAGAACACGCTTGCCAGGAAACTCTCATCCATCACCGTGACACCCACTTACCTGACTTCCATGTGCCCGGCCCCTGTATTCCAGCGGGGCAGAGATGCTGCCCTGGCCTGGCTCACTGTCCTCCATCCTCCAGGCCACCCCAGCACCTGCATGCCCTGTCACATCTGGTCCCAGCCATGGAATGTCCTTGGCCCAGATGGTGAGAGAGGAGGGCGTGGCTTCAGTTGGTTGATCCTCTTCCCTGGTTATTCAGGGTCCAAGGACGGAGGTCCTAGTGCCCCTCTCTATCTCCCGACTTACCCAATTTACTTGTGTGACCCTCCCCAGCTTCTTCCTGCTCCTGTTACTTCTCTTCACCGCTCACAGTGGCCCCTGCTGCAGGGAGGTCCACTCTCACCTCCCTGCCCGCCACACACACCCCTGCTCCTTTCTGGCTGGGCCCTAACCCTCGGGTCCAAACCTGTTTCCCAGTTCAGGTGAATTGTTTCTGGTATTATTTTCATTGCAAGTGTGTTATGCCTCCCAGATCATTTCCATTTTAATGGAAGCAATGTCTTTGCACAGGTGTACCACTTGGCAGTGGAGTGCAGCCATGGTAATGGGTTTAGGTGAGGGAGAAGAGTCTTGACCAAACTCTTAGCTCAAATCCACAATTCCGGATTCAGACCCTGGATTTATTTCATTTTATTTTTTAAAAGATTTTACTTAGTTCCGGCTGGTGGCACAGTGGATAAGGCACCGGCCTGTGAACCCAAAGGTCGCTGGTTCGATTCCCCAGCCAGGGCACATAACCAGGTTGCAAGCCAGGTCACCAGCCAGGTCCGTAGCTGGAGGCAGGCGAAAGGCAACTGTAAATTGATGTGTGTGTCTCTCTCTGCCTCTCTCTCTTCCCCTCTCTCTAAAAATAATAAGTAAAATCTTTAAAAAATAATTTAAAAGATTGTAAGAGGAAATACCTGGATAAGAAGAACATTTTGTTTGCTGGGCCCTGGCTGAGTACCTCAGTGGTTAGAGCATCACCCTGATACACCAAGGTTGTGGGTTGGATTTCTACTCAGGGCACACACCAGAAGCAACCAGTGGATGCATTAATAAGTAGAAAACAAGTCAACATTTCTCTCTCTCCCTCCCTCTCTCTCCCTCTAACAAATCAATAATTTTTTTGTTTTAAATTAAGACTTTGTTTGCTTGTGCATGAAAAACAGAGTACACTGGGGCTCAGAAGCCAGGAAAAGGCAAGGGTTGTCCCAGCTGAGAAAGGTATGTTAGACGCCAGGCCTTGAGCATCAGCTTTTCTGTGGCTTCATTCCTTCCTCACAACCCACTGAGGTAGCCCCTGTGGAAGGATGTTTTTAAAAGGTCAAATCAAAACCCTTGTACAAATATAAAATCAACACAGGTCGATGATTTAATTTAACACATCAATGAAGGAGGGAACTAGTGAGATGTGGCAATTGCTCAAATGATATTCCAAGAGCAGACACAATGTAGAAGCCATCAGGACCCATAGATGCAGCCCTGGCCAGGATCCACAGCGCAATAATCTGTTGACTCTCCACTGAATAAGATTCACATTTCTAAGGGCAAATTCATTTGCACTCTTCTCAGCTTTCTACAATTTACAGGTTTGCAAAATAGATCCAAGATCACGAATGAAGGGCCAAGATAATCCAAGAGGAAACTAGACAGGACACCCAATAATGGCCTCCCTTAGGCATGAGTCTGGGAGGCCAGACCTTGCCCAGCTCCAGGGGTGAGCAGTAACCACATACAAGAGCTCCTCCTTTGTAATTTAGCTTCCTGCCTTCCGGAGCTGTGCCCGCCTCCTGGGACCTCCTTCCTCTTGTCCACTTCCTATCTCCACCTTAAGACATTCATTAATATAAAAACAACCAAGCCAGCAAAGCAGTTGCCTTTAATGCTCCTCTTCCTGTGCTCATGCATATAAGTCAGTGGTTCTAAACAGCACGTGGACCACCCATATACTCCACTTGGGGAGGGAGGAGGGAGTTGGAACTTGTGGTGTTATCATGATGACTGGCTGGGCCCTTTAGTGCTTGGAGCCAGGGATGCTAAGTACCCTGCTATGCAAGGGATAGTCCCATAAAAAAGAAAAGAAGAAGAGAAGAAACAACTCATGGAGAAACACTGAAATGGAATACTGGTTAATTTTTTCCTTTATTTTAAAAAAGATTTTAGTGCCCTGGCTGGTAGCGCAGTGGATAAGGCACTGGCCTGCAAACCCAAAGGTCGCTGGTTCGATTCCCCAGCCAGAGCACATAACGAGGTTGCAAGCCAGGTCTCTAGCCAGGTCCCCAGCTGGAGGCAGGTGAAAGGCAACCATACATTGATGTCTCTCTCCCTCTCTGCCTCTCTCTCTCTCTCAGGGAGGGAGGAAGAAAGGGAGAGAAGTATCAATATATGGTTGCCTTTCACCTGCCTCCAGCTAAGGAAGGACCTGGCTGGAGACCTGGCTTGCAACCTTGTTATGTGCCCTGGCTGGGGATCGAACCAGAGACCTTTGGGTTCTCAGGCCGGTGCCTTATCCACTGAGCCACAAACCAGGGCTGCTGTTCTACTTTTTAATGTATTCATCGGTTGGTTCTTGTACATGCCCTGATTGGGGACAAACCTACAACCATGGCTTATTGGGATGACACTAGCCAACAGAGCTACCTAGCCAGGGCAAGTCTGATGTCTGGAGGGAGGCTGTGGTGGCTGGTGGCCTAAACTTTTCCTATTTGTGCCCATTCCTCAGATGGAGAAAGAGCTCCCCACCCGCCAGAACACAGACCCGAATGGATGAGAAAATTCTCACCACAAAGGGATTCAGGGAAATAGTTTCTGAGGCTCAGCAGTGAGACAGAGGCTCATAAATAGCTCCTACCCAGCCACAGCCCTGCCCCTGCAGGAAGGCAGGCTGGCTGTGATTGGGGATGGGGGGTGAGGCTGTACATCAAAGGAAAAACCAGCCATTCGGTTCATTTGAATAAACCGAGAAGAAAGGGACTGCAATGGCTTATTATAGTGAGAATAATTTGTAACTAGGTTACAGAAGGTCTGAAGAGACGGAGCATGGATGGTAGAAAGGGATAACATCAAAATGGAAACGTAATTCTCTTGGTGGCTGGTTTGCAGTTACAGTACTGTTTACACTAACCTTCTTACTTCAGGCATCCCTCCTGGACTGGAGAGGAATCTTGCAAATCATTCCTTCATGCACCAGAAGGAAGAATATTTAAATAAAGGCTTGAAGCTAGAGCAGCAATTTTCAACTGGTGGACCACAAGAATTTTTAAAACATGCAACACCTGACTATTTAGTCAGGGGCCCTGACCTCTGTTCCCTTATGTTGTCAAATGAAAAATTACAACAGCCAACACAATAGCCGTCTGGTGTGAATGAATCAAAATTATAATTATCATTTTTGTCAGATTGGCAAAAAAAAGTTTTCTAATATCATTTGTTGGTATGCCACAGAATGTTCGTAATTAGTTTATGTGTATCATGAGATGAAAACGGTTGAAAATCACTGACCTAGGGGGTTATGCCGGGCATAGGTCGTTTTTTGAGGCAAAGGGACCGTCCTCTAAGGTTTCATAAGTTCCTGGTGCCCTCTGGTGGACAATCCAGGTTATAGCTGCTGGTTACAGTCCAGAAATATAATTGGTCAGCTAGCTCTGAGGGAAGCAAGAAGAGGAAATAATCAGGGGCTAAGCACCTCATTTGTCCATCATGCTTTGTCTTCCAGATCAGGGAACTGAGGCATAGCGAAATTAAGGTCACCCAGCCAGTAGCTAAGTGGCAATTCTAATTCAGTGCCAAGGATTCCAGAGATCCGGGTTACCAGCACTAGGGAAAGGGGGAAGGAGAAGAAAGCAGATGCCATTATCCCCAAAGCGTGTCCCACATTTAGGTAGCAGCTTTACCCAGTTTAAAGCAGCGTACTTTGCTGCGGTTTAAGAGTTCCCAATTTACTGCACTGGAAGTGTCAGGTATCTTTAACTTGATTCAAATGCAGGCTTATCTCCCACTAGCAATTTTTTTTAAAGGATACTGATGAAAAGGAAAGAGGCCCAGAGTGAGAAAAGGCAAGATGGTTCATCAGTCAAGCAATGCTTCTCACTCCCCCTTCGTGTAAAGTAAGAGTGGGGAAGAAAATGATCTTGAAGGACATGTAACCTAAAGATTATTTTTGTACACCCTGCCCTAACTCTGAAATGATTGTTCACGCCTTTCTCCCTTTTCTCCATGCTGAAAGGTTTTCTCTGCGTGTGGGGCACATTTTTGTGTTTGCCTCGCTGAAATCTAGGAGTCAATAGAACCAAAAAAATATTTAAAAATCCATCCTTAATCCCATGACTTTGTCTCTAGCAATTTCCTACTGTCCCTCTCCCTCCCAAATCTTTCTATCACATTTTGACAACAGAAGTGACTCCTCAGCCAGCAACACCAGCGGCACCTGGGGACCGGACAGAAACGCAGATGCGTGGACCCCCTCGGACCTACTGAGTGCAACCTGTGGAAATGGGCCTCCAGATCTGCCGGCAAAGCGCAGGTGATCCTGAGGCTTGCTAAGGTTGGAGGGCTCCTGCCCGCCACAGGGGCCTTAACTGCAGTCCGTGGAGGGTGTTGGGGGTATAAAAGTCTGGGGGGGTTGCATCTAAAATTCTACATGTATGTATCTATCGTTTGGAGAGAGGATCTGGAGCAGCTGCCTCTTGACCCACTCAAGTTATGAACTGTTACTCTTTCATTCTGTCTCGGGGGTTAACATCCCCTGCCTGAACCCACAAACTTCTCTTTCCTCCGCTTCTTTGCCTAGCAGGGTGCCTGGCTTCTCCCTGCAGGAATCTTGGTAGTCATTTCCCACACCTCCTGGGCCTTCAGCACATCACCCCTCACCCTGCACGTAAACCTCTGCTGTTGTGACACCAAGACCTAGACTCCTCCCTCCTCCTCCTTTATTGTGTCATCTGCTGACCTGCCAGCGGCTTTCCCTCATTCCTCAGACTTTGGGGTCCCACAGCCCTGCCACCCTGGCCGATGTTGTGCCATGAATGACTCAGCTGACCCTTGCCTCACAGGACCATCATCGGCCACTTCAACAAGGAAGTTCACCTCCATGGCTTCAACCGATGCCAGGCCTGGCCCTAACCTGGGATGGCTCCACCTCTGTACCAGTCAGCTTAGCCCAAGGCACAGCGTGGCACCAAATCCCCAGACTTCAGTGGCTGCCAATGAAATGCTTGTTTCCCTGCCCGCTGCCCGTGCCCCACTCCCTGTCCTCATCAACCTTGCGGCCAAGCTGGGGAGCAGCCCTGTTCCGGGGCGCACCAGCCTTCTGCGGAGGGAAAGAGCATTGACTGACCCTGGCAACAGTCCCTGAGTGTCCCAGAAGTCACACACCTCACTTCTCACTTCTCACTGCAAGCCTGCGGACAGAAGGGCACAAAAGCACAATCCTCCCCAGACCTGTGAGGATACAGAAGAACCAGGGAGAAGGGAGAGCCCAGAACGCAGCCAGGAACCTGCAAGTTGGGTGACTCCTCCCGAAGCACTCAGCAGCTGGGCCTACAGCCAGAGGCCACTTTCTCTTTCTGGGACAGTGGCCACCGATGCTTCTCATCAGTGGGAGTGCGGGGAAGGGCTACACCACAGGCACCTACTGGATAGAGAGAGCCCAGGGTGATGCTGAACACCTTACGAAGCACAGGTCACCCTCCCCCAACCAATTTTCCAGCCCAGAATGTCCAAGATGTGAAACCCTGACCTAAAGGTAGGAGAGCCTCAGGCATTCATCTTGCAAAATTTTCCTAATTTGTCTTCGGCATCAGACCTGGCTTCTGGGAATCCAGGCCTGGTTTTAGCAAGCCCCCTCAGTCACTGCTGGTGTCAGGGACTCCTGACCCCCAATATATCTGCTGCCCCTGGTGCCAGCGACAGCCTACGTCCTCCAAAGGTATCCTTATCCGCAGTCAGGAATTTAGCAACTTCTCTCTTCTCAGAATCAACTCCAACTGCCCCTGCCCCTAGCTGTCCGAGACTCAGAGACTATCAGGAGATGGCAACTGTCCAAGAACTCTGGTGTCTGCCCCGACCCCAGCCCGCCGTGTCGCATACTCAATAAACCAACCTGTTCAGCATTTTCCTGCTGGCCTTCTCTGCCTCCACTGACCCCTGAAACCTATTTGTTCTCTCCCCTATTCTCCAGAGCACCTTCAGACCTTCTCCGTTCCCTTCAAACTCTTATTCCAGCTACCTCCTCCAACATCCTCAATTCCTCCCGGCTTTCAGCCACACTGAACTTTGCAGTCTTCCCAGAGGTCATTATTTCCTCACCCGGGGGCCTTATGTTTCTTCTACTCTGTGGCCCCGTTCCCCTCCTCTGCTGAGTCCTATCCTTCCTTCGGAGCTGCGCTTCTCATTTCTTTGAAAAGGGTTTTCCTAAACCCTTGACTAAATGAGGCCCCTCTTCCTCTGTATTTCTCATAGCAGCACATGTTCCCCAACATAACATTTACTGCACTAATTTTAGCTGTGAACTAGTTTCCAAAGCCCTGAGGATGGGAACCATGTCCATCGCCTTCCCAGTTCCTAGAAAGTACAACATACACAGAGGTACTTAGTATTTACAATCCACATCTTTTCTCGGGGTCCATTTCCATTTGGATCTTCCCATAGGCACAAAGTCAACACATCCACAATTGAACTCATTTTTTCCCACCTCACCACCATCAAAAAACATATCCTGGGCCCACATTCTTGATCTCAATTAATGGCACCCCCACCCACCAACTGCCCAAGCCCCCCTCTCAAATCCACGTTCTTCTTTGGGGTGTTTGACCCAGGCGCAATGGTTTTAGCAACTGACTCTGCTTCTTAGTTACTGTGGTCAGGTTATTCATTTCTCTAAACCTTAAATACCTCAGGGGATAAGAGATGGCAAGTGAGCACCTACTAAGTGTTCAGCGGATGTTACTTTCTCCCCAGGCTCACTGACACTGCGGTAGGAGTACCACCACTCACAGCTCAGGCTGCTGCCCAGCCTAGCCGTTCTAGCCAGCAATCCAGACTGTTCTTCTTAACCATGCAGCCAGGATGGTCTTTTAAAAACGCAAATGAGGTCACACTCCTGGTTAAAAACCTTGAATGGCTCACTGCTGCCTTCAAGACAAGGTACAAATTAATGAGCTTGGGGACCACACCGTCATCACCCCGCCCCATCAATACCCCATCTCTCTTCGCTTCTCCAATCCTGTCCTGAACTCCAGTTACGGGGAACCCACCCTTCTAAACCCGCCACTCTCCCTGCTGCAGTCCTTTCATTCGTTGCTTCCTGGGCCCAGGTGGAAAGAACGTCTTTTGTCCCTAACTCCGTGCTAGACCGTAGACAACTTGGGGGAGCGTCCTCATTCACTGTGGTGAACAAAAACTTCCCGAACAACCTTAACTCCCATCCTTTATTTTGAAGCAGAAAGAAAGCAAAAGGAAAACCTTTCCGAGATGAGTTCAGGGTAGGGTTGGGGATTTTTGTAGCAGGATTATCCCTGGGTCCCCAAACCTGTAAGAACCTGAAATCTTTCTCGTAGCATTCATTCTTTTTGTACCTTTAGAGGTTGGTTCTGTGCAAAATTCTAACGAACACAAGGAATTGTCTACTGCACTCGTCTCAGCTTGCCTTGCTCCAGCCTGAAGACTACGTTCAACAAAGATGATAAATCTGCAGCACCAAGGTAAGTAGAGTGCAAAGGCCCAGGCAGCACACTCTGAGTTGGAATCATTAAAAAGTACCTTAAAAAGGTCACAAACGTGGAAAGGGTTGTGTCATGAGGGCTGACCTCATCCTGGTCTCCAACACTCCTTTCCTATTTTAAAAATGCTGACCCTGGCTGGTGGCTCAGTGGATAAGGTGCCGGCCTGCGAGCCCAAAGGTCGCTGGTTCGATTCCCCAGTCAGGGCACATAACCAGGTTGTAAGCCAGATCTCCAGCCAGGTCTATAGCTGGAGGCAGGTGAAAGGCAACCATACATTGATGTCTCTCTCCCTCTCTGCCTCTGGAAATAATAAATAAAATCGTAAAAAAAAAAAAAAAAAGGCTACCCCTGGCATTTCCTGTCACGCACCACCCCTGCCACCATCACCACACATCGCAAGGCCTCCCGACTTGGGAGTAGTCGTCCTATCTCTTGGGCATATCATTTCATTGTTTTCATTTTAAAGAAGAAATGATCTAATCAAGACACTTGAAGGGAAATCTAGGATCGTATCTTTTCGTCTATCCCTACTTCCACAGGTCGCCCCACACTGAGCAGCTTCGTACAAAGTTACAAAATTGTCCTTGATTTTACAATGGTAAGTAAAGTAAGTGCACACTTGCTCCTAGAGAGAGCTTGCCTTAATCGCTAGACATGCAGGTATTCTACATTCTCTCAGTTTCAAGAGCTCGCATGGGGGAAAAATATTAAATTCTCCAGTTGAATGTGGTATGGAATGTGGGCACATAACCAGGTTGCAAGCCAGGTCTCCAGCCAGGTCTATAGCTGGAAGCAGGTGAAAAGCAACCATACATTGATGCTTCTCTCCCTTTCTTCCTCCCTCCCTGCCCTTCTCTCTGAAAATAATAAAATCTTTAAAAAAGAAAAAAAGAAAAGGAATGGGGGAGGGGAGGGAAAGTGGTAGGTAGGATGCGGAGGGACCCGTTGCAGGTTTCCAGGGCAGAATGGCTCCTAGGGCTGGAGGAAGAGTTCTAAAGGAGGTAAGCAGGCTCCCTTCTTAGCAGACACCACTGCAGGCTGCTGGAACACGTCAGTCGTATCTTCATCATCCACTTCCAGCTGTGCAGGTGGGAGTTTCATTGATTGGCTGTCCTTCAAAAAGAAATCTGATCTGCCTCATCGATCAACCCTGTGGTTCACGGCGGGCTGTCGTTAATTGGCTACTTTGTGGTGTAAGTCTCTTAATCTTACACTGCACCCCAGGGCCATCCTGCCCCACCACCTGCAAATTGGGATGATCCTGTCCTCAGTCTGGGCAGGCACGGGCGTCTCCTCAGCTGCGTCTTCTGAGAGGCACCAGGTCTAAACTAGACGCATATATGCAGCACCAGAAGCCCAGGTGGTGGCCTTTCTAAGGCAGCCTAGGAAGGTACCTCCTCCCAAAGCTGTGCGGTGCGCACCGCTCTGCAACTACGCTCTGCAACTACATGCCGGCCAGAAGCTCAAGACAACTGATGTTCCACCGGGAATTGAGCCAGCGGCCTTTCGGTTCGCAGCACTCAATCCACTGAGCCACACCAGCCACATCAGCCCACTAACTCCTACGACAAAAGCTCTTCTTTCTCCCCAAATCAGACCAAAGATTGCATGTGAAAGCAGAACGTAACATTTTGCTGTAACAAACAGAATTACTTATTTCCCCAATAATGACAGCACAAAATGGCAAAATGAAAAATATTTATTACACACACACAAAAAAAACCCAACAGAATTAACAGGTATTTTAAAAGCATCATATAGTGCAAACACCAAAAAGACAAAGAGCTGTATCATTTTAGTGAGCTGGCCACTATTCAGTCACTTTAAATTGCCATTTTCTTCCTACTTGACGAACACCCCGAAGTTTGGTCAACCAAGAGCATAACAACTGGTACTATCTTATTCCAGATTATTGCAGGGTTAGCTGCTCCCCCATACTTAATGCTCACAACAGACTATGAGGTAGGTACAAAGGGTAGTTACGTGGACTCATTTTACAGGAAAAACTGAGGCATAAAAGGTCAAGACCCAGACTCGAGGTGGTGAAACAATCTTACTCCTCATCTCTAAGAGGCGCTTGCAGGCAGCCAGCTGAAAGCTAAGGACGAGGCCTATTCAAAGGCTGCTTAAGACCACTACCTTGCCAAGTGTCAAGGGGCCAGAAACACTTCATTCCCCTTTGAAAACACTCTACCTTTAAAAGGGGGAAAGGAAAAAAAAAAAAAACAGAACAAGACATTTTGATTCTTATTTAGAAGAAAATGAAAAACCAATGCCAACTATAGGGGGAAAAAAACGTAATCCTCTTGTAGGAAGATGGAAGGGTGACCTCAATTTCTGGGTGCTGAGACACATGCCAGCTAATGCCCTGTTCCCCCCATGACACTAAGGAAGCTTCACTTTCAAGTTGTGACATCAAGTCTCTCTGATGTCACAGTTTCCCTTCTTCGTGCTTGTAGACTCCACCAACTAACTCGGCAACAGAAACATTGCCCAGGACTGACTGGAAAGAGGAAGCTTATCTAAAGGCATGGTACACAGAAGGTCTTTGGTATCAACACAATATCCAAGAGAAGAGAATAACTTTGAACTCCCAGGGGAAAAAAGGAAAAGCAACAGTAAGGGAGGAAGGAGAGGGAACTGCCTGACATTGAAGTAATCACTGCTTTAACAAAAAACACCTTGGGATAAAAAATTAGATGCTCTGATAAACTCCTGGTGTTATAACAATGATGCCAATTTTCAGAATGCCTAACTGCAGCAATTGATCTGAGAAATTACTGAAAGCACTACCTGCCCTTTTTTATTATCCCTGACCCATTCCACCCCCAGGAAATGCGCAGTTCTACTTCCTGTGCTGTACTCACAGAAGACGTTAAATAAGGATCCTAGATAAAGGAAAACCATCTGCAAGAGAAGCAACATTTTGAATTTCAGATAATCGACCATGAAGTACTGACTGCCTTTTCTGCAGATCCACTTCTCTGTAACATTTCCAGGCATTCAAAAAAGCTCTTGATAGCAAGAGTAAACCCACGTGTCAATTTATTAGGTTTTCTTCAACAATGCCACATTTACCAATAATGGCTGGAGTTGGGATTCCGTCCGTGTTCATTGTATCAGAAGATCTTAAAATGCTAATGCGACATTCTCCCACAAAAGAAATGATCCAGTGGCCCTTCCTTCATAGGGACGAAGGAAGAATGTGGCAACGGTGAACAAGGAATGCTGTTGACAGAAAAGGTGTCCAAGCAAGCTAGAGTAGCTGTCCCCAACATCAGGTTAGGGAGGCGCGTAAACACCACCACAAATACTTCTCAGATGAGAAACTGCGACTCTGCTTATCACACCGGGGCAATTTCAGCAAAGGAGCCTCCGCACACCTTATGACAGTGCAAAATTCCAGACATCTGTACACAGTGCACATTTGAGTCTTGCCACAGGAAAGTGTGCAGGTTCCTTTCACTTTGAAACGCAGACTCTAAGCCCAACTGGTTTCTAATCTATATACATTGTTGGCAAAAGTGTTATTAGCCTTGATACTATGGGTGCACAAATGCACACCGTGAATGGGAGAACCACCCATAGGAGTTCTTCTTTAGGGCATGGGTCTCAACAACTGAAGCAGATCCTTGGCTAAACGGAAAACAAGACTGACACTACCTAAAGTCATATACCTCCAGTTTACAGAGCTTGCTGTGGGGGGGGAACCAAACTGCTAGTCAAGTTTTCTCCTTTCTAAAGAAAACCAAGAGGTAACACTACCACAGCACAGCAAAACTCAAGATCTAACAGTCACCAATTTGTCATTAATGACTTTTCCAAGGCGCTGACATTGCATTGAATTGGCATTTAAAAAGCTACATATGATCCCCTAACCTTTAAATTCTTATAAACAAAATAATGTCCTACAAAGCATTATACACATCTAAATATATATAAATTATTAAAACACAACTGCTTATTTCCAACACTTGGCAGTGATTCAATTTTATATCAGACAAGTTCAAGGCAGGTTGGAAGCTGGGCTGGCTGGACATTCACCCACTATTCAAACCTAGGATTAAGAACCTATGATGGTCCATAAATGGACTGTGCAGAAATGGTTTTATCAGCAAAGTCTCAGTCTAATATTCACATAAAGTCTGACTTGAGTATCAAATACAAAAACACACCAAAGACTAAGTACAGTGCGAGTATAGTTAATATTAAGACAGAAGACATTTTTAGCTATAATCTATAAATTTGTTTTTGTAAGGATTCACCCCTGATGCTCTGAATTTTCTGTCCAGGATAATGGGATCGCAAATATTAATTTAGGTAAATCAAGAAACTTGGTGCTCATGTGGGGTGGCTTCATGAATCACATGCCTATGGTATGATACAGCAGACACAGTGAGCTCCACTGACATTTCTCCTCTCGGTCAGGATTTCAACTCCAGGGTGGCTGACTAGGGAGACAATATAATTTAACATCCCAATGAAGAAGTATGCAAGTCAAAGGGAAGAGAGGAAGACAAACCGGACAGGATACTGAAAATTAGGGGTAAACCAGCACTGACCAGCAAACCAGAGCCTAAGATCACCGTAAACACAGAGCTGGAAGTCAAGAGTTTACCTTACAGTAGCAAACTATGAAGCCTTCACAAGTGTCTTGCTTTCGTGGCAGTGCATAAAATACATCTGTACCGAAGTGGCATTGAAAAAGCAACAAAATCTAAAACAGATCAAGATGGTTGAAACTTTCT
The DNA here is from genome assembly GCA_004026585.1 of Noctilio leporinus. NCBI lineage: Eukaryota > Metazoa > Chordata > Mammalia > Chiroptera > Noctilionidae > Noctilio > Noctilio leporinus. The sequence continues at coordinate 158,248 of PVIW01002614.1, forward strand.
GCACATAAAACACTACTGATAGCAGTATTTGGCCCTTTTAAGAGTTCCTGACACCCAAGAAATTATAAACTCTACTTCCTGAGGTATATTCCCAGAAGACATTAAATAAGGATTCTGGATGAAGGAAAACCATTTGCAGAAGCAGCATATTGGATTTCAGATAAAAGACCAAGAAACACTGACTACCTCTTTCCGCAGATATATTTGTAACATTTTCAGTCATTCAAAAGGCTCCAGGGAGGTATAGTAAACCCATGGAGGTTTATTACATTTTTAGCTCACTCAGACAAGGTTCTTCTAAGCAAATACCTAATACTAATGGGAAGAATGAAAAACCCAGGTGAACAAGTGGAAAAGGAGGAAAGATGAGTCCCCAAAGAGGATTCTGTGAAAGGATGCACCGAAATCAACAACCTACAAACACAAATGAAATCTTAAGATTTTTTTTTCCTGAAGTTTTCTAAAAAACTCCAACTTCCTGTAAGAGGAATTACAGGATACTAGCAAGTGCAGATCCCCAACTCTCCCTGCCTCTTATCACTTGCAAAAACCACTGACTAGAAAAAATAAAAATGAGGGCTGTCAAACCAACATAAGAGGGGTGAATTGAGGGAAATAACAAGGAAGAAAATAACTTTCTGAAGTTTTAAAACATGAACAAAATAGTGAACTCAAAGGACCATCTCCGCTTGGTGGGGTTGGGGGGTGGAGGGGTAGGCCCTTGGGCCCAATGTCTCGAAGCAGATTTCTGAGCAGTATTCCCTAAGGAACAACCAAGGACCTTCTCTTTTGGCTGCCAAGTCATATGCTCTAGTATTGTAGGTTATTGGTTGTTCCAATTTCAACAAGTACCACCATTTAACAATGAGAAGGAAGTATGGCTTAAAGGGTTACTGCAAACGTGCTTTAACGTATAGTTTGGATTTGGAATCTAGTACTAGCTCTGACTCACAGCAGTCGTTTGACCTTTTGCCTCACGTGCAAAATAAAAGGCGTTGAGCATGTGAGTGCATTCTAGTTTTAAAATTCTAACGAATACATCTTAGCCTCTAGAAATTAAATATGATGCTACATAAAGAAATATTACTCTACTTCCCATCTCTGGAAAGACCCTTCCTTTAAGGGCAAGACTTCCGAAAGTGTGGTCTGTGGCCCACTTGTTCCAACAGACCCCAGGGATCAGTGAACGTTTGTTGTGAGGAAGGGGTGAGGGGTGAAAGGTGAAATGGCCTCTTGAAACAAGTAGCGCATATGATTGTTAAGATCCTTCAATTTGAAGGTTGTTGGTTTGATCCCCAGTTGGGGCAGCCAGTGGCTGTTTCTCTCTCAAATAAATAAATACATTAAAAAACATAAAGATAGAGTAAAGCAAAAGTAGCTATTTAGGTATAAAAATTCTGGCCTTATCTTTCTTAGAACTGCAATTGAGAAGGTTGTGCCAGAGATGTATGTTAATACACTGAGAATTAAAACATAAAAGTCAAATGTTTTTTGATGGTAAGTAAAGTTTGATTTAGCTGATTAATTTTATGAGAACAGGCTTTGCCCATTTATATGACAGAACATTTTAATCAATCTACAGCTCCAAGGCTTTGATAAAAATATCTTTAAAGCACAAACACAACATATTGAATAGCATATCTTCTGTAAGTACTTAAATTTTTTCTCACAATTTAGATGTCAAAGTAAACGTGCAAAAAAAGAACCCTAACCTAGGGCAAGAGACAGGAAGTGGCGGTACAGGGACTGCCTGGAAAGGAGCACGAGGGAATATTCTGAGGTGGAAGAAATGTTCTAAGCTTGTTTTGTGTACGTAAGGGAATGGTATTGTTTGCTGACTATACCTTAATTTCTAAATATGCAAAAGATAGTATGTACTCTTTCAAAATTCTTTTAGGGGTCTGTTAACAAAAAAAACATTTGATGGCATTAACACATGGAAAAAAATCTGTTTTTTAAGACTTTCCTTTTGGCTTTCTCTATACTATGCAGCCTGATTACCAGCATCAGGGGATTTACAGCACTCCATAACTTGACTAATCAAATTACTTGTTTTTTTCATTGTTAGTTTTAGTGTTTTTCTAATCACCACCTGGGTTTTTATGCCTAAGAATATTCCCTAACAGAATGTACAGTATAGCATAATGCATACAGTAGATAATATTGCAATACGTATGGTGTCAAGTGGGTACTAGACTTCTGGAACACTTCCTAAGTTCTATGTTTAACCACTATGCTGTATACCTTTAGTTAATGTAATATTTAATGTCACCTGTAATTGAACTTAAAAAATTTTAAATCCCTAGCAGGTAATAAGAGTAGAAAATAAAAGTAACTAAAGAAATAGTTAATCTTCAAGTAACTTGGTAAGCAAATGAATGAATGAGCTTATTTATTTTACTGGTAGCTGTTCTCTCCAAGATCCTCACCTTTGAAGGGAGAATAAAGTAATTAACACATCTTTTCATATTAATTGAATCCCCAAATTATCTAGTTCTAACAAACCCATCCTCAATTTCCCTATGTTTAGAAGCAAAAAGGTCCTGAAAATGCTTTATATGAATAAATGAACAGATACAATTGGGCATACTGAGTGAAATGCTCAATACTGACATTTTGATATAGGACCTGGCCATGTTAGTATTTCTATAGTTCATGGATTCAACTATGCTATAAAAACCCTAATAACCAACTGAATCTCTTTCTTGCAAATCGGGCATGAAGCCCCAGCCTTCTTTAATCTTCTAGCACAGTGAAAACAAGTGACAAGATGGCTCGTCCTTCCATGAATAATGTTCCCATCTCGTGGTCTCTTCTCACATAGACTACATGGCTTCAAAAGATTCCGGCAATCTTCCGCATCTTCTATGGCTGTTCTCTGTTCAAAAAGATTAGCTGATTGATCTCCCGAGCTTGATACAGTCTCTTGACTTTCAGATCTGTGAGCTAAATCCAAGAATTCCACCGAGGTGCAGGAATCAAAGAATTTGGGATTTTCTTCTTTCCCATATCCATCTTTAGATTTAACAACTGGGGCTGATACAGTTCTTCGACAATCAGGGACATCAATTCCTTCATTATCTTTCTCTTCAGGTATGGCAGCGATGTCAGACATGGAGAGAGAGTGGGTTAACTTAGGACAATCTGAAAACCAGCCCTTCCTGAAGGCCCAGCACCGAAAACAGTACCTCTTGCTTGGAGAGTTAAATTTCTTGCACTCAGAACACTGCCATTCATCCTGCAAAGGTAAGTGCAGCCAATTAATACTCACTTGGTGGGGAACATGATGCTGAGAACAAGGGAAGGTAGGCTGAATTCTCCTCATCTCACTAAACTAGTGAGAGCTCAGACATTCCAGACCCAGGTCTAGCCGAGAATTAAAATTAATTGTGCAGCCACTTTGACAGTTTCACAACTTCCAATTCAAACCAAAATTTGACGTAGCAATCATTTTGAAAGTTACAGTTATTGTGACTTTCTAGTCTGAGTAGAATTTACATTGTTTACTTTTCCCCACTACCTTCTTTTTAGGGTAATTTTACTTTGTGCAACTAACTCTTACATTGAGTAGGAGGTCAAGAATGAAGAACAGACACTACCCTGTCATTCTTTCTTACTATATAAGAAATGTTATAACATCTGGCAAAAGAAACTATAATTTTGAGATTTAAAAACTACTAAATTTACTCATACTTTCTCACTGCTCTCAGGATCATAGGTAGCAGCTCATTATATGCCTAAATTACACCCTCTGAAAAATGAATGTTCTTATCCTTGAATGCCAAGTAAATTTTCTCCTAATTCCATATTCAAATTAGGAGACCTGGGGCTCAATACATTTTATATGCCTTGCTTAATTCAAAGGCTGCTACCTGGAACAAGTCCAGAGTTCTTAATGTGGATAACCGCCTGGCTTTGGCACGGGTTGACTTAATTGTTCGCAGAACGAACAGCAAGCACTCCAAGTTTGGAAGTCATAATTCAATTGCCTAGACCAAGAGGCAGGAGCACAGCCATCTGTTAAACTGGGGTGTTCTCCAGAGAGCCTCAACACACTGTTGTGCCCACTGCAGATCCTGAGGTCCCATATGAATACTACACAAATACTCAAAGGAATTTCATAAAGATCTAGAATTCAGAACTGATGGTGTGTCAGTCTAATTGGCATCAACTTTTCTAGTGTACATAAAATAACAGGGCTTGTTAAATTCAATGGCATCTTTGATGTGATGAAATACAACCTCTATTTGCTTAATAGGTTTTCTGGGTCCAAACAGCCACAGAAGTCTGATGAAGATGGAAACACTTAAGTCTGCTATTTGCATTATGATCAAGAACACTTAATGGACCAATCTATTCCACTTCATTACTTACCTATGCACAGATAATTCGCAATGAATTACCATAATGGTGAACAGCTGCAAGTGGGGGTGCAGCAGGGCTCAACCTGAGACAACCTAAAACTCTTCTATCCCCAAGCAGCAAAAAGCAAAATTCCCTCATCACCTTCCTTTTTTTAGTGAGTTAGTTCAGGAGAGTACTTAGAAAAAAAGGGAAACTAGTACGAAAATAGAAAAGCAAGGAACACATTTGGGTCTAAACCTGAGTTCTCAACAGGTGACAAATTCATACCTATTACCTAAAAGCTTGATACTAAATCTTCGCTATCAGCCCTCCATTAATATTAACCTGTGTGGAAATTAAGCCATTTTCCATTTCTTCGTAGGAAAGCATTGAAAAGATAGCATTTATACTTGACAAAGTATCCCGGGCAGCTTCTAAGTACAGCTTGGGCATCACAGGAGCGCTGGTGGGAAAAGCAGCGAGTGCAGGACTGTTCCGGGTAACTGTGCCCACACCGCCGGGTCCAGTTTCCGGGGCAGGGAGAAAGGCACACCGAGAGGCTCTCAAGTCACCCCTTTTCAAGGCAGGAAGGAGATCAGACCAACTCATCTTCTCAAATCTCAATAAAAACTTCTAACAAAATGTAAAGAAACCAACATCTCTTACCACCCAGGAAAGGTAGAAAAAAATGGGGGGAAACAGCCTTCTTCACAGCGAAGAACATTACCATCTGAGGACATGAATGGTGCGAAACAGCTTTTACTAGGGATTCGTACCTCAGAGGCAACCTCTTCGTCAGTATCATCACATATGGACTTAGAGTCCTCAAGGTCATCGTTGTTTCCTGCTTCAGTCACCTGTGACAATAAAGACATCTTATTAGTAAGGTTTACCTATTTATTTCACATGACAGTAGAAAAGACAAAAGAGCTTCAAATAAAGCTCACTTTCATCCTCCATCATTACCACTTTCAAAGGAGACAGCTTAAATATGAGACCAAAACATGGTTCCACACATCCAGCACCCAGAGGGTTGCCAAAAGCTTCTGCATTCAGAAGGGAGAGGGTGCCCAAATTTATGACTTAAAAAATAAATAAAACAGTACTCAAGGATAAAAGTTACAAATTATTAAAGGTGGCAATTGATCTTAGGAACCTTAGTAGGCGTTTTAAAAGACTGTATAAAGTCACTTAGATGAGAAGAATGAAAAAGTATTTTAAAATTTCATTCTTCATATTCAAAAGTACATCTAGTTATGTTATATGCTGGCAGTCCTATAAAAATCATGCCCACAGACCAGGAAACAAAAAGAAATATGGAAGGTGTTTTCTAAATTTTAAAATGAAAAATATAAAATTCTAAAAATTAAAACCTGTTTTATGACATATTAAATGGAACAAAAACAATTATAACACAATTCTAACAACTTTCTCACAAAAGCGTATTTTAAATCTTAACTCTCTACAGCAGTTTCCAAATGTCACCTTTGTCTTCATTCTGGCCACCTGATTTCCCTTTTATTTTTTTTAAATCTTTATTATTTTTTTTTAAGATTATTTTTATTTCATTATTTTTAGAAAGAGGGGAAGGGAGCGAGGCAGAGAGGGAGAGAGACATCAGTGTATGGTTGCCTTTCACCTGCCTCCAGCCACAGACCTGACTGGAGACCTAGTTTACAACCTGATTATGTGCCCTGGCTGGGGAATCGAACCTGCGACCTTTGGGTTCTCAGGCTGGTGCCTTATTCATTGTGCTACCGGCCAGGGCTGATTTCCCTTTTTTAAAGTATATTTTGTTGATTATGCTGTTACAGTTGTCCCAATTTACTTTCCCTTTGCTTCCCTCCACCCAGTACCCCCCTCTCCTGCCACAATCCCACCCCCCTTTGTTCATGTCCCTGGGTCATGCATATAAGTTCACCCTTTACTCTGTTATTAATTTCCCCCTGTCTATCTTGTACCTAACCAATTATGTTTCTTAATCCCTGCCCCATTTCCCCATTTCTCCCCCTCCCCTATCCCAGCTGATAACCATCCCAACGATCCCCATATCTATAATTCTGATCCTATTCTTTGCTTAGTTTTTATTTTTCTAGGTTCCGTATCTAATGCTACCCATATAAACCTAACAGAAGCCAAGCATCCATCTGCCTACCACAAACATGCAGGGAATTCCTTTCAGGACCTCAAATTACTATGAAAATTCCTTAAATTAAAAGAATGATCCAATTTAGGTCTGGGTTTTTGGGGTTTTTGTGCTATTTATTCAGTGATTATTTACTGATATTCTTGACCATGTCAGGCACTAGGGTCTGCTGACCAGTTTTTTGAGACTTGAGCACATGCTTGTATGACTCTTCATCTTGGTGCAGTCACATATGTACTCAGAATTCTAACTCCTTTTTTTCCCCCCCTATTTAAAATCTGTAATGTTGAAAAACCTTGTCTGTTTCCATTTGGAAATAAAATGGTTATGAAAGCTATGGAGGTGTCCTAGAAATAAGGATTTATTTTTCCCTACATGCTGTGTGGCCACTGAGAACTTTACCTTGTTAGCAAGCAAGGTCTCCAGGAGAGAAAACTCTACCATGAGAAACTAGGCAAGCAGGAAAACGGCTCATTATTGCGTCTAACAAAGAAGGAGCTTTATCCACAGAGTCCTAGCCTATATTTAAGGTAGCCTTGGTTAACTTAGTGTGAATCTTAAAATTAATAGAGGAAAATAAAAAGAAGAAAAAAAAAAGGGGGGGAATTATGTCAGTCATTTGTTGTACAAAGCGGTATAGTGTAGGTCACGTCACTACTACACACATGTAAATACAATCAATGTACAATATTTCTATAACATACCATTTTGTTTCTCACTTTTTCTGCTTCTTCACTTGTTTGTTCAGTATTAGCTGCTTCAACTTTTGTTCCAACACCAGACTGCTCTGATACTAACTCATTCAAAAACAACACATCATCTGTCGTATCTGAGACAATGGCAGTGCCTACATCCTACAGACAAAAACAAACATGAGTTTTTGTAGTCAGAGGCTTGTCAGAGATGTTGAACATAAATGAACCTGAAACTCAATGTCCTCACATATCTCCAAACACCTAGCCTTTCTCCAATGCACACCGAATTCAACAAGTATCTCCTGGTCACTTGCTGTGTGAAAGCTATGGATGTACAGGTGCCCTGGTGAGATTTTCTCATTTAGCAGTAAGTCGGTATAACACCTGAGAACAGTGCTGAAGAAACAGTGCCAGCATCTAGTCCCTACATTCGTTTCCACAAGGGACACTCTGAGAACCTAGAAAACATTCTATTAATTGTGAGTTATTCCTCCAATAGTCAATGTTCACTGAAAAAACATGACAAATACTGACAACTCAAACCTTTCCACTTTCTAAATTCTTAAACACCTTTAAATATAACTAACTTTCTGCATTCAAACATGGACATTTTATGACATGCTTTTCTACAATATTTATAAAAGACAACTTACTATTTTTCCATTGTATGTTCGTCCATTTACTGAACAAATATTAAGTAAATGACTATTATGTGTCAGATATTCTTTCAGGTATTAGGCAATAGAATAGAGTGGTTAATAATACAAAAGCCCTGGACTTACATTTCAGTGGGGACAGTCAAGGCATACATAAACACAATAACCATTTTACAAAATGAGGCATGCAATGCAGAGCATAAAATAAGATAAAGGAGAATAAGGATGGCTTAAATTAGGATATGACAGTGGAAGTAATAAAAAGTGGTTGATTAGATTGTAGACATTTTGGATAACCGCAACGTGGCATGTGGCAGAGAAAGGAATCAATCATATCCTTTGATATTTGGCTGGAATAACTGGGTAGAAGGTAGACTTACAAAAGACAGACTGGATAGGAGTGTGTAGTAAAAAAAGAAAGTTGTTTTCAACATGTTAAGTGTCCGATCTACGTAGACGTGTTGAGTAAGTGGACAGCTATATATGGAAGGTGGGCATTTAGGGGAGAAGTCAGGACTCAAGACATGGAGTTGGGCATTGTCTGCATACAGACTGCACTCAGGTCACAGCACTGTATGAGAATTCTTAAGAGAATATAACGTGCGGTCAGGAGTAACCAAGAATGTTCCCCTTTTCAAAAGAAATAATTAAGTTCTTCTTCAAACAGAAATTTACCCGATTTGTCTGTAAATCAGTTGAAGCATTACTTCTAGGTGTGTAATTATTTTTCAAATTTCCTAAAAACCACCAAGGCAGGCCGGCTACATCCCACTCCTCAAGCCCGAGGTCCAGCCTAGAGGTCTCATCTTGGGTTAAATTTTCTAGCAAGTCTTCATCTACAGAAGTCAAATGAAAAGGATGATAACAACTATGTACAAAACCCTTAAGCATTAAGACTCTACAATACTTATAATCTCTTTATAAAATAAGTAAAAAATAATTCCTACTCCCAGTAATTAAGACTCAGAAACCAAAGACCTTAGTAGCAGAGCCCCAATCTCCCGTTAAGACTTCATTAATAAGTAATGAACTAGAGGTAGATAATCATTTATAAAGAAATCTATATTCTGAAAGCACCCAAACAATGACATTGTTCTGAAAGGGTCTCTAAGTCGTCATTTACAGGCATTTTAAATATTCCTCCACTGTGGTAACTAAAGAACATCTTGCTCTAGTACATGGTATCTAATGATAATTGATCTATTGGACGATAAATGGTAATGGCACAGTGGCCAGGCCACTGAGATAGGAGATGGTACTGAACAAAACACAAACAAAACACTGTCAACACCGTCTCACTGGTACCACACATTTTGGGACATTTCTCAATAATTCATATGTTTGATAGGTAATAACCACTATAAAATGCTGACCTCTATAGGGTGTCCAAATAAATGTGTACACGTCAACAAACTCACTTAACCTAACTGTACTACATCTACTATGGGTGGTGAAGATCTGATAACTCCTCCCAAGAGCAAAGAAAGGACCAGGCTTCTTGCATCTCATTCTTAGCTCTGGGATACTAAGTATATTTTGTCATTTTTTAAACTTCAAAACTATGAAAATTTTTATCAAGCAAATGCATCAAAGTCAAAATTCTAACCAAACCAAGTATGTACAGGGGTGCCAAGATTTGAAAGACCAAAGCAGCTAAGTTACCATATGACAAACTGATAAATGTATAGGCATCTTCTAGTGGGCTTGCTAGTGAAAGGAAGGGTCTTTGCACCATCCCAATAATCACGGGTTGCTAAGAGAGCGGTATCATCTTCAAAGTTAATAACAGTCACAGGAATGGGAAAAAAGATTTTCAGAAAAGAATGAGATATAAGTATGACATATACCCCTCCTACTTTACATGTGAAAAGAGAGCATTATTATCTTTTCGAGTTCTTTACATAACTGTATAATAATCACAGCTAGTACTTAATTTGGATAGAAGGCACTTGTAGAAGTCATCACACAAAAAGAAAAGTCTACACAGCCTTAATCCAAAACTTACTTTCTCTAGAATTTGTGCCTTTGTACTGTAAGGTAGGCAGTGTAGGAACAGTGTCTTCTTCAGTCCCTTTCCTGGAAGTGGAACTTCCCTCTGGGCTTTGCTGAAAAGAAGGAAAAGGTGTCTATCAGTGCAGTAGAAATGACTGAGACCCAGGGGATGTAGCAGTTCCACTCTGGCTCACCAGCTAGTGTGCGACACAATGGGTTACACACAAGAAACAACTTGAGTACACAACGGTCATCAAATAAAGCAACATCTCAACGCACTGTGAAGAGAACTAGGACAATCCCAAACCTAGGGAGAAAAAATCTCTGCACAACATAACACAATCTACTGTTAAAAACAGGCTATCAATATAAATCCTTTAGCCTACTACAAAAATTAGGTATAACTCACAAAACATGTCAAATCCTCACCATATACCAAAACGATCATAAGCTTTTCCCAGCTTTGGGGAAGTCTGAAGAAGCTGGCCCTTCTTTTTCAGTACATGCTACTTACTACAGTAGAAAGCAGCACAGCCGCAGACTTGAATCAGTATTGTAACTGATTAACAAAATCTAAGTTTGTCACTGAATTGTCAGCTGCAAGTACAAACATAAGGATAAGCACAAAATTCTGACATTTTTCTCTTTTGATGAGTCTTATGACTAATAGAATATTTAGCAGGAATATCAAAAGTGTAAAAACAAAAAAGAAATGGCCTGATGTAAACTTAAACTTAATTGCAACAAGCCTATTAAAATCTAATCAGTTTCTTCAAATACCTATGAACATACACCAGCTCTCACATACACACGTACACATACACACTCACACAGGTGCACACACAAAGGAATGCAGCTGGAAGAACTAAAGATCGGAAGTGCTACATCCCAAAGAAAGATTCAGAGCCTGGAGCTCTGTTATGGACAGAACAGAGAATGTTCACTCTGTCCCTGGTCTGTGGACTCCCAAGAACCTTTGTTTTTCAATTCTTACCACATTCAGCAAAAAGTCTTGGGAGACCAAGATCCACAGGTACAGAGAAGGGGCCACTCTGTACAACAAAAGAAGTCACCATGTGGTGATTTTACCTTCAGTTGGTCTTGACTTGGAATATCCAGATTTTGATCCTGTGCGATAGCGAGAGTCTGAGCAGCATCTGGATAGCAAGTAAAACAAAAGGAAAACCTTCCCTGGTAATAACCATTCTTTCCACACAAAAAGGACCTCAGCAAACAACCCTGGAGCCAGGCTCGATCCCTAGAGATGTTCGTCTCCAAGTTCGTTGAACAAGGCTCGCATCCAAAAGGAACAGAAAAATCAAAATGGATAAAAACTGCAAAAACCAAAACGGGCTATATTCAAAATATATTACCAAAATATAATCTGAAGGAAAATGAAAAATGACCAAAAAATGTTCTTCCATAGCACGTTTTCAAATTTTAACATGAAAAGTGATTTCAAGAGGAAATAATGGGGCATATTTTAATCATCTCTTCCTATAGGCATTTTATTACCAAATTTACTTAACTTAAAAACAATCAAAATGATTTGGCTTTTTTAATTTTTATTTTCAAAGGTTAAGTTATAAAGGGTTACAAAATCTCAATATCTAAAAATTTTCACTTGCTTCATAACACAACAGCATCTTCATGTAAACTTACATTGCTTTTCTTAAAGAGAAAGAGAGAAGCATCAATGTGTGGTTGCCTCCTTTATGCCCTCAAATGGGAACCTGGCCCACAAACCAGGCATGTGCCCTGACTGGGAACTGAACCAGTGACCCTTTGGTTCACAGGCTGGCACTCAATCCACTGAGTCACACCAGCTAGGGCTAAATTTACATTTTTAATCTCAATGATGATTTCACAGTTTAAGTTTTCATCACCTGAATACAGATTAGATTTTATTTCAATCAACAAGTCTTATTTTTCCCAGTTACTATAAACATTTCTTTTTTTCTTTTTTCTTTTTTTTTTTTTAAGATTTTATTTCATTATTTTTAGAAAGAGGGGAAGGGAGAGAGGCAGAGAGGGAGAGAGACATCAATGTATGGTTGTGTTTCACCTGCCTCCAGCCACAGACCTGACTGGAGACCTGGTTTGCAACCTGGTTATGTGCCCTGGCTGGGGAATCAAACCTGCGACCTTTGGGTTCGCAGGCCAGCACCTTAACCACTGTGCTACCAGCCAGGGTTTTATAAACATTTCTTAAGAAGGAAGAGGAAGCAGAGAAATGTTTTTCTCAAGGCCCATAAAAAGGAGCATAAGAAATAATAACTTGAGAGAGATTTTTAGATAGTATAAAAGAAATGTAGTCAAGGACTGAGAAATTTTCAAACAGAACAGAAGACGAAAACCTAGCTTCATAGAATGTAATAATCTTGACCAATAATTATATGAGGCTTTATATAACTAAGATGCTTATAAGTAAGTCTGTTATGAATTGGGTTCATTGGCCACTATCAATCAGGTCCAAAGATCTTAAGGAAAATATCCTTACCTAGGCCCTGGCCAAGTAGCTCAGGTGGTTAGAGTATCATCCCAATATGCCAAGTTTGGGGGTTCGATCCCAATCAGGACAGATACAAGAATCAACCAATGAATGCATCAATAAGTGAAACAACAAACCTATGTTTTTTCTCTTTCCCTTACCCTCTTTCTCTCTGAAAACCAATAAACAAAAATGTTAAGAAATATCCTCACCTAAATAGCCTGGGAGAAAATACAGATCCTACAACTGATCTTGTAATTCAGCTGTTTTGCACAAAGCAAATATTTTCAAAATTGTAATTATAAAGAACATTATTTCTAGAAGCATTGTTACAGATAAATGGAGATACTGAGAAGTTTAAGAGATAGCATTTTCTGACCACAGTGGTCTTCAAAGCTAAGGTTAACATACAATACAGATGAAACATATTTTTAGTGTCATCCAATTGTCATTTAATTCTAAATCCTATTACCTTTCTTAGGTTACAACAGTTAGAAGCAAAAAGGAAGTTATCTGAGAAAACTACAATGTACAAAAGAATTTAAAAAATAAATATGAAGTCTGTCACATGTATTTCATTTTATTAGGATACATGTACAAATTGGAGGAAAAAAAAGAGCCACTGTCTCCCTGGCCAGGTGGTTCAGTTAGTTGAAGCATCATCTCATACCCTAGAAAGGCTGCAGGTTCAATTCCCAGTTAGGGCACATACCTAGGTTGTGGGTTTGATCCCCAGTCCGGGCCCAGATAGGAGGCAACTGATCAATGTTTCTCTCTCACATCAATGTTTCTCACCCTCTCCCTCTCCCATCCTCTCTCTTTAATATTGATAAGCATGTCCACAGATGAGGATTAAAAAAAAACCCTCAACTTTAAATATTTTCTTCAACCATCAAAATAAAAGGTTTAGCTCATTTGCAAAGGTGTAAAATAGGTGATATGGAAAGCACTTGTCTCATCTGTCCTTTCAAATAAAACACAGCACAGGCAACCCATTTTACAAAGATCAACCACAAGTACTAATCCAAGTGCACGTCAGGTATAGTTACTTGTACTATGGTTATGTAAGGTGTCAACATTTGGGCAACCTGGGTAAAGACTGTAAAGCACTCTTTATAATACTTCTGCAATTGTTTTGCAGGTGAAATTATTTCAAAGTGACAAGCTGAAAAATAAAACATTCTGAAGACTTAATGTTCAAAAAATCATTAAAAACCTTCAAAATTTTCAATACTCAAAAATGTGTTTAAAAAAGTAACTGGAACAAATTCCGTGACAAGCAAGGGTGAAGACAGCCATGTGTGGCATGAGGGAACAAAACAAGGGCTCACCAATCAGAAATAGCTTCTACACCACTTCATCAGTGGCATATAATCTTGGACAAATCGCTCGTTTTATTTTTTTTTAATCTTAAGTTTCTTCATCTCCAGATCTTCCTCATAGGGTTGTTGTGAGGATGAATGGAAATGTTTGTGATAGAAACGATCATTATTCAAATAGCCTGTTAAATTCTGCAAAGGGAGTACAAAAAAGAAAACCAAGAGGCAAAAAAGGAGAACTATACCTACTCTAGATATTCAGAGAACAGATCATTCAGAAAACAAATTTTACTGAAAGGTGCAGCAGCAAATATAAAATCCTCTGTGTATTTCAAGCCTGTAGAAAGTATCACAGAAGAGCCCGATGGTTTCTCAACTGACTGAACCTCAAATGAAACGCCCTAGCGTTTGCAAGGCCTTCCCTCTCAAACAGAAATTTACAACTGCATGAAGTGGGCAAAGGCTCAATGAAACCAACCTTCAAAATTCAACAGAAGTTCAAAATCGTATTTCAATGAGAGTGTTTGCTTTCACTTTAAAATGTAAATCTTTACTAGGAATGAACTTTTTTTCAAGCTATTTGTTTCAGTAAACTATTGAAAGATAGCCAACCTAAAATGCTATCTTGAAGGAAAAAAGTTTCAATATTTGGAAGTGAGTGAAAGGGTTACATTCCAGATGTCTCCAGTTTAATTCACTTATCTCTTAACACCACACTTCACACCCAAAGCAACCAGTTTCCTGAACGTACCTAGTAAATTAAACTCAAAGGAAAGTATTTAAAAGGTATGGAATCAAGCAAGGTATTGGACAAACTGGCCTTCAAATAACAAAGCTAAAAACATTAGGTCAAAGGTCCTTGGGGGACCTTTATAATCAATGGATCAGGATGATACTGCATGGGCCCACAAAACCTTATCACTGAAAGAGGGACAGGTAATGCAACAGATGTAACAAAGCACCACCTACGAAATCTTCTCAACAAAAAATTTAAACTTGAATCTATTCAAGCACTACTAGATTACCAAAAATTGAACAGAGACACATTACATAACATCACAAGGATACAATCTGCAAACTCTAAAACGTAGAAAATGCTATAGAAAAAATGATCCATTTCTTCATCAAATAAATGACATAACAAAAGGCATGTTAACAACCACACAATGTGTGCGCTTTGCATCAAATGTGGACTTAGAACAAACCAAATGTAGAACATATTTTTGAAATAATGGGGGGTATAGAAACTGGCTATCAAATAGTATTACGGAGTTAGTTTATTATATTGTTGGGTATAATGATGACATTGTAGTTACATTCAAAGGAAAAGCATCCTGATCTGTCAGAGCTTTTAAAAGTATGTCTACATGAAGCAAAATAGTCAAATGTTAACAATTACTAAGTCTAACAGGCGCACACATTAATTATACAAATCTATCATTAATGTATTGGAAAATGTTCACAGTGAATTTAAATAACAGTAATCACACCCTGTGTAATGGTGTCCCTCCCAGTTATGCCAAAATAGCATTCCATCTCCACCTTGATCCTTCTCGTTTCCCCTTCCCATTATTTGCTCCCTTGAACGCAAAGCTGTGATACAAACTGAAAAAAATATAATGAGATCATACCTGCAGTAGCAGTGGTTAAAGCAGTAAGATTCCTTCTTAGCATAGCATAGAGGGGGCTGTCAAGGAGATAAAATTAAAAATAATCCCATGGTTTTCCATGAAAATGTTAAGTATCACCCAACTTTATAACATATGGAGACAGAATTTTCCCCCATAATAGATCTTTTTTAATTATTAAAATATCAAAATGTTAATGTCCAAATCCTTGTATTACTTTGTCCCCAATAAAAATGAATAAAATTAACTTTATTTAATTAGCTAAAAAATAATCCAACTAGGTAGGTTTCCATTGCAGACTGCTCCTTCCTTCTAGGAGTTAAATGTTACATTTTAACACATTGTTAACCAGCAATTTTACACTAAAGTTAATGCGAGTGCACTGGGGAAGCAAACTGCATCCATCTGCTCATTCATTAGGGAGTGGAGGTGAAAGGGAGACTTCAACTAAAGAAAACAAAATGACTCCAAAAAGTCATTGCGAAGCTATGGAGAGAGAAAGAGAACACTGGTTTCTCAATCACTAATTAGCTTTTGATTGCATAAACAAACAGACACCGATGCAGGTTTGAGCAGGGCCACTGTAATTTTCATGAAGCCCATCACCAACCTCACCCTGCCCAGCAATTCTATTTCTTGATTTTCCTCTCTCTACAACTGTTTCACAAAAGTCTAACCTCATCACAGCAAGGCCCCTAATTTCCAGGCCTTTACACATGATGCTCAACATACAATAAGCACTCCTTCAACTAGCTCCTTCTAACTAATTATCCTTCGGCTCTCAGCTCAAATATTAGTTTCTCAAAAAACCTTTCCTTTCATTTACTTAACACGTAAGATCCTAAGCCCCACACACCACTTCATATGCCTCTTTTCTGTAACTCATCAGGGTCTAATTTTGCCATATATTACTGTGTGATGATTTGATTAAGACAGGGAAGAGCACCTGTCTCACTACACTTTAAGCCCCACAAAATCAGAGACTTGCTCACTGCTATGTTCTCAGTGCCTCACAGGCTACCTGACATATGTAGGCCCTTAAAATATTTGTGGACTAACGGAATAAATAACCATTAATAACTTATGGAGATTAAGTGGTTAGATACAAACACCCCCAAAAATAAGCTCTCACTCTTTTTACCTTGGATCTTTCACAGAGAAGTTCTGACATCCTAGGAGTTCTCCCAAAAGATCTCCACCACAATATACCATATGCTGCTCCCGCAGATCATAAAGCTGCTTCATTGTTATATACTGACCTAGATAGTGCATGACCTGCATGAAAATAGAACACCATTCAAAGTCTATCCAGTTGCTATCAAAAACATACAAATTAATTTTAAGGAGATAGAGTTAGGTTTGCTAGAGAAAAAGATATACTATAAGGGGTCCAGTATCATATAACAGTATTCTTGACCCCAGCTACTTGGTTCATCCACTTATCATTCTGGATATTAACAGACCCTTATGTTTTATTATAAAAATGTCTGAAAAAGAGCTTTCCCCAGCCCTGGCTGGTGGTTCAGTGGATAAGGTGCTGGCCTGCGAACCCAAAGTTCACCTGGTTCGATTCCCCAGCCAGGGCACATAACAAGGTTGCAAGCCAATTCTCCAGCCAGATCCGCGGCTGGAGACAAATGAAAGGCAACCATACATTGATGTCTCTCTCCCTCTCTGGCTCTCTCCCTTCCCCTCTCTCTAAAAATAAAAAACCTTAAAAAAAATAAAAATTAAAAAAAAAACCAACAATGTCTGACAAGGGGAAAAAGTGGTGAATTTATCTAGTATCCCCTTTAAATATTTTTCACCAATCCAAACAAAGAGGTCTCTTCTATTACTATAGGCAATAAACTTTACATTTGTCTGTGTCGTAAAAATATTTTGCAGTCCAAAGGTACAAAACTATGATAGTTCTTTGATGTGTGTTCACTTTATTATTTAATGGTTAATAAACCATCATCTCTGTAATGGCACAAAGCAGAGCTTCAGTGTTAATCCAAAATTTTGTCTATTTGGCTTTTTTCACAGGTTCACAAAATGAAAGGGAACACAGACAAATTCATAATTCATAATTTAAAAATGATCTAATTTTTTCCTGTTTTCTCCAGGTAATAGATTTTTTAAATTGCTTAATAAATCAAGTTCAGTAATTGACAGTAAGGACTTTGTTATCTTAAGACTTCTGGCCAAGACGGAGGTGGAGAAAGACACACTGCACCTCTCTCCATAACTAAGAAGAAATAGATCTACTTCAAACCTAGAGACAACCAGAAATTCCAGAAAATCGAGCTGCACGGAAGCCCAACAAACAAAGATATAAAGAAGAACTACTTATTCAGACGGGTGCAAACACACAGGAGCCTGTCAAGCTGAGCAAACAGAAGTCTGGCCCAAAAGAGGGAGCAGATCAAGGTTCCAGTGGGAGAACTAAGTGATGAGGAGACGGCCAGCCTAACAGCCGCAGAGCTCAAAACATCGGTGATAACAATGCTCACGGACTTGACAGGCATGCTTAAGTATGGCAAATGCAGAGGGGAAGGAATGAAAGCTGTGCTAAGTAAAACAAACAGAAAAAAAACATCCAAATAAAACCAATGGTGAAGGGAAGGAAACTGGGGTTCAGATTAATTTAGAACATAAGGAAAAAATAAACAGTCAACAAGTACAGAATGAGGAAACAAGAACTGAAAAAAAAATTAGGAAAGGCTTAAGAACTTCTAGGACGACTTTAAATGTGCCAATATCTGATTCATAAGATATTCAAAAGAAGAAGAGGAAAGCAAGAAATTGAAATTTTCTGTGAAAAGATAAGGAAGAAAGGCTTCCCAAATTTGGTGAGGGAAATTGACATACAAGTCCAAGAAGCACAGACAGTTCCAAACAAGTTAAATCCAAACCCATCCACACCAACACACATCATTAATTAAAATGCAAAAGGTGAAAAATAAAGAGAGAATCTTAAAAGCAGCAAGAGAAAAGAAGAGAGTTGCCTACAATGGGGTTCCTATAAGACTGTCAGCTGGTTTCTCAACAGAAAGTTTGCAGGCAAGAAGGGCCTGGCAAGAAGCATTCCAAGTGACGAAAGGCAAGGACCTACCACCAAGATTACTCCATCCAGCAAAGCTATCATTTAGAATGGAAGGGCGGATAGTGCTTCCCAGACAAGGTAAAACTAAAGGAATTCATCATCACCAAGACATTATAATAATAATTATGAAATATTATATGAAATATTAAATAAATGTAATATGAAATATTAAAGACTTTAAAGAAAAATATTAAAACTATGAATATTAAAATAACAAACTCACAACTAGCAACAGAATCTAAAAAAATAAAAACAAAAATAAATAACCAGAATAGGATCAGAATCATAGGTATGGAGATCATTGGGAGGGCTATTGGCTAGGAGATGAGGGAGAAATAGGGAAACGGTGCAGGGATTAGGAAACATAATTGGTGGATACAAGGGAAGTTAAGAATGTTAAAAGAGGCCCTGGCTGGTAGCACAGTGGTTAAGGCGCCAGCCTGCGAACCCAAAGGTCGCAGGTTCAATTCCCCAGCCAGGGCACATAACCAGGTTGTATGCCAGGTCCCCAGCTAGGTCTGTGGCTGGAGGCAGGTGAAACGCAACCATACATTGATGTCTCTCTCCCTCTCTGCCTTTCCCTCTTTCTAAAATATAATGAAATAAAAATCTTTAAAAAAAAAAAGAATGTTAAAAGAAAGGGCAAAGCCCTGGTTGTGCATGTAGAACTTACATGCATAAGCCATGGACACGAACTGAGGGGGTTGGATTGCGGGAGGGAAGGGAGGTACTGAAGGGAGCAAAGGGAAAAAGAAATTGGAACAACTGTGATAGCACAATCAAATAAAATGTACTTTAAAATTAAAAATTAAAAAGGTAAAAAAGGAGACAGAATTTTTGTCTTAAGATTACAAGCATACCAAACCACTGTCTTTATTTTAGACCCTCAACTTCACAGAAATTGTTATTTTCAGATCTTTCCCACACTGTTCCTGTTATATAGAAGCAATGGTGTTCCTAGGTCCCCTTCCATCCCAGGCAACGAGTCCCAGTATTACCAAAGTTCTCATATCTAATCAAATATCTAGGGGAAAATATGATTGGAAAAAAGGGGGGCAAAAAATGGGCAAGTATTATATTTATGTATGCCCAGCTTGCAGAAAGAAAATGAGTCCATTCTAAGTACACAAAATAAAATCTTCTAAAACGCCACTCTAAATCTGTATATTCTAATTATTCCGTAGTGCCCCAATGCACATACTGAGAACCAATGTTTAGAAGTATTTAGGGAATTCCTCTTTATGTACCAGGTAGGGTCAAGATTCATAACATACAGCTTAACATGCAATCTGACTCTGTCCAACTTTATCACCAATAAAACATTCTTCTGAACAATCTGTACTTAATTTTTCTTTAAGATCGTATTTATTTAGAGAGAGGAGAAGGGAAAGACAGAAATATCAATGTGTAGTTGCCTATCTCATGTCCCCAAATGAGGACCTGGCCCGTAACCCAGGCATATGCCCTGAATGGGAATCAAACCAGGGACCCTTTGGTTCACAGGCTGGCACTCAACCCACCGAGTCACACCAGCCAGGGCTGGACTTAATGAACAGGTGCACGTAGTTTGCTACACAAGTTAACTCATGTTTGCACTTGCATTAGCTTTTGTATAAAATGGGTGATCAACACTATGCTAACTTCTTAACCCAGGTAAACTCTGCCATGCTACTGGAGAGAGCCTAACTCATTATTTTCATATAAAAATCCACACTTTCAACAAGTTTGAAAAATCGCACGCCAGAATTGTATCAAGATATAGTCCAAAATGGAACATTTCAAACATTTCATTTAAAATGGTAAAGGAGGCCTGGCTGGTGTGGCTCAGTGGATTAAGAGTCAGCCTGCAAACCAAAAGGTCGCAGGTTCAATTCCTAGTCAGGGCACATGCCTGGGTTGTGTGCCAGGTCCCCAGTCAGGACTTGTGAGGCAACAACTGATCTCTCTTTTTCTCACAACAATGTTTCTCTCCCTCCCTTCTTCCCTCTCTAAATATAAATAAAACCTTTTAAAAAATTAAAAATATTTAAATAAAAGAAAATGATAAAGCAAATACAAGTATTTTAGAAACTCTGAAATGTCTCCAGATTTGTTTCCTTGAGAGTTCTGATGGCTCAGGAGTGCAGCATGGCAGACAGGCATTAAGCTTTTTAAGAAAACGTAAAACAAGCTTAATAATTTTGCTTCCTCTGTTTAAGAAGGGTTTACCTTACTAAAACTAAAAGCAAACACAGTGGGGGAAAGGGGTGGGGGTCGGAGGGAGGAAGAGGCGAAGAAGGGGAGCAGTTTAGTCAAGAAACTAGTATGGAAGAACCATGGACATGGACAACAAGTGGGATTGAGTTTGTTGGGGAGTGGGTGGGTGAGAAAGGGTCAGAGGGGAGTAAAAAGGGGATGGATGTAATACAACAATAAAATGAAATTTAAAAAATAAAAATAAGCAAGAACAGTTCAAAGAGTTAACATTTTAATAGTCTTTTCCACTTAAAGAATTCAATTTGTTAAAAAACACTTTAGAAACTAAATGGGTTATTTAAATGCGTTTTTAAAATTACTCAGTGCTCAAAGAGTATCTGACACATTTATAATGCAAAACTACAGCATTTAATTCCTGCCTGGCAGCATATCCTGTAAATCAGTCATTTAAAAAAATCTTATATACATGTTTTGCATTTTGATTGAGATCAATAGATTCATGATTAATTTTTATGTTTAGCTGACAACACACTTCAAAAGGAAAGTGAAAAGAAATAAGAAATTCAATTTAACTCAATGGTCTTTAAAAACGGAGTAAAAGCTGCTTCTCTGATACCTTAGAACTTCCGGCCTTAGGCCTGAGTTCAGAACTAAATAATTTCAGCTATTCTTAAAACAGAATTTTTTTTTGATAGTTTACCTCCGTAACAGTGAAGATTTCACCTTGTGCACCTGCTGCCTGCAAAATCTTCAAAAGTGGCTCTTTTGGTCGTACCTGATATAATAAACATAAAATAAACCTGATATTTACATTTCCGTTAGATTGGAAACAAGAAAACCTTCAACTTTTTATCACTGGTAGATACTTATCTACTGTAGTACAATCTTTCAATGCATAAAATAAATACATATGATCAGACTACTTTCTAAAAACAATAATCACACTTTTAAGACAGCACACTTATACCACTAATACTGCTGTAGTAAAAGGAAAAAAGAAAATTAATGAGGACTGTAGTAACTGGAACCCTTGTCTGTTGCTAGTGGGAACTTGAAATGGTGCAGCTAGAGTGGAAAACAGTTTGGCAGTTCCTTAAAAAGTTAAATACAGAATTTGCATACTACCCAGCAGTTCCACTCGTAGATATATACCCAAAAGAACTGAAAGCAGAGCCTTGAGCAAGTATTTGTACACTACTGTTCATAGCAGCATTATTCACAATAGCCAAAAGATGGAAACCACCCAAATACACTGGCAGACAAGTGGATAAACAAGATGTAGTATTTCTGTAAAAGGATAACGACTTTGTTTGCTATCTCTTGACTCTGACTGTGGAGTTTGTCTTTAGCCACACAACTTTGTTTTCTAAATGTTATAGTCAGATTTGTCTCTTCCTCTTAAGCCTTCTCAGTTTTGTCATAAGATCTCCTTCATTATCAAGTTTCACAAATATCTTAAATTTTCTTCTGTTTTTAATCACTTTTTACATTTAAGTCTATCTATATGCAATTTGGGTTATTTTTTGTTTTTTTTAAGATTTCAAAAAATGTATTATTTCAAGAGAAGGGAAGGCAGAGAGGCAGAGAGGTTGCCTTTCACCTGCCTCCAGCTACAGACTTGGCTGAAGACTTGGCTTACAACCTTGTTATGTGCCCTGGCTGGGAATCGAACCAGCAACCTTTGGGTTTGCAGGCTGGCATCTATCCACTGATTCAATTTGTTTTTATACAAGGTTTGAAGTCTTAATTTGTTCCCTTCCAGAGATGGCCACTTACATCAAAACCATTTATTATATAAGCCATATTTTCCCATCAAATCCAAATTCCACTTTTTAAATATATTACACTACATAATAGTGTACACTTTTTATAAAGACACAAAATGATATATTTTGCTATGTTAAAGGAAAAGATGTGGAACAAAACACAAGAAACTGATTAACAGTATTATCTTAGGGGAAAGAAAGGGGTCCAAAGTCTGTAAATACTTGAAAGATAAATACATCATAAAATTTTAATCTTTTATAAAAATACATTTGCTTTATTTACAATTTACAATTTGATTTTTAAAGAAAACAAACTAATTAGAATGAAGTGAGAGACAACACACCGACTTATATAACTTGGTCCCAAATCTCCCAACTAGCCCCCTATACCCAAAAACCTGCCAGTTTTCAAAATGCGCCACTGAGCCATCAGTAACTCTCACACATTTATTGAATCAACAATCAGTTGAAATTTATGAGTATTAAGACTGTTTATCAAAGAACTTAGTATAAAGGAACCATGGACATGGACAACAGGTGGGATTGACTTTGGGGGGAATAGGTGAGTGGGGAGGGGGACAGAGGGGAGCAAAAAGGGGATGGATGTAATACAACAACAATAAAATTAAACAAATAAATAAATAAAATACAGTACATGACAAAATGTGTTAAAAAAAAAAGACTTTATCAGTTTCCCTAATGATAT
Organism: Noctilio leporinus; assembly: GCA_004026585.1. Lineage (NCBI taxonomy): Eukaryota > Metazoa > Chordata > Mammalia > Chiroptera > Noctilionidae > Noctilio > Noctilio leporinus. Next base: position 181,275 of record PVIW01002614.1, read on the forward strand.
ATATTTTTAAAAGATTTTATTATTTTTAGAAAGACAGGGAGGGAGAAAGAAAGGGAGTGAAACATCAACATATGGTTGTCTTTCACCTGCCTCTAGATGGGGATCCGGCTGAAGACCTGGCTTGCAACCTGGTTACGTGCCCTGGCTGGTTATCGAACCAGTGACCTTTGGGTTCGCAGGCTGGAGCCTTATCCAATGAGCCACACCAGCCAGGGCCCTAATGATATTTTTTAAAATAATACTTCTGTTCTCTGTAATAAACTGCTGACTGCTAATAAAGTCAGCAATGTCCCTCAACTCAATTTTTTTTTAACTTAAAAAGAAATACGAAGCCCTGGCTGGTGGCTCAGTAGCTAGGGCCCAGTCTGCAAACCCAGAGGTCACCGGTTTGACTCCCAGCCAGGGCACATACCCAGGTTGCAAGCCAGGTCGGTAGCTGGAAGCAGGTGAAAGGTACCTATACATTGATGTTTCTCTCCCTTTCTTCCTCCCTCCCTGTCCTTCTCTCTGAAAATAAAAAAATCTTTAAAAAAAAGAAAAAGGAATAGGAATGCCTAAAAATGGCTTACCTGCTTGATCCGTCTCGGAGAGTTCCTGCAAGCACTGTCAGATGTTGAATGCTGGGCAGAGGTAGGAAGTGATGCCGCAGAGGTAGAAAGTGATGACGCCATTTTGGCAGTGAAGAAATGATTCTGTTGATAAACCTAAAAGAATAAAAAAGTTACAAAATCTCTTCTAAAGTAGAAATTCTCTTTTTAGAATTTACTAAAAAAGAACCACCAGCAGAAGTAAGAAAGACACATGTGTCAGTGGCAGGGCAGCCTTGCCTGGAGAAATCACACCCAGTGACCACTGTGGACTCAAGCCATGAGTTTATAGGGAGAAGAAAATAGGAGACAGGGGAATGGAAAGGGAAGAGACTTAGAGAAGTCACCTTAAACTTGACACAACCAGGTTGGGGTTTTTATCCTAGATGCTATGGGCAGTTACACAGGTATGGACTTCAAAGGAAAATTAGTTCACACACAAAGTCCATGAACAAGAAGGAGCTAGGCAGGATTATCCAATAGGCCATCTGCTTTGCTACCACCTCCCCAAGGATTGCCAGGTGAGCTCACTTCATTAACGCATTCCCCAGAATTTCACCTTTCGGCCAAGCTGGGTATGTAAACATTGACTGTTACAGTTTTAACTAAAGGGTAGATACCGTCAGAAGTCCAGAGATATGGGCTATCTCCACGTTAGCTGCCCCACATCCTGACAGTCAGAACATCCTACACAAATACAATGTACCGATGCTGAGATCCTTGAACCCTTCTGATCACTTTCTAGTTCAGAGGCTGGAAAAAAAAAAAAAAAAAACCCTGAAGAGCTTAATCAAGAGTAAGAACCATCTATGCATCTACCAAGTTAGCTTCTGGAATATGAAACTTTTTAAAGTTTCAAAGATAGGACCAAGTGAACCACAATTTTTCCATCCCAAAATATGCCTTTTGGGATACTGAGTTTAAACTGGTTATTAAGAAACAAAAGACTCACAAAGAACCCTTGACGTTCCCCCCTTTCGCCTGCCTAAAAGAATTCAGATAGAATAATCTGCTCAAAGGAAAGGAACATTCGCATCTTAACATAAACTAAGTGGGTCAGGGAGCACCCAGCAAAAGCCTGTTTCCCCCAGCCCCTTTGTTTACAGGTGGCCCAGTGGGATTTATTGTTTGCTCTTTTTGTACAGGGAAGAGGGGAGGAAATACGGTGATGATTGGGCAGTTCTTTGATAGGTGCCTAGTCTGTAAGAAAGATTTACTACTTTTGATTGCTCCAGAAAGTTCATGCATATGTACGATTTGGAAGTCTGGCGGGTGATCCAAAGCGCCAACATACATTCAGGAATGAAAGCAATCTTTTGTTAATTGGCACACAGTTATTAACTGATTCATTATTCCTGTCTTTTTCTCACTCTCCAGTAGCTGTAATTTAATTTAGAACCTAATTTTTCTCCAGTCAAAAGCAACTAAATACCTATAAATTGGGTTAAACTAAGGTAAATACATATAATCAAAGAAAGACCTAGCATGGACTGAAATACAGGAATGTACTAAGAATTCAGGTAAGCATGAAAATCCCTAAGACAGTGAGATAAAATAGGGTATAGATGACATTTTGACAAAGGAGAAAAGGTAGGGGACAGGACCTTAGATTTCCAAAGTGAGAATGGGCCCTTTCCAGTTAACTGGGGATGAGTGAAGCTTATACAGGAGGTAAACTTTTGCTAAGCAACCAAGACACAAGGAGATGCTGCAAGTGGCATCTTGTTAATAGGGCCCAGTGTGACACTCTCCCATCTACCACATTCAATTCAGATTAGGCTAAGGTGAATATGTTAAGCTTCTTTCTTGGAACAAGTTTTTCCATCTGAAATTCTTAGGCAGTAAAGGCAGGAGGGTCAGTTTCCTTCCGAGTCCTGTTTCTTAATAACCAGTTAAAAAAAAGTCAATATTCCAAAACGCAGCCTTAGTAAGGCAAAACTGTGGTTCCCTTCAAAACCAATCATGATCTCCATGTTTGTCTTCCCCATTTTGGTCAACTTCAACTCCATCCTTCAGCAGCTCAGGGCAATGTCCCTAAAGCCATCCCTAATGTCCTTCTACTCTCTCACTCCATACCCAGGCCATGAATAAATTCTGAAGCTGTGTCTGCAGAATGGACTAGGTCTGTCCTGAAAGTATCAAGCCAATATCAATATAATTAAACGTTTTGCACAGCCCATTCTTTCGGGGCAGACTTCAGATTCAAATCTAAGTATTCTTCCTACTCTTGTTATCACTTTGCTAATCCATCTCCTAACTGCATTAGCCTTTTAAAAGATTTCTTGCCTCTGCTGCTGAAGGGCCAAGTCCCTAGGGGAAACTTGAGAGCCAAGCCAAGAGGGTTCTCAGCTTCCCACAGGAACAGGAAAGAATTCAAGACTTGAGTCAGACAACAGGTTAACGCAGACCAAGTTTACTGAGCAGAGAGAATAAGCAAGAAAAGCACTTCACAGTGGACTCTCCAAACAAGAGAAGGAAAAAAGACCCCAACCATCTCGAGAAGTTGAGCTGTTTGTAGTTTCTATGGAAAATTACCAACTGGTATAGACAAAGACAGAGGAAAAACACGCTGGGATTAACTTTAACCCTTACAAAGTGTATTTTGTGGTCTGTTTTCCTTTTATGGTGGGGATGACCAGTAAGGTAGCAACCGATGTTTGCAGGAAGGTTCTCTGTTCTGGGGGCTCCCTGTGGCCTGCCTGCATGCCTGTCTCAGGCGGCCCGGAGCAGGCCCTGTAGCTCCCACACCCCTCTCTACATTACTTCCATCCTTGCCCCTCTAGTGCCTAACCTCCTCTTTCTGTCTTTGCTCAAATACCAGTTTATAAATGAAGCTTTCCATAACCACCCATTTTTATAACTGCAACTCCCAACACCCAGCGTTCCCTCTCTCTCCCTGCATTTTTTTTCACTGTCCTTAATACCAGCCAACGCAATACACATTTTTATCATGTAAGATATAAGCTACCAAGCTACACATAGGGGGTTGTATTTGTTCATTAATATATCCCCAATGCCTAACAATAATATACATGACACAGCAACATGGTGGATACAAATTTAATAATAATAGTGTGGATGATTTCCAAAAATGCTCCCCAACGAACCACATCTCCCAAATGGCTCTGTGACAAGAGGTTCATCAGTAGAATGCAACTGTTTTTTGTTTTTTTTTTTAACTTCCAAGGGAGAAAGTCTTTTGTAAAAGAAAGGATTAAGCCACGGACAGCAAAAAGAACTGGGTCCCAGGGCATAAAGCCAGAACTACCAGCAGTATGATTGGTGAAAAGACAACATATCTAATGTCCTGGCATTGGTCACTGTTTTTATATAAACATCAAGTGGACCAGGTGGCAGGGAGAGGAAAGCAAGCCATTCTGAAATCATTTTCATTAACTATAGGAAAAGGGGGTGGGAGAAGCTGAATCAGAGCCAGGCACAGGCACACAGTCAGCACAAAGTGTCAGAGCCTAGGGATTAGCTGTGGGCAGAAGACTGGAAAATTCATGTGTGAATAAGAAAAGGAAGCTTCTGGGATTCTTGGTGCCTGGTGTTCTCTTTTAGACAATCACAGAAATAGCCACCTAGAAATTAATCCTAAATTCCAACAGATACTCAGAAATGTGAACAGTCTTTTGTTATAGCAGGTCCACAGCTATTAAAAGACTAACCGTTCTCTCTCAATTTTCCACAGCTGCAATTGAATTTAGAACATTTCAGAATATTTTTTTCTAGTCACAGAACAATATATCCCCATTCCAGACCTGGCAGCTTCATTTTGGTTTTGGAAGCCCCTAAAATGTGGCTACTATACTGGAGTTATGTGGATAGCACCCCAGTAAATTTAATTAAATGGAGAGGTCACTTGCCCATCTGAGGAGCCCCAGCCTTCGGGCACACATACCCTCAAAAAAGAACACACATCTGTTCAGCCCCAACTGACGCCTGTCTACAGCTCAATGACAGACCACAAATAAAACCAGCAGAAAAACCATGCATCTCAACCCACAGAATCACAATAAAACAGCTGCGGCTTAAACTCACTAAGTTGTTGGACAGTTTATTAAATAGCAGCAGATAATCAAAGCAAATGGCAAAGACTTACCTAGAGTTTACTCTGTACCGGGCACATATATTAATCCACTTAACATTTAAATAATCCTAGATGCACATAACATTATCTTTATTTTACAGATGAGGTAAGAGAAGCATAAGCACGTTATTTGCCAAAGACCACACAATTCATAAATTGCCGGAGTCAAGATTTCAAACTCAGAAGAGTTCTGAAGTCCCCACTTCGCAGTAATTTTTCCCTTTATATCTCAAGTGCACAAAATTAACCACAATCCCCTCCTTCAAGACATACTCTCATATCCATACCTGGCCCACTTTCACTTGATTCTTTTTAATCACGCAACAAGCATCCACAAAGTAGGACTCACAACCATTAATACTGTTCATCCCATTTCCCTGGACTCCCAACAATCATCCTGAATCCTAAGTCTTCACTTTCTTTCCTTTCTTGTCATGCATTTTAGTGCAACAAGATGAAATCCTAAAAACTGTGTGTGTGTGTGTGTAGTATGGCTGTTTTTAACTTTTTCTTTATAAAGCAGGTATGTTATATGTAATTTTGGGGATGTTGTTTCATTAAAGTAATTTTTACTGTACTGTCACTTCAGTTCTTTAAAAATTTTTATGGTAAAAAAAAAAACATAAAATTTACCACTTTTAGGTGTACAATTTGGTGACGTTGTAAGTTCATTCCCAATGTTGTACACCAATACCACTATCCATCCATCTCCAGAACTTTTTTAATACCCCAAACTGCAACTTTATTCATTTAACAATTATGTCCCCCATATACCCTCTCCACTGACCGGGTAACCTCTATGCTATTTTGTCTCTGTGAATATGCCTATTCTAGGTAGTTCATGTAAGTAAAATCATACAATGTATTCCCTTTTGTGTCCAACTTATTTCACTTAGCATGTTTTCAAAGCGCATCCATGTCCGAGCATACTTTATTTTCATTATTTTTCATTTATTTTGACTGTTGTATAACAGTCAGTATGTGATGATTTGTTTCATGTGCCAGGTATAGACTCTCTGGTAAATAATGGACTGCATGTACAACTGTGGTCACATAAGAGTATAATAAAGCTGAAGAACCTCAATCATGTGGTAACGCCATGCCTTTACTGTAAAATTGTAACGCAATGCACTCATAGCTTTCACCACGGTCTAGTTCAGTGATTTTCAACTTTTTCATCTCATGGCACACATGAACTAATCACTAAAATTCTGCAGCAAGCAGCACACCAAAAAGAATATCAGCTTTTTACCAATCAAACAAAAAACGTAGGTATAATTGTGATTTATTCACAATGGATAGCTAGCTATTGTTGTGTTGACTGTTGCCACTTTTCTTCTTTAAAGATTTTATTTTATTATTTTCAGAGAGAGGGGAAGGGAGGGAGGCAGAGAGGAAGAGAAACATCCATGTATGGTTGCCTTTCACCTGCCTCCAGCTACAGAACTGGCTGGAAAGCTAGGTTGCAACCTGGTTATGTGCCCTGGCTGGGAATTGAACCAGCAACCTTTGGGTTCACAGGCTGGCACCAATCCACTGAGCCACACCAGCCAGGACTGTTGAAATTTTCAAGCTGACACTCTAAGGTAAAAGAGGTCAGTGTCCCCAGCTAGTTATGCACTGCCATGTTTTAAAAATTCTCGCAGCGCACCAGCGTGTCATGGAACTCTGGTTGAAAATCACTGATCCAATTATCAATTCTGTCATGTATGCTTGCAAAAACTGTTCATTAGGTTAAGCTTATTGGTCTTTTGCAATCTTACATACCTCCTAATTTGTCAGCTTGACCTACAAATAATTAAGGGCCATGAAATGAAATCTTCCACTATGTTTTGTCCTTTTATCTAGGTGGTATACTTCTAACAAATTTTGCTTTATTTTTAAACTTTTTAACCAGATACCTACATGTTTTAAATTGTTTTATTTTCTTGGTAAACTGTCATGATTTTTCTTCATTCCAACATATCCTGTATTAAAATATATTTTAACTTATATTAGTATAGTCAAGCCAGCTTTCTTTTCATATTTTCAGGTATGTATTTTCACAATTCTTTACTTTCAATTTTTGCATGCCTTTAAACTTTGGTGTATCTCTTGTAAAAACATGTATCTGGACTTTGGATTTTTAAATCTAAGTTGTCAAATTATATCTGTAACTGGTTAATCTACACCTTTACTGTAATTGAAATATATGGATCTACTTAGCATTACAGTTTGTCCTACTCTAATTACTCTTTAACACCAGCAGAAAGTGTTGTATCATTAAAAAAATACAGATTTAAGAGCCACAAAAGCTCAGGGCAGGACAAATTACTTTTGACTTTAAGGCAGAGGAGGAATGAGAGGGAACGAAGACAGGAGTGGAAGGATTTTCAAATAAAAGAATACTGGAAAAAATGGCAAGGAAAACATCATGAGCAAAGGCATTGTTCAAGGATATATATGAAAAAATGAAGTCAGTTGATGGACTTTGAATCCAAAGTAAGATCTTGTTCCTTTTCCACTTGAAAACTCTTTTATTTTTTTAAAATTATCTTGATTTTAGAGAGAAAGGATGAGAGAGCGAGACAGCCAGCCAGCCACATTAAGTTGCTGTTCCATTATTTATGGATTCATTAGTTGACTGTGCGTCCTCACCTAGGATCAAAGGCATAACCTTGGTATACCAGGACCACACTCTGAACAACCGAGCTGCCTGGCTATGGCCCGGAATCTCTTTCAAGTATGGAAAACAGGCTTAAAGAAGTAAAAAAAGAAAAGAAAGAAAGAAACTGGCCCTGGTTGGTGGCACAGTGGATAAAGCGCCAGCCTGAACACCCAAAGGCTGTTGGTTCCATTCCTCACCAGGGCACATAACCAGGTCTCCAGCTAGGTCAGGAGCTGGAGGCAGGTGAAAGGCAACCATACACTGATCTCTCTCTCTCCCTCTCTCTCCCTTCCTCTTTCTCTAAAAATAATAAAAATCTTAAAAAAAAAAAAAAACCCAAAAAATCAAAAGCTAAAAAAACCCCAAAAAACAAAAAAAAACTTGCCCATGTCAAAAGCGTATCCTTTTTCATTATAGGTTTGACTGCACAGGTTAGCTTACACACAATTTTTTTTCAATAAATAACTGTAAATGTATTTCCTCTTCCTTACGATTTTCCTAATTATCTTTCTCTAGCCTACTTTATTGTAAGACTATAGTACGTAATACATAAAATGTACAAATTATGTTAATTGACTATTTATGTTCCCTTCATCCCAGCCACACTGATCTTTGGCTTCTCAAAACAGGACCTTTGCTTCCTGCTTCGATCAAGCCCTTTGCAACACAGTCCCTTCGCTCGAGCACAGTGAGTTCTGTGCAAGACTGACTCATCTTGAACCCTTCCCAGTCTCAGGTTAAATGTCATCACCTCAACAATCATTGATAGATACTGAACCCACTGTGTGAAACACTGGGGGAAGAGGAACTTTAAAACACATGGAGCAAGGTTAGAGCACTGAGCACTTAACTCACTCATCTCTAAAGGGCCACGGTGACCAGTGGAGCGTAGTTCCCTAACTGAAAGGTCACAGGTTGGATTCCTGGTCCAGGCACATGCCTAGGTTGAAATTCCAACACCAATGTTTTATTTCTCTCTCTCTCCCTTCCCCCTTTTCTAAAATCAATGAGCATATATCCTCAGGTAGTTTTTTAAACCCAAACCAGAAAGAACAAAAAACATACACAAACATAAAAGGTCATTCTCACATTCTCATGTGAAGCACAGTAGGAAGCACCCCATACCTCCCTGAAGTATTCTTGCTCCCATCCAAATGTAATCAAGCTTCCAGATCTAACTGCTTCCTACTGTTGGCAGGATAATTGGAAGGTAGAGGAAAATAAGTAAATAATACTAAAAGCAGGCAATCAGCCAAGTCAAAACTGCAAGAAATTCTATAGGACCTGGGGGAGAGGGTATGGCTGACATTGGGAAATTACAGAGGCTTAAAAAACATAAACCTAATACAATGTGTCATCTGTAAAATGTGTTTTTTCCCTAAAACATCAGGAAATTTTAAACCATTTACTAGGTATGAGATATCAAGAAACTGTTGATTGTAGTAGAAAGGTACTGTGGTAATTTTAATTCTGACCCGTAAGAGATAACATCCTGATATATTTAAAGGTGAAATAAGATATCTGTGATTTGCCTGACAATAGGTTATTGTTTTAAATACCTTATTGAATGGTACATACCAAATGTGAAAGAGATCACAAAAAGTCTGTGTGTTTATCAACTGTATCTTGAAAAACTAGTCCTCTTGAAAAATATTCCAATTACATAAAAATAATCAGTACCACTAACCTGTACTGCTTAGGCTCTCTAGAGATGTTTCTCTCCAATTAATAATGAACCCAGTTGTGAGTATACAAAGCTAAAAAGAATAAACCTTTTAAATTAATAAGGAAAGAAAGCTCTTTAAAAAAAAAATTTTTTTTTTTTAGAGAGAGAAACAGTGATTTGTTGTTCCATTTATTTATGCATTCCTGGTTGCTTCTAGTACGTGCCCTGACCAGACCAACCCCACACCCTGGCTTATTGGGACAAGGCTCCAACTGAGCAATGGGGTCAGGGCTACAGTTTTGTCTGCTTGCTTTCAAAGGACTCTCCCTCATCATTCCTAATTCAGCAGAACTCAAAGTAACCAAGGGCAGGCCAAAATACCTTGATTTGCAAGTCATTTGAAGAGTATAAAACTATCCTACCTGGGAGCTAAGGTAGGCACTCATATTTCCAAAAACTCAACCACCTCACTAGAGATGCATACATAGCTTTTATTACCTGTCTCCAACTTACTTACTTACATTTCATCTTGGTGCTCTTCCCTCCAAGTCTCTACTTCCTCCAGTCAGCACCCACCATGAAGAATGATGAACTCAATTTCTTGAAGTTTTCTAACCCTTATACCACTCACCCCTCAGTGTTTTTGGTACTGTTTTCAAACTACAAATAGTACCCATTCCATTTATCATAACCACCAACCCCCCACCCCTATTAAAGAAATCACATGGAATATAAAAGTGAGCCCTGGCTGGTGTGGCTAGTGGACTGAATGTCAAACTGTGAACCAAAGGGTCACTAGTTCGATTCCCAGTCAGGGCACATGCCTGGGTTGTGGGCCAGGTCTCCAGCTGGGGGTGTGAGAGGCAATCAAATGATGTTTGTCTCCCCTCTTTCTCCCTTTCCCTCTCTCTAGAAATAAATACAATCTTTTCAAGTAAAAAATCAAAGTGAATAACAAAGTTAAGTTTTGGTCTGTGGAGCCTGTTTCTGTTATTGGTATAGCAGACACTTAACAATTAAACAACTTTCTTTCAGGCACTTTTTAAAGTCTTTTATATTCAATAGCTTATTTAATGCTTACAGAGATCCTAAGAGGTAGATACATTATTTCCTCATTTTCAGAAAAGGAACTGAAGCAGAAGAGCAAGATAACTTGCCCAAAATCATGGTCTGCAGAGTCAAAGCTCATACTGGGTCACAATATAAAAAGCATTTTTGAGTAACAGTTTGATTTAAAAAATTTAAAGCCCCTCACTTAGCATGGGGTTTTTTTCCCCTTTTATACCTAATTTCTGTTCTCAAAAATTCTCCATTTTCTACCTAGATCAAAAGTCACTTCCTTGGTGAAGGCTTTTCTGACTCCCAAAGGTGGCTGATGACACCTGAAGGAATCTATTAAAATACCACATAATATTTATATTTTTATGTGTTCCCCCTATTACACTGAAATCACTGAGAGCAAGGGCAGTCCTATTCATCATGATGACCAGAGTTGTTTTCCCCAAAACTTCATCCCAGAAATTCCTACACTCCATCTTCAAAATCTCTACCTTTGAAGGCAAGTGACTTTAAGGCTAATTAAAATAAAAACTTCTTGTCAGAAGTGATCAGAACCAATCATCTCATAAATTCTTTAATGCCCTCAGGACCTCTATTCAACACTGTTGTCTGGATTCTATCACTGAAATATATTAGTGTTTGAAAATAAATAAGTAAATCACAGGCCCAAAAGAGGCTCGTGCTAAAAGCCCACGCTACCAAACCTATTAATAGATTTAATACCTAATCTAACTGCAGTTTCAGCCTCTCTTAGAAATGTAACTTTAACCGAGTTTTCTAGTCAATTCCTAATCAATGTGGACCCCCTCCAGCTAATGCTTCCTGTATGCCAACTGTAAAAGAAAACTAAATTTAAAAACTACTGGGTAAGGTACCAGCCTGCGAACCTGAAGGTCACTGGTTCCATTCCCCAGCCAGGGCACGTAACCAGGTTGCAAGCCAGGCCTCCAGCCAGGTCTGTGGCTGGAGGCAGGTGAAAGGCAACCATACATTGATGTCTCTCTCCCTCTCTGCCTCTCTTTCTTCCTCTCTCTCTGGAAATTAATAAAATATTTTTAAAAACCACCTAATCTACCCTTTCCCTTGCTACACCTTTCTTCCTATAAGTCTTCCTTTTTTCACAACCCCTTGAGCACCCTTCTAGTTGCTAGATGGGATGCTGCCCAATTCATTAGTCACTTAAAGCCAATTAAACCTTCGGCTCTGGCTGGTGTGGCTCCGTGGATTGAGTCCTGGCATGCAAACTAAAGTCACTAGTTCGGTTCTGTCAGGGCACATGCCTGGGTTGTGCGCCAGGTCCCCAGTTGGGGAGCATGCGAGAGGCAACCCACACTGATGTTTCTCTTCCTCTCTTTCCCTTTCCCTTCCCCTCTCTCTAAAAGTAAATAAAATATCTTTTTAAAAGCCAATTAAACCTTCAAATTTACTTGGGCGAATTTTTTTTAACAAGGGTTAACTTTTTTCTTGTAAAAAAAAAAAAAACACTCCAACTTTTTAGTTCTTACTAGGTCTGCTACACGTGTACAAAGAAGGACGTGTGTGAAAGAGTCTACTCTAGTAGTATGCAAAACAACATGCCAGGAAACAATCAAAAAACCAACCCACCAATGGGGAATTATTTAAAGAAACTGTTGTACAACCCAAAAGACAGTATTTAATGTTTATTTTATGTAAAGCTGTCCCTGATATTATTTGAAAAACTTAAGAGTGCAAACCATTACATTCAAAACAATCCCACTGCTGTTTAAAATATGCATGTGTAAAAAAGTCAAGAAGGCTGTTAACAATGGGCAGTTAACAGTAGCTATAGCTTGAGGAGCAAACCGGTTAGGGATGGAGGATTAACCTCACACACTTCGGTATTGTGCGCATTATTTTTAAGCACTCATAGTAGGGACACGTGTTCGGTGCTTAAAACACTATTCGTCATTTTAAGATTATAAAAAATTGTGACCCTGCCCAATACAGATGAGGGGAAAGGGCAGCAGCATTTTCTTCGCGCCTCACTTTAAAACTGTGACCTTCAAACTTTAGGGTGTACCGGATTCAACGGGGGGGGGGGGGGGGGACTGATTAAATTACACATTCCCAAGCCCCATCTGCCGATTTTGCTCGGGGAGGTCTGGATGGGGCCCCAAAAGGAGCATTCTTCAAACAAGCACCCCACGCCTCCGAGACCCATGACCCGCAACCCTTCTGAAAATTGCTACTTTAAAAACTTGAGACACCTGGTTGTCATTCTCCCCGCCTCCCTCCCTCTCATCTCTTTTCTCCTAAGCGCCTGCGTATTCCTCAAATTCTGCGTCCAGTTAAACAGAGCCAATCTGACTCTTTGGTCAGGTTTGCAACCTCCGGGTCGAATGGCACCGCGTCACTGCACCTCCATTTTCATCTTCCGCGGGACTGGCTCTCGCAACCGTCTCCCCACCAGTCCTCTCTCGGCCCTGCGCGATTGGCCCCAGGACGGCACCCACGCCCCGGCCCCTCCCGCCTGCTCTTCGAGTCCCGGGGAACCTGCCGTGCCGCAGCCCGACTTCCTGACCCAAGAACCACACCTTACGGCCGCTCCACAAGTCGCTCCCTCGCCAAGACCCTGGGGAAGAGGACGTCAAAAGCCCCCAGGCCGCAGCAGCAATTTGAAATGGCGAGCAATGAGAGCGCAATTTCCGGCTTGTAGAATCTGTCTCACAGGGGGGCTTCCGGGGAGGCCTCGGGCAACCATAGATGCTCCGCTGGAAGGCTAGAGAGCTAGAGAGGATGACCTTTCCCGACCATAGAGTAGACCGCGGTCTGGAAGACAGAGTTGCGGAGCCTGGAGGACTGAGCGTTGCCTAGAGCGAACATTTCGGGAAATCGCGAGCTGTTGTCGTCTTTGCAGATGTGCTCTTAGAAATCAAGGAACTGGACGGGGAGAAACCTGAGAGCATCATCAGAGGCCGGCTTCAGCTCATCGGAAAACACCACTGTCTGTTCCTTAGCGTTCTTCCTTAATTAATCCCTGGAGAAGAGACTGAAGAAAGGAAACGGCCCCCTGTGTAGTTGCTAATTGGGGGAGATAAGACTGGTATAGATTTAAATCACTTCAAGATGCGAGCTAAATGCTGAAACACGTGCAAAATCACACTACCAGGTGGTACCTAATCTCTCCCAATATAAAAGTGTCGTCATCCTCTGCGGCTGCCAAATGGCATTACCTACCACAAATACCTCATTTTATTATAAATGTTAGAGGGTGTTCTGACCGGAAATATGTTTCTCTGCAATTTCTGTTAGTTTCAGTTCTGCACTTTGGAGAGGAGTAAGGGTTTATTGTTTCCAGTATAATACTATTCACTTATTTGAATAGTTACCCCTTCCATCCCTAACTTTTTCTGCAGGCAAAAACATTCCCTTGGAGACATCAACCACTGTTGACCCTGCCACTGTCAAAAACCTGCCTATAACTTTCGATTGCCTGAAAATGTTACCGTTAAATAACAAAATTCAATCAAGTAAATTCTAAACATTTGCTTTTCACAGTTAGGCCTTTTAATGCCTTTGGAACTGACATTTGTACATATTGTAACATCCAATTTTTTAAAATTTTGTATAGAAAGAGAAAAAGGGGGAAGCATTCATATGGGCCCTGACCAGGGATTGAACCCACAACCTTGGTGTATTGTGTGGGGATGATGCTCTAACCAGCTGAGAGAAGGAGCCAAGTTTCAATTTTATTTTTTCAATGTGAATAATAAATATATGGCTCTGGTTACTGAATCTATAAACTGAATGTATCAATAGCCTTTTGAATTAATCTTTCCTTCCCATTTAACATAATCACTGAAGGATTTATAGAAGAGGTATCATTTGAGTTGGGCCGTAAAAGATGAATAGAATTTCAAGAGGCAGAGAAGTTGTTTTAAGAATTAAGCCTTATATACAGAATGAAGGCTATAGTTAATAACACTGTCTTACATATTTGAAGATTGCTGAGAAAGAATCTTGAATGTTCCAAAAGAAAAAAATTTAACTCTTTGGTGACAGATATTAACTAGACCTATTATGGTGATCATTTTACAATATATGCAAATATTATTATGTTGTGCACCAGAAACTAATATAATGTTTTATGTCAATTATACCTCAATAAAAGTAATTAATTTTTAAAAATATGTTAAGCATCTGTCAAAGGTGGATAGTGTCCAAGAATAAAAACAGCAGAAATCACCAGTAACACTTTTTTTTTCCCTTTGCATCTTTTTTAAAATTTGTCAAGTACAATTGGCATTCAATATTGTTTTATATTACTTCAGGTGTAGAGCATACTGGTTAGACATTTATATAACTTACTAAGTGACTCCCCCCAATAAGTCCAGTGCCCATACGTATTTATTACAATATTATTGGCCATATTCCCTGTGCTTTATTTAACATGGGACTGGTTTGTAACTACCGATTTGTACTCTTTAATCACTTCAGCTTTTTCACCCAGCCCCCAACCCCTCCCATTTGACAGCCATCAGTTTGTTCTCTGTATCTGGGTCTGTTTCTGTTTTGTTTACTCACTTATTCTGTTCTTTAGGTTCCACGTGTAAATGAAATCATATGGTATTTGTCTTTGACTTACTTCATGTATCATAATACCCTCTAGATCCTTCCATGCTGGAATAAAGATTAAGATTTCATTCTTTTTAATGGCTGAGTAATATTCCATTACTATATTACCACATCTTCCTTACCCAATCATCTTTTTTTAAGTTTATTTATTTATTTATGTATTTATTTTTAGAGAGGGGCAGGGAGGGAGAAAGAGAGGGAGAGAAACATCAATGTGTGGTTGCCTGTTGCATGCCGCAAACTTGGAGGCCTGGCATGCAACCCAGGCTTGTGCCCTGATAGGGATTCAAACCAACAACCTTTCAGTTCACAGGCTGACACTCAGTCCACTGAGTTACACCAGCCAGGGCACAATAATCTTTTGATGGGCACTTAGGTTGCTTCCATATCTCAGCTATTGTAAATAATGATTTGCCAGTGAATCTTTATGTGATTGTATCAATGCTTATTATATGTCAGGCACTGTTCTAAACAATTTATGTAACTATCTTACATGATTTTTACAACATTTTATCATCCTGAACACAGAGAAGTAGCTTGCTCGAGATCACAGTAAGGATTCATAATACAGGGGCACCTAAATTCAGAACCCGGGCTTAACATATATTTATCCTTTCAGTTTTTAAATGCACCCTTTTAAAAAATTATTTGAAATATTTTCTAACTTAACAATATCTTGCATTTTCCCCAAGTTGTATTCTTCTATAAAATCTATTAATGACTGCATAACATTCTATACCAAGGCTGTACCATAATTTACATAATCATTTATGTATTTTATAATTTTTTCCAATTAAAATGCTGTCATAACCTCTCCTATAATCAGGTCTTCTTGTACATCCCTGATTCCTTCTTTAGAACAGACTTCCAAAAATGGAATTGCTGGACCAGAGCTGACACTTCCAAAGGAGTTGGAATTAAGCAGATGGAACTGAGGGGAAAGCAACATCAACTAACAAAAACAAGTCAACGCCAGCCCTATAGCAGAGTGCAGCCAGTGCTCATACTACTGATGGCTATCAACAGCCTTCAGATGGCAAGATCCATACAATCTATGTTGGCATTTGGCTTTCCCTTCTCTAGCTTAACATGACTTCTGCCCCGTCCGTCACTGCTGGCACCTCATCCAGGGTTTGCTTTCCTTAGAATTACAAGACAATCTCACTATCTCACACTGCAGAGTCCTTTCTCCCATTTTATATTATACAGTTCAACACAATAGCTTCAGACAGCATATTTGTATTCTCTTAGGCTCATTTTTTCCCCCTGTCATAGGGTAGGTTTTAGAACTGATATCTATTGTAGAGTTAATAGTAAAATAGACCAAACATCACTGAGACACTTCAAAAGCTGTATACCGGATCATTCTCTTAATCCCTGTACCTATTAGAAAAATTACAAATCAAAGAAGCCAACCTAATAATAGTTACTGGGCACATAATGATCTCACAATTCTGAATTAGCTGGTAATGCTGGTGAAAGGTACCTGATTTAGGTCGTGTGTGTGTGTGTGTGTGTTTTAAATCCAAAATGGATTTATTGATTTAATATATTCATCATCACAGGGGGTCAATCAGAGACTTAATTTTTTAAAAACAAATACGACAACACAACTGAAGATACAGAGTCCTATACAGAAATTAAGTCAAGGACAGACCATCTAAGGAAAAAAATTAAAAACACAAGGAGAGAGGCTGGACAGCCGGATCAGGGCTCCTGGCTGCAGGCCTGCTTTGCGTACGTTTCTTGCAGGCGGTGGGGATTTTCCAGAGTTGGGCAGCACATGTGTTCCACGGGCTACCGATGTCGGGTTCTTCTAGCTGAATGGAGAACAAGATGGTGCTGACAGACCATTTGTCTGATTCAGGAAAGGCAGAAATTCCTTTGCCGCCAGACACCTTGAGGATCGTCAGCTCCTGCCCCCCAGCTCTTGCCCACCCCGCTTCGGTGCGGTGCCCCCGCTGGACTCGGCTCCTGCGTTACTAGCCGCCGCGACGCTGGCGGTGGCTGGGTCTCGGTCCCGGGAGGCCATCGAGCAGCGCTGGCAGGGACACAGGAAGGTGGAGAACACCACTGTAACTCGTCTTGTGCTTTTCTTTAACCAATGAATCCCGAGCTCTCTTGGATTTAAAACAACTGTCGCAAAAATATAAGTGGGAAGAGTTGATCACGCAAGAGTCCTTACTTTTATGTAAGGGATTACAAGAGCATGATTAAGTCGTGAGAGCCCGGATAGCTCAGTCGGTAGAGCATCAGACTTTTAATCTGAGGGTCCAGGGTTCAAGTCCCTGTTCGGGCGTCCTCCTTTTCTTCTTTCTTGCTTTTCCAGAGCGCATTACATTTTAGTTTTTTCCCTTCTCAATTATTAGTAATCTGAAAAATTAAAAACCACTGCTTTTCGCCGGGAAACTGCTGGTCAAAACCTCCGCGCTCACCAAGAAATTTATTTCTCGTAATCGCTTCTCCCCGACTCGAGTGCTTATCGGAAATGAGTTCACCTTAAAATATGAATATACTCAGCATTGGCATTTTTATAGAGCATTTTGGTAATTACAGAAAGGCTGGAAAAGAGGACGCCCGAACAGGGACTTGAACCCTGGACCCTCAGATTAAAAGTCTGATGCTCTACCAACTGAGCTATCCGGGCACCTCTGAGAGGGGGTTTCTTCTTCTCTTTATTTGACATAATTCTAATAAATTGCTTCTTTCAAAAATTAAATTTAGACTTTAATTAGATCTAAAGTATCTTTCCAAGGAAGATTCAAACAAACATAATTTTTCTATTTTTCTCCATTTAGTTAGAGCATGTGTTCTTCAAATTCTTTCATATTTCATGTTTGATAAACTGCTAGTGTCTACTAAACGAGCTAAAACTCAATGGTACTAAAGTACAGAAAAATAGGCAACCAAGCTGAACATCGAGCATTCAGACATAGCGTTGTAACCCCTTTTGATTGTAATTCTGAAAACTACATTTCCATTTACTAGATGATGTAGCTGTTACATAAGCATTCCTTTGCACAAAAGAAGGAAAAACACATTTGATTCATGAATAGAGGAACTAATATAAGAAAATAAAAGTGACTGTGGAAATGTGGATCTGAATTTACATTGAGAGAAAGGGAGTTTTCCACCTTTTAATTCAGATTTTTATTAGTATTTTGCCTTTCCTACTCCTCCAGACAAGTAGTAGCTTTCAGGTTGGGCTCACAAGATGAATTCTTCTAAAGCAGCAGAGGGAACAACATGTGGTATTAAGAATAAAAATTTCCAGATTAGCCCAATTTTCCTACAATCAGTTTTATCAACCCTGACACACAGGGTGTGGAACACAGGATTGTGAAATTTCAAAGACTGATGAGGAAATTCATTTTTGCTTCTGGGAACTTGAGGCCTCTGAACACAATGAACAGCAAAACAGCTCAGCCTCAGTTGAAGGTGTTTCTTTCCTACGATTGTCTAATTCTTTTAGAACAAACACCAACAGACTATGATCCTAAACAGGCCTGGGTTTCCACATTTATAAAATGAGGGAAATCTAAAGTTTTACCGCTCTGTTACTTTCCCCACTGTGAATAAGATTAGAAGTGACAGGCTCAAAATGCAAAGGGAAGGAATGACTTAATTGAACAAACATTTATTGACCATCTGTTGTTGTTTAGACTCTGCTAGCTCTAGAGTTCGAGATATGTGACATAGATCCTGCTCATAGTCTAGGAAAGAAGGCAGGAGCTAAGCAAACAATTTTAACAAAGTAATAAATGCCGTCATAAAAATTCAAGTACAAGAGTCACAGATGAGAATGGACAGAAAGGCAGGGGTTAGAAAATGAGGACAGATGGGGTCCTTGAGTTTTCAGCAACAAAAACCCATAATCAGACACCTGAAACCTGTACAATTTTGTTAACCAGTGTCAGCCAATAAATTCAATAAAAGGAGGGAAAAACATGATCAGAGATGTGTACAAAATAAATTGTAATGACCCAGACATATATTCATTTATTTATTCAGACATTTCTTGAGCTCACACTGCCTAAGATAAAGAAAAACTTTTTGCTCTCTTTTTATGAATAAGATGCATTACACCTAAATTTTTTTTTAAAGGAGGATAAAGTGGCAAGAACACCTGAAGGCTAAGGAGAAAATTTTTTATCAAATAGGGAACACCTAAGTCTGCAAGTTAAATTGAAAGTTCATTTTGTAACATTGCCAAGTCCCATCTGAGGTTGCATGAACCAAAGCAGCATTTTCTACAAGGCATTACAAACAACACCCGGAGTGCTATCTTGTTCCTCATTTAGTAGGAAACCATCCTGGAGTGCTTCTTGGGGCTTCTCCTGTCACATGGACTATTAAACTTAATTCTCCCAGTAGAGGGCAGTCTAAACTGACTGATTCTATATCTGAGACACACCACTCCTATTTCTTAAGCTAAATTTCACACACTAATTTTTTAAAGTATATTTTATTGGTTATGCTCTTACAGTTGTCCCTATTTTTTTCCCTTTGCCCCCCTCCACCTAGTACACTCCTTCCCTCCAGCAATTCCCCCCACTAGATTCACATCCATGGGCCGTGCCTGTAAATTCTTTGGCTTCTTCATTTCCTATGCTATTCTTAACACCCCTCTGTCTATTTTGTACCTACCAATTATGCTTCTTGATTCCTGCAGCTTTCCCCCACTTTTTCCCCTCCCCTCTCTCAGCTGATAACTTTCCAAATGATCCCCGTACCTATGATTCTGTTCCTGTTCTGGTTGTTTGCTTAGTTTGTGTTGGTTTTTGTTATTTTTTAGATTCAGTTGTGAAGAGTTGTCAGTTTGTTGTCATTTTAATGTTAATAGTTTTTATCTTCTTTTTCCTTAAATAAGTCCTTTTAACATTTCAGTCCTAGCTGGTGTGGCTCAGTGGATTGAGAACCAAACTGTGAACTAAAGCATCGCCAGTTTGATTCCCAGTCAGGGCACATGCCTGGGTTTCGGGCCAGGTCCCCAGTGGGGGGTGCATGAGGCAACCACACGTTGATGTTTCTCTCTCTCTCTCTCTCTTTCTCCCTCCTTTTCTTCTCTCTAAAAATAAATAAATAAAATCTTTTAAAAAGTCATATAATAATGGTGTGGTGATGATGAACTCTTTTAGCTTTACCTTGGCTGGGTAGCACTTTATCTGCCCTTCCCTTCTAAATGATAACTTTGCTGGATAGAGTAGTCTTGGTTGTAGGTTCTTGCTTTTCAGCACTTTGAATACTTCTTGCTAATCCCTTCTAGTCTGCAAAATTTCTTTTGAGAAATCAGCTGATAGTCTTACAGGAGTCCTTTGTAGGTAACTCTTTGCTTTTCTCTTGCTGCTTTTAAGATTCTCTCTTTATCTTTATTTTCTTTCTAAAAAGATTTTATTTATTTATTTCCAGAAAGAGAGGCAGAGAGGGAGAGAAACATCAATGTATGGTTGCCTTTCACCTGCCTCCAGCCACGTACCTGGCTGGAGACCTGGCTTACAACCTCATATGTGCCCTGGCTGGGGAATGGAACCAGCGACCTTCATGTTCACAGGCTGGCACTTTATCCACTGTGCTACCAGCCAGGGCTCTCTCTCTTTATCTTTAACCTTCAACATTTCAATTACAATGTGCCTTGGTGTGGTCCTCTTTGGGTCCAACTTATTTGGAGCTCTCTGTGCTTCCTGGACCTATATGTCTATTTCCTTCACCAAATTAGGGAAGTTTTCTTTCATTATTTTTGCAAATAAGTTTTCAATTTCTTGCTTTTTCTCTTCTCCTTCTGGCACCCCTATTATTTGGATGCTGGTGTGTTTAAAGTTGTCCAGAGGTTCCTAAGCCTCTCCTCAGTTTTTCAATTCCTGTTTCTTCTTTCTTTTCCAGGTGAACGTTTATTTCTGCCTTTTGTTCCAAATCATTGATTTGAATCCTAGATTTCTTCCCATTACTGTTGGTTCCCTATATATTTTTCTTTGATTCACTTCGTCTAACCTTCACTTCTTCCTTTATTTTGTGGCTGTACTCAATCATTTCTCTGACCATCCTGTTCACCAGTGTTTTGAACTCCACATCTGATAGGTTGGCTATCTCTGTTCCACTTAGTTCTTTTTCTGGGATTCTGTTCTGTTTCTTTGTCTCCTCAATTTGGCAGCTTCCTTGTGTTTATTTCTGTGTATTCTGCTTTGACTATGTGTCTTGGTGGTTTGACCTAATGTAGTAGGTGCGCAGTAGCACAGCCTCCTTAATCACCCAAGCTGAGTACTTGGGGTGCACCCTTCGTGTGGGCTGAGTACATCCTGTTGGGGCCCACCTGGGAGACAGAAACTTGGAGTCTTGCATGGGCCAGGCTAAACCTGTAAATCCCAACTGGATGACCCGGAATGCTGGGTATATACATGTTTCCATGTTAAAACTAGTGGCCCTGGGGCAGGAGGACTAGGTCATGGGAAAATACTTTAGTTACTCTGAACCCTGGCCTGTTCTCTCACCTCACCTAATCCTTTGTTGTAGCAACTGCAGTGGTATTTTTAATTTGAATGCATATCCTGACCTGAGTGAGATCACCCTGCCCCCTCACTTGTTTCTCTGTTTCCCTGTTTCCCTGTAATTAGCATTATTTAGCATTGATTGACAAGGTACATGCCTTCAAGTTTACCCCTTTCAATAAAAGACCTTTGGGAACAAAGAACTGGGCCTTTGGCCTTGAGCCACTGGCCAGATCTTCCTCCCCCTACACAGAGCTATTTGGGATGGTTTTATTTCATCCAAGACATCGGGGACTTTACTGCCTGTCAGGGTCCCCCACACACCTAGTTGAGCCTTGGTTGCTATCAGCAGATCAATGGGAGGGCTTTACCCAGGCCAGTCAGCTGCAAGGACTGGCTGTGACTACTGACCATCAACCTTTCCACCTCCACGGAGGATCAGTTGAACAGAGGTAGGGTAATAGTGTTCCTATATGATCTGTAGCTATCCATTCGGTGCACCGGTCATGGGGTTTACTGGGTAGTGCGGGACAAGGTCAGCCCCCACCTGTGTTTTGACTGGGGCCACCCCACCTGAGCTATAAAGCAGTCTGAGACTTGTGCTGGGCTTGGAGATGCCCAGACCACACCAAGCTGTGAATCTAGGCTGGCTGCTGGCAGTGTCAGGCCTGGAGCTCAATGAGGCCAGCTGTTGTTCATTTAAGAGGATTTAGGAAATTGTGAAGCTTAAGCCAAGTCCAGCCAAGTGGATCCATAAATTGGTTGGGACAGAGTCTCTGGGGATCTCTAGGGCAGGTCAAGCAGTGCTAGCCAGGTTGATGGAGTCTCAGATACAGCACCAGCTTGCCGGCTCCATCGTAGTCAGATTCAACACAATTACTGGTGGTTCTAGCAGATGATTGTTCTATATTTTAGTTGTACTTTTGATGTATTGTGCCAGGAGGTAAGCCATACCACCCCCGCTGCCATCTTGACCAGATCCTGCTCCCTCACTACTTTTTAAAGGGATTATTTTTATCCTCCTACTTACCAGTCTATTATGTCTTTGAAAAATCACCATCAATCCTGCATCACAGCTGGGAAATGTTGTGGGGCAAGGGAGGCTTACCCTTGCAATTTTCACATTTTGTTCTCCCAATGCGCCCTATTTCTTACTTGGACTCTGTCACAGGACTCTTCCTCCAGCCAGCAAGCGTTGGTTTACATGGCTGCACCTTGGAGCTGCAACTGTGTTTTCACAGGGACTTGGGGGCACCTACTTGCACGGTAAGGTCTTGACTTCTTCACCCTGAGAGTCCCACAGCAGTGCATCTAACATAGGAATAGTTGTGAGTTGACTCTAATGGCACTGAACTGCCAGGAAGCGCACGTCCAATGGTGGAGTTTTAGGCCAGCAGGAAAGGTTTAATTTCAAGAGGCTTTTTCAGGGCTCCCTAAAGCAACCTCAAGTGCGGCTGCCTAGTGAGAGATCAAGATGTCCATTATCATCCCATAGTCTTCAGAGTTGAGACCATTACAAGACACTGAAAAAAATGTATGGTACACAGAAGTCTTTGTGTGTGTGTGTGTGTGTGTGTGTGTGTGTGTGTGTTGGCCTAATAACTCCAAGCTGAGCTCAGTCTGAGTTTCTGACCTCTCTTCTACCACTGTCCTCTGAGAATACCGACCAAGAACCTTAGCAGAACCCAAAGCTCAGACCCTGGCATTAGTCCTCAAATGTTCTGGGTCACTGAAAAGATGTACGGGAGAAGAGGAACTGATTTCAACACCAGCAAGAGTAAATCAATCTAACCATGAAATAGTTAAAGCGCACCCTTACCCCTTCTCCAATATCCATTCATCTTTCAAAGATACTTGAATCTTTTTGAAGAAAGTCTCCTGAAGAGTTTTAAAATGAAAACAGTAAAAAATATTGTCTTTTTCCATTGTAGCTCAAATTTGTTTTACAGATAGCCTTAGCCCACAGTAGAGCCCTGAGAGAAAATAACACAGGTAAATAGATTCAATCGCCCTCTCCTCCCATTCATGTCAACCACTTGCTCCCTAATAACCTACTTCTTTTTGTTACCACCAAAGTCTTAAATTCTCAAGCGCTCCATTGTCTAGCTTGGTCACTCTTTTCCTGTGAACTAAATTCATGTCTTCATTCATTCACTCATTCATCAAGTCTTTATAGAGCACCAGCTTTGGATCAGGCAATAAACTAGGCCTAGAAATTTAAAGGTAAACCCAACAGAGATTTCCTTGTCCTTAAGGAGTTTATAATCTAGTTACCCGCTTCTTCCGTTCTCTCCGCAATTCAGACAAAAGCAAACAATTACAACACTGTGATTCATATTACAATTCAGGCAGCTATTAGGTAGCTATGTCGAAATAGCCTTAGAAGGCACTCCAGGGAAGCTTCCTGAAAAACTAGTTGTAATGTGTATCAGTTTGCTATTGCTGCTGTAACAAATTGCCAGAAATTTAGTGGATTAAAACAACACACATTTATAACTCACAGTTGAGATCAGAATTCCAGCATGGGCCAAACTAGGCTAAAATCAAAATTTCAACAGGCTGTGTTCCTTCAGTGATGTCGTATCCTTGTTATCATTCTTCCATCATCACAGCTTCCTTTGACTTAACTGGGAAAGGTATTCCACTTTTAAGGACTCATGTGATTAAATTGGGCTCACTTGGGTAATCCTGGATACTCTTCCCCATCTCAAGGCCCTTAATCAATTTGCACAATCCTTTCATCACGTAATATAACATATTCACAGGTTCCAGGGATTGGGAAGCAGAGATTTTAGACACTTTCTCTTGGGAAGCTATCATTCTGCGTACCATGTAGAAAAACAGCCATGTAGGGTGATAGGAGTGAGACTTGGAGGTAGGAACCCTTTCCAGGCAGCGGGAAAAGCATGGAGAAAGGCCCTTGGTGAAAATAGTGCATATTCTCAGAACCGCAGGGAGTTTGGTTAAGACCAAAGCCTGAAGTTTGCTTTGGAATGCAGGAGGGAGTTATTTATTCATCTTGCATGTATTAAATGCCTACTAGATGGCAGGTGCTGTTTCACTCACCTGAAGCTAGAGTGAAAAGCAAAAGCCTGAGAGGCCTTGTTAACTTTCTCAAGGTGTGAACTTTAGCTAAGAGCTATATAAAGCCTTCCAGTTAACAAGTTCTAGTGAGCATGTGCTATGTGCCAGGCCCTGTTCTAGGCTCTAGGAATACAGAAGTCTAAAAAACAAAATGAAAATTGCCTGCCTTTACGGAGATTGTAATGTTAGATTTTTCAGCAAGGAACGCAGATATTTGCTTTAGAAAGATTGCTCTGGTTGAGGTAATGGAAAAAAGATTGGAGGGGGGGGTAATATTTGGGGTAACCCAGCCTTCTAACACCCGCTTCTTTAAGATTCACTGGTATGGCTCAGTTGGTTGGGCCTTGTCCTGCAAGGCAAAAGGTTGCTGGTTTAATTCCCGGTCTTGGGATGTGGGTTAGTCACCTGGTCTGGATTTGTGTGGAAAGCCAACGCATTTCATATCGGTGTTTCTCTCCATCTCTTTCTCCCTCCCTTCCCTGCTGTCTAAAAATAAATAAATAAAATCTTAAAAAAAAAAAAAAAAGAGAAAAGAAAAGAAAAACGATTTACAGCCTTTCCCATTTCAAGTCCCTCCTTGGGCACCTCCTCTTTTATCAAGAACCCTCTTTCCCCTTTATCCTTCAGTTGTACCTATTCTGCAAACCCCAACCCTGATTTAACATTCTACACCTGAGCTTCCCAGCTCTGCAGAAGAAAATGATAAAAAATATTCATATGAAAGACACACCATGCTAGAATATCTGATCCCAACCACATCTTCAACTCTGCTGACAATTCCCTTTCTTTAACAAGCTACCACTCTCATTTCTTTCAGTGGCTATTTGAACCTTAGCCATTCTTCTTAATCCCCAACCCCAACCTGACCCCTTCTCTCTCAGGGGATGACTTAGAGGCTGTCAGGTAACAACCACTTCTCTCAGCTTCTGACCTGTAAGTTTGCCACAAAAGCATTCGCTTGTGTGTTCCTTCCCCCAAAGGCAACCCAGGCAACCCCGCCTGTGCCTGGATCCCATCTTTTCTGGGACATTCTTCGTTATCAGCTCTCCATCTCCTTTATCTTCTCCCTCAACATGTGAAAATGTTCAAGCCTTTTCCATCTGGAAAAGAAAAGACATTATCAAAATTTTCCCCTTGATTCTCCATTCCCCCTATCCATTGCCCTTCCCATTAATTGCCAAGCTCCTTTAAAAAGTGGTCTATACTCATGGGTCTCTTACTCCTTAATCCACTGGAACCCTGGTTTAACTGTGATTATATTCACATCACTGGTACTGGTGACGTTTTTGCTATTATTATTTTTTAAGATTTTATTTATTATTTCCAGAGAGAGGGGAAGGGAGAGAGACAGAGAGGCAGAGAGACATCAATGTATGGTTGCCTTTCACCTGCCTCCAGCTGGGGACCTGGCTGGAGACCTGGCTTGCAACCTGGTTATGTGCCCTGGCTGGGAATCTAACCAGCGACCTTTGAACTTGCAGGCCAGCGCCTTAACCACTGTGCCACCAGCCAGGGTGAAGTCACTTTTTACATGCTTTCTCCCTTCTGTAGGACTTCCTTTGGACACAGCAGTTATCCTCTTACTCTGGAGTCTTTTGTGATTCTACCATTCAATGAATTTAAGATTTGTGTTGTTTGTTGCATAATAATGAGAACATTTTAAAAAGGCCTTTCTGACACCTTTGTCTTTTTTTTTTTTTTAACTCTAGTGAACCCCAAATAGACTGTAACGGTAGCACTTGAACAAATATTTCCTTGAGACCAAGGGAAGGGAAGGGAAGGTTGGCAGACGCTTTCACAGGAAGCTGGCTGGAGGGTGGGGGTGGGGTCCTGGGCATCTGAAGGAGGCTGGGATTCTTGAGACCCTGGATACTTTGAGAGGATTGCTGAGGGGAAAAGGCTGAGAACCAGGTGTTGATCTTCATAGTCTGGCAAGAAATAAAGAACAGGGTCCTAGGGGAAAAAAAGATTCATGTTTTGAGGAAAATGCACTTTGAGATCATAGATCATAGTTACCATGCAAACCAAATGAAAATGTGGAGCTGGTCATCTATTGGTTTCCTTGGGGTGGATCCTCTTGGAAAATTCTATAGACTACCATTGAGATAAAATAGGAAATGTTAAATACCAGCGTATAACATACTGTGTGAAAGGAGTTTTCTTTCCTACACAAGTGGGTTGGAGGACCTGCCATCTCACCTTCCCCTCTCAGGTGGTTGGTTGCTTTTCTCCGAGGCTCAGGTCCCACGACCCACTTGGCAAACGGAAAAGCTAAGGAGACCGAGGTGGCAGCGCCGACACTGCTTCCCCCAACCCCGACCTCGCTCCGCCAGGAGAGGTTCTTTCAGACATCGCTGTCGTAAACGATCGCGGAAATTCCTCAAAGGGATAATGGGACCTCAAAGCTCCGTGCACTCATTTCCAGCAGAAGGACTTGGCATTCATTTGATACAGCGCAAAGGGAA